>OZ023267.1:103496494-104096494 GCA_964006375.1 Tillus elongatus
TATATATATATATATATATATATATATATATATATATATATATATATATATATATATCCGACCAATAACTCAAAAAATAATATACCGATCTTAATCAAATTTGGTGAGTACCTTCCTTTTGCAAGTGGTTTGGATAAGTTCGTTATCCAGAAAAATCGGACCAGGTTTTCCCGGAAAATTTTGTGCTTTCTTTCTAAAAAAATTCATATCTCCGTAAATAACAAAGTAGGCGCAACTAAACTTGGTACGCTTGTTTGCATTATAAAGAGTAAACTCTGTACCAAAATTTGGGTATCTAGCTTTGAAGACAACAAAGTTATGGGCAGTTAAAGAAACAAATTTTGGAGTTTTCCTCAAAACGTCAAACTCAATTTTAAACGTCAAAATTGGCAATGTTTAGGCAAAGAACGTGAAACAAATACCGATTGTGAAAAGAAAATGTAGCAAGAAGAGTGTTCTACAAACCCCTAAGTTTCATATTCAACCGTCATTGCCCTTCATTTTAGTAAAATATTTACAAAATATGCATTTCAAATAAACCCTTTCTTTGATGCTTTGGCTGTCAGTTTAGTTAAGTTGATGCTTTTTTGGATATTTATTTGTAGGTTTAGTGAAGTTTATGGTTTAACGGTCTATAATTTTTTTAGCTAATTTTCGTAGAACAAATTCGTTAATACATTTTTGCATTTTTTAACGAAATATGATGCGTTTATAAGAAAAAAATCTGGACGCAGTAAGTGCGTTTTGGTAGCGAATTTTCGGTAAATTTGCAGATTAGCTCCCGAACGCTTTTAGAAAAACTGTTTTCAGAAACTTGCCTACCCCCCCCCCTAGATGCACAAACCCTTAAAAAAATCTTGTGCGCACCCCCCAAGGAAGTTACGGGACCAGGAGTGAATAGGGGTGCTGGGCGGGGTAGGTAGTAAAAAGGAAATATGAGCAAAATATGCGAATAAAACGGGCTTGAAAGTTATCTTTTTCACATCTTGAAGCTATATCCCCCTTAAACCCTGCCTACCCCGCACAGCACCCATATTCCCCCAGGTGCCATAACTTCCTTGGCGGGTATGAACAAGACATTTTTCTTGTTGTTTATGCAACGAGGGTGGTTGTATGCACGCGAGGGGGGAAGGAAAATCCCCACGACCAAGCAGCCACCCCCAACCCCACCGCAAGTCGAAGCGAGGGTGGCTGCTTCGTTGTATGCATTTTCCTTCCCCCCCTCGTGTAGGCGGGGTTTAATGGTGATATGGCTTTAAATAGACAGCTTTTAAGCAGCTTTCTTTATTTTTTCTGCTCATATTTCCTTTTTACTACATACCCCGCCCAGCACCCCTATTCACTCTCAGTCCCGTAACTTCCTTGGGGGGTGTGAACCAGAAATTTTTCTTGTGGTTTGTGCATCCAGGTGGAGTCCTAGTAATGTTTCTGAAAACAATTTTTTGAAAACCCTTCGGGAGCTAATCTGCCAAACATTTACCGAATTTTTATTAAATCCTTCAAATTTCAAAAACTCAATTTGCTATTAACGTAAGCTTTGTTGGTTGGGAAACCAACATTTAAGTTTATTTTTGGAAAATTTGTGTATATTTTCGAACCATAAGTAATTTTGATAAAATATAGTACATTGTTTCTACTACATAGGCTATACCGATAAATCAGATTGATGCCTGCTCGCATTTGCTATTTAAAACGTTTTAATGGAAACTCACTTCCATAACACTTTGCTACATCCAGACTTTTGAAAAATGTTTATATATTGTCAAACAATAAATTTATTTCGATGAAATATGGTACATTGTTTCTACTATATAGGCAACCAAGTTTGATGCCTGCTTTCATCAAAGAAAGACATTTGCTATAAAATAGTAATTTACGTTACAAGTCCGGAAAATACTGTTTTTCTGGACGAGTCGACAAAATTCTAGGACGAGCCGTAGGCGTCCTGGAAGTCTGCGAGTCCAAAAAAACTGTTTTCGGACGTGTTGCGTAAAATATTTTTTCGGCAACCGTGTAGGATAACAAATCAATGAGACACATTTCTTTATTATATTTCTTTGTAGAACAAAATTTCGAACATTTTAATTCTTATTTGTATTAAATATTGAAATTCGAACAGAAGATAGGTACTAACAGAAACATTCTAATTCTTATTTATATTAATATTTATATTAAAATTCGAGCAATTGCTAATATTGAAAGAATTTAATTTGTTTGAAATGCTTGGTATATTTAAATGCCTTTTGTAGTCAGAACAAGAAGGTAAAGTTTCATCTAATAATTTTTGAATGGTATTGGCAATTTTTATTTTGTTTGTTAGTGAATTGTCTATATATCCTTCAGCGACATTGGTAGACTTCCAGCCACCGGGTCTCTTCAAATTTGTGTTGTTTCCACCATTATCAGCAAATATTGTCGCTGAAGTTCGACGCATGCTATGGCCTGTATAATTTTTAGGATTGGGTAAATTTAAAAATTCTGCAATTCTTAATCCGAGATCCCCAAAACTGTGGATACCAACGGGGTGAATCGAACATTTTCCTTTTTTGTAATTCACGAATAATCTGTTATGTGGAGTATGGGATGGCCGTAAAGATAAATATTGCCTATACAACAGCAGGTTTTCTTGCCTAATTACAACAAAAGTTCTCTCAATATGTGTTTTAGAATCTGGTATTTTCACAAGCAACATGTCTTTTTTGTCGTTTATTAGATTAATTGACATTTTTGTTAGCTCTTCCCGTCTACACGCACCGGCTAACCCAATAATTGTTGCTACCTGAAAATGAAGCGAATTAAGTTGAGACTTTTATATCCTACAATCGTAATATTTTGTTAAAATTACCTTTAGCATTAGATATTATGTTTCATTATCTGCTTCTCTAATGAATTTGTTGATATGATCGCTGCTGAAGACTTCTGATTTCTTTGCTGTATAACCAACATTCTTCCTTTTAAGAAATGGGATTACCTTTGGGAAAGTCGCTATGTTTACATTTTTCTTCACTAAAATGGTACTTTTCAACATAGAGTACATGCTCCACAGGGTAGAGGATTTGAGAGTTTCAGATTTTTACGCCAAGTAAGCTAAAATTACATCCTCTGTAATAGTTTTGCATTTCTTCATATCCATCCATCTCGTGAACAAATCATAAACGTTTTCATACCTGGACTATGATTTTTCAGGCAATAATTGTGCTGTAGCAGCAGCTGCTGCATTGTAAATTTCGTAAGGCACATTTTCAAACTCACATTTGTTGTTGCTGTTGCTTTCCATAGTTTATTGAGACAATTGCGACCAAAAACAATGCGAACTTTCGAAAATTAAAATGTCAACTAATTTTATTTCAGATAGCTGTCAGTCGTTATTTAGTTGCTATGGTAATGTTCAACTGTATTTATCAAAATCATACCTACCAAGATTTTCATATTCACAATGACAACAACGATGTGATTCTTCCCGGCCTAGTCTGGGAAGTACGTGCTTCCCAGACTAGGCCGGAGAAATGCTACTTTCTCAAAGAAAAAGCGTTCGGGAAGTGGGTACTTCCCGGACGGTTGCCGAAAAAATATTTTAAAGAAAATTCGCTACCATAACGCACTTACTGCGTCAGGAGATTTTTCTAATTTCCGTAAAAAATATTCTCTAATAACCAGTTCACGACTCAGGTGCGCAGTTTCACAAAGGTCGATAAAATATTTAACGGACGGTTAGTTGATCATTGCTCTGGACCACCAATCACAGACAATATGATTTCGAATTTTGACAAGACAACTAAATATTTTAAATCTGTGATTGGTTGTATCTAGCAATAATTAACAGCCGTCCGTTAAACATTTAATCCAGTTTGTGAAACTGGACACAAGACTCACAATTTTTACATGTACCTGTCAAATTATCAATATGGCAGGTATTTTTCCTTATTAATTGCTTGGGTGTTTTGTTTTAGTTAGCCCAATCGAACTAGTTTTTCAAAGAAAAACAACTCAAAAGGTATTTTACATAGGTTTTACTATGGCTCAAGATTGAAGATTATAACTTAATCGGAAATTAAGTTATCGGATTTGAAATCTTTTTACGAAAATTCTATACCACAGCGTACCAGCTGCACCCAGACCCTCTCCACCGCTTATTTACTGTTGCTGTATTCATCCTTTTTTAAATGATAAAATATTGTAGCTCTATATGTGAGACTGACAAACAAAAGAACCTCAAATTCATTTTTGAAAAAATATTTTAAACAAATGAAATGAGGTAACAATTTAAACGTACATTAAAAATCTTGGTTCTCAGCTTCTTCACGGGGGTTCTCCTCCCCATTATACATGCCTGGAACCACCCTCAATGCATAAACAAGAACCATATAAACAAGAAAGTTTCTTAGGAACAACCCCCAAGAGAGTTGCGGGCCTGCGGTGAATAAGGGTTCTGAGCGAAGTAAAGAGGATTTTAAGGAAGTATAGCTGCAAATGGGTAAAAGGTAGCTTATAGAGGTCCAACTAAGCTGTTTTTTTCGAACTTTCCGCTTACATTTCCTTTTTATCTCTTCTCCGCCCAGCACCCCCATTCACTCCTGGTCCTGTAACTTTCTTGGGGGCCGTTAGCAAGAAATTTTTGTTGTGGTATGTACTTTCGAAAAGGGTTATAAGCATGTTTATAAAATTGTTTTCTTAAAGTCCACCGTGTGCTAAACTGCAAATTTACCGAAAATTTAATTTTTATTTTCAAAAGGAATGCACCTGCCAAATTATAAACGTGGCATGCATTTTCCTTATTAGTCGCTTGGATGATCCATTTTAGTCAACTTAATCGAACCAGTTTGTGCAAACAAAATAACATGAAGATTTTCTAAAATAAATTTTTAGTTATTCTTCAAATCTAGCACCCACGCTGCCTTTATATGTATCAAAACGGAAGATTCTAGTTTAATGGGAAATCACTATCTGAAATATGTTTACAAAAGTTCGCTACCATAACGCAGTTGCTGTACCTAAACTCTTTTGAACACTTATTTACTATTACTGTATCCATACTTTTTGAAAATGAAATAAATATAAACAATACAAAATTTTGAATTTAAAATTTTAATAATTTACACTGTACATCTGATTATATATGTAATTTAAAAGTAAAGAAAAACCATAAGTACCTAGGTATAAGCGTATACAGCTTACTCAAAAGTTATGTTAGCGATCAAAAACAGTGCGTAAATGTGAATGGTCATCTGAACAGCTACGAAAGTGTTAAGTGTGGGATTCCGCAGGGTACAATATTGGGTCCCATACTGTTTAACATATATATGAATGACTTATTACACTTGTTTTTATAAATTCTCGCTTGTTTTTAGTACATCTGTACATGGTTTTAGAATTTTGGTGTTGTTTGGGGGGTGGTTTTGTGTTGGTAGGAGGGAAGGATAAGACGGAAGGTAGAAACGCAAATGATAGAAAATATGCCCATAAACCGTTATACTCAATGCTGAGGAAGCGGATTTTTTGGACGGTATTTTCCTAGTCATCTGATCGTCTGGGTTGTCTAGGTCACTTTTTTTGGGTGAGGTGCAATAAAGATAGAAACTGATGAGGAGCTAGAAGTAGATCTTGAGCAAGTCGATTAAAACTACAGTGTAGAGTGCTAGCGAAGCTGTGGAGTAGATTATTGTTTGTTGGCGACAGAAAGTCATTCATATGGAAAAAACATGTACTTTGATTATCATTATCTGTGTCATCACTATAAATAATAACAGACCACCACACGAGACTCAGATCTCTCTCAGGGTTGAACACATTGAGACGTTAGAAAAGAAATGCAGTGAGATTTGGGGAGCTACATGTATATATATATATATATATATATATATATATATATATATATATATATATATATATATATATATATATATATATATATATATATATAGTTATATATAGTTAAATAATGCACTTTTGGCTTCTTGAAAAAATTATCGTTTAAAACAAAAAGTACATTAAAGTAATCAAGTGATTCATTTCAAGTCAACAAACAAAGAATATTGCTAATACATGAACAAGTAAAGAATGAATCTTAGGCTAAACTTAGTGATACTTATAAACTAGGGTTGATTACATTTGCTGTTTTCAAATGAACTTCGTAATCGCTGGAGGTCAATGTCTTGCTAAGTGGACGATATCGGAATAGATATTGTGGTAATTGTCTTCTGGCAATCGGCTATTAGGTTACGTAATTTCTCCATCCCTAATGTGAAGAACGTCCGCATTCTTTCTGGTGGGTTCTTCTGTTGTAGGTTGGTTCTTGAACTTGTGCCGCATGGCTCTCTTCTTAATTGTCTGAGTGAATATGTAGCAAAGGATGACTAGTACGATGCTATCGACTGTGCTGGTTATTTCCATATGCGTCAAATGTACCAAGGTATGCAGTACATTATGATGATTGAATTTTTCCATTTGAATTTCTTGTTGACTTCTTTGGGATGTCTCGAACTGAACTTGATGTCAGGTTGAGGCTGTTGATGTATGAGCTGTATCTGCTCGGGTACCCATGAAATGTTTGGACTTGTTTTTCGTTAGTTTCGCTGTTCATGGGCATTTTGTATTTTTCTTGGTTGGCCATGAGGGTGTTGTTGTGGTGGTCCATCTATCTGATCTTGATGTCAATCTAATTTCCTTGTGGTGATGACCAAAGTATTTCCATTTCGCAATTGAACAGATGCTGTATAAGGGTTGGTTGTAGTAACAAGGAGACATGTCAAGATGTTATATGGGTTGCATATTTTTATGTCGTTGATCAATAGATTTTGTGGCGTCTTCAACAGATTCGCATTGTTCTGCTGTCTAGAGATTTTTCACTGGTGTTTTCAAGCAGAGCGACGCAGGTGATATAAGGACTAAAATGTTTTGGGTTGTTGGAACAATTCAAAAATAAGATCTTGGAATATGATGTAGAATAGGAGGTTCAGGAGATAACAATTGTGTGTCTTATAAACGTTAAAATTGGTAAGTCCAAGATTTTTTTGAAGTTGTAATTTTGATCAAAAGTAAGTAATTTATTTTTTATTATAAATAAGCTTTAAATGTTTCTTAATGACAATCAAGTCCTTAGTAGTAAATATTTTTGTATTAGTTAATTGATAATTTTTTTAAAATTATTCTTCGTAATATCTTTATTTTCTTATTAATTTTAAACTTAACGTTACTTGAAATTATACAACGGCCTTATATTTTGTTTTATTTTGCCTTGCATCTAAGGTGATTTTTACTGAACCTAATTTTTTTTTAATTGACTCTTAATATTTTTCTAATCGGTGAGTCATTATATTACCGAATGATTTTAAGTTATTGAACGAAACAATCATCTCATTCTCATTTGCATACAATAAATTTGTTGTTTTTTTAATTTATTTATTTTGATTTTTCTTGTTCTAAATTTGCCAGCGCTTATTCTTATAATTGATCTTGCGATATCTGTAAGGTTGGTTTTGTCCCTAATATGTGTTAGCTTTTGTAATTCAATTTTTGTGACTTTTAATTGGCTGTTTTAAAACTGTTTTAATATTTATTAATTGAATTTTACTTAATTTTGATAATCTGATAAGTGTTGGGTATTAGTTAGAAATGATAATAGTAATTATAACAACAATAATAATTAATTATAGTCATTTAAAATCGGTGGTTTATGAGAACCTTCGCCAATATTTGTCAGAGCTGGAGAATCGAATCAGAACAGCCGCTCACCAAATAACACCAGGAAATAATCGAACTGTTTTAAGGTCAATTTTCGATGGAATGGGATATTGCCAGGCCACGGAAAGTTTCAATTTGAACACGTGCTGTAAATACTTTTTATTTATTTATTTAGGTCTTTTTTATTATCATTGTGTTGTGTCCAATTGTTTTGTTGAATTTCAAATAGTTTATAGTGTGTAAGTGCGTTCTATTAAGTTGTATCTAGTTGTTATCTCAGTTACACCGATCCTGGAACACATATTACACTTCTCGTTTTCATCAATTTAAATAAGTTTCTTGACCAGGTATACTTTAAGATAAAGCAAATTCATTCACAATTTATTTTACTGAATATATCGCAATCTTGTTGCAAAAACGTATTTCTTATTAAAAACCAACAACCATAAATAGAAAAACTCTAGACACAACAAGTACGTATGGTAATGAATTTTCATAAAAATTGTACACTATTAGTAAGATATATTATTGAAACAAATTCTTTAAATTTAAATGGACCTTGGAGATCGGTTTTAGAGTCCCAGTTAGCGATTATATGAAAAAAATATATTTTAGCTGGAGCTAAAAAATTAAAAATTGGTCTTAGATATAATATGTAAGTACTGCAAGTGCCTTTAAAAAAATGTGTTACAAATTTCATTAAAGTTACAAACGTTCTTCACAAAAAAATAAATGATTTACAAAGGGAATGTACCTGTCGAATTATAAAAATATGTAAGTACTGCAAGTGTCTTAAAAAATTGTGTTACAAATTTCATTAAAGTTACAAACGCTTTTCAGAAAAACATAATTATTTACAAAGAGAATGTACCTGTCTAATTATAAATATGACAGGTATTTTTCCATATTAATTGCTTGGATTGTTTTGTTTTAGTCAACCCATCAGTTTTTGCAAACAATAAACAACAAAAAAGGTTTTTTATGTTATGGTAAAAAAATCTTCGTAAAAATATTTCAAATCCGATAGCTCAATAAATTTCCCATTAAGCCAGAATCTTCAATGTTGAATCTTGGTAACACCTATGTAAACGCACGTGGGTAATAAAATTAAAGAAAAATAACATATTGAGCTTCTTTTTGTTTAAAAAACCTTTTTTGTAGTTTATTGTTGGCAAAACTGAATGGGTTGACTAAAACAAAACCATCCAAATAATTCATAAGGAAAAATACCTGTCATATTTATAATTTGACAGGTACATTCCCTTTGTAAATAATTAATTGTTTTCTGAAAAACGTTTGTAACTTTAATGAAATTTGTAACACTTTTTTTTTAAAGACACTTGCAGTATTTACATATTATATCTAAGACCAAATTTGAATTTAGTAGCTCCATATAAAACATTTTTTTTTTCAAATAATCGCTAACTAGGACTCTAAAACTGATCTCAAAGGCCCATTTAAATTTAAAGAATTAGTTTTAATAGTATATCTTACAACCAGTGTACAATTCTTATGAAAATTCACTACTATAACGCACTTGATGCGTCCAGAAATTTTTGTGATACTGGAACCAATAAGTATAAGTTAGTATTTATTTCACTTGGCAGGTTATTAAAAATATTGAAGAACACAAATAACGATAAGCATGTGCTACTTACATTTGATCAACAATTGTGTCAGAAACTTTAGGACCAAATCAAAAGAACACTTTTTAATAACAACTATAACATAATATGTAGAGATATAATAATAAAGAGCTTTATAACAACAAACGTGGCTAGTCGCTAACACTTCATGTAAGGATGCTTTGCAAAATAAAACCATAAACACTAATAACGAATCTTCGAATGTTTTAAGATTAAACTGATATTTAAAAGTGAATATATTTCTGGATTATAATGCTACTGGCGCTAAAGCGTTGAAAATTAGTACTGAACTTATAGTTTTAAACCATTTCATTGAAGTGAAACTTCTATTTGGTATATTCTGTAATATAACAAAATATTTTAGTTTTAATAAATGTAAATAACACGTTGAGACGTTGAGTGTCTCACGTGTTATTTACGGCCTACCATGCAGTGGTGTCAGATTGAGTAAATTAGAATTTATGGATAAATCGAAAGAGAAATTATTGGTAATTCAACATTTATTAATATTAAGCCACATTTATTGGATGGATTAATTTTTTGACGAACTTTTATTTCTCATGAATAAGTACCAATATGTGTTATTAGTATATGTTTAGATTTTAAGATTCAAATGAAATTTTATTAAATCTGACAACCCGGCTCCTTTGTATTTAATTGTCAGGTGACTGTTTCCATTTGAATTATCTACTTAAAATGACGCATTCACAGTCTAATCATCCTTATCAACATTGAACGTGGGAAATGCTGTATCAAATTTGAACTGATATCTTAGACTGTTTATTCATTTATAATTTTGATTTTTTAATAACTCCTGTCCTCGTATGCCATTTCATTTAAAATTTGGTTAACAGCTATATTGTAACGTCTCCTATATATGTGCAAATTTTAATTTGAAACACTTCAATATTTCAAAAAATATTGTGTTTTCAAAATTTTCTTCACATTTTTTTCTAAGAAAAATTAGACGCACGGCGCCCATCTACGAACTCATCCAAGCCATTAATAAAATCAAGTAAATTTCCAAATTTTGTCGAAATCAGTCAAGTATTTTTCGAGTTAGCGGTTGGATATATATATATATATATATATATATATATATATATATATATATATATATATATATATATATATATATATATATATATATATATATATATATATATATATATATACATACATATAAAAATTGAAACTGACCCCGGATATGGATTCTAGAGGCCCTATTTCGCGCTCATTTGAAAATTTTTTCCAAAAGTCTTACCATCGATACCTCTCTATTAGTGAATTTTCTTAATGAAAATTAACTAAAATTATCTAATTGGCAAAAAAATAAATCACGTGTTCAATTTAAAAAAATCGTTATGACGTCATAACTCTTAAAATACGACAGGTGGCAAAAATCTCTAGGCGTTATTAAATAGTTTTTAAAATATACAGAAGGCCAGAAATATCATGTTCCCACCATTTTGCCGAATCCCACATATAACCAGCTCGCTTTTAAAACTTTTTATTAATTTCTGACACAGCAAATAAATACATGATGTTATAAGTAACCATGTTTCCATTATTACATAAGCTATAATTTTTACGATGTAAAAAAATGACGTTAAATAAAACGTTTGCGTGTACTGAAGACATGAAACAACATTTAATGGATAAAACATAAAATTTGACAAAAACCTCGCGATTAGATTTTGCCTCGCTCCCAAGCTTTTATGATAAATGTCCCCCTAAAAGACTAGTATAATGCATTTTAACGCTGGCTTTCATAACATGTAATGAGCGACACAGCGGCGTTGTGCAGGGAGGCATGTTAATGTGTTTTAGTCATCAGTGCGGGAGAGAGTCAGATATGGAGTGGGAGAAGGGGGAGAGAGATAGGCGATGAAGAGACTATGATCGAAACGGCCACCCATTAATAACTGTGTCGTGACAATTTGACGAATGTCGGTCGGAACTCCCCCCTTCTACAGAGACTAATGCCTTTCGCTGATAATTACAATCGGATTAAAATCAAACAAATTCCCGGGCTACGATCTTCAATGTTTCCCTATGATAAAAGTGGCTATTCTGTTTTGTGAGAGGAAGTCGACAATAAGGGGTATCCAGAATAATGTCTTTTCGAAAAGTTTAACAGTGAACCGATTTTGAGTTCAGCAGGTTCAAAAAAGTCATTAATATAGTAGTAAATTTCCTAGAAATAATCTAGCACCAAAGATTTTGAAAAATGCTTATAACTTTTTTTTCATACTACATACATATCTGAATTTTAACGCGTAATTTACCTTTAATAACATAAACCTACGTGCCAAATTTGGTTACCGTAGCTTTGCTATTTTGTTATTTTCGGATATAAAAATTTCATCCAAAGAAAACCCAAAGTTTTTCTGGTCCAATTTTCCTGGCTGATGAACTTATCCAAGCCACTTAAAAAAGGAAAGTATCTGCCAAATATTATTGAAATCTTTTGAGTTATCGGTATGATATATATATATATATATATATATATATATATATATATATATATATATATATATATATATATATATATATATACAGAGCTTTCATTAATTCCCAAACCCCACGTGACCGGATTCTGTCTCTCTCTTAGTGGAATATGATTTTATGAGTTGGCAGTCAAAAAGTAACCAACAAACCACTAGAATGGGGACCCTAAAGTTACTAAATCAATTGACCATTGACAGTTCAGTCCATTGGCGCTCAATTTCCTTTTGATGGTTATTTTGTATGTATATTGTGCATTTTCCAAGTTCGACCAGTGTTTACCTTCTTCAAATAATTTTCTATCTGTTGGACAATAAAAATAAACAGTTTTTATCAAAACTTAGCATTTTCATTGCGTTTTTACGCAAGTTAAAAGTGTAGGTATGTTAAGGTTATGTTGTTGACGATATTCGACATCGCATGGAACGAAACCCTACCAAATCCGTTCGTCGGTAGTCTGCCTAAACAGGTACATATTTGTTACATTGTTACACAATATAGATACAGAAAACCGTAAATTAGAAGTTTAAATAATCGGACCTCAATTTGTTTACGTACATTACAAAATTTTGATATCTATACAAAACAATAATATTTTATTATGTTTTAAATTTATTTTTGTAACAATCAATAACAGTAAACCATACATCAACAGACTTGCTGTTAAAAATACTAAATAATAAATACATTTAGGACATTTACTGTTTCAACATATTTTATTTTTTTATTTTTTATAAAACTCCAAAGGAAATATAAGACAACACTGGCATCTTAGGGATTTCATTAATTCAGGTTGTACAACCGTGTATGCCGGGTTGCCGGGTTATACAACATAAGCGGTCACGTGTGGTTCAGGAATTAATGAAAGCCCTGTATATATATATATATATATATATATATATATATATATATATATATATATATATATATATATATATATATCGAGAGAGAGAGAGGCTGGCTCATTGAAAAGGAGCTTGCAGCCATAACTGCTAGGAAACGATTGTCGAAAAAACCTGTAACACGTCAAGTTGGCTTGTGAGGGGACAACTGTTATCGCATGTATAGCCCAAACGTTACCCTCCTAAGCGACGTGTCATCCCAGAATTTTTTTGAATGAAAATATGGGTCATGTGAAAGCTCGTTGAAAAGAGTTTTTCATTCTCTATATATTGCTTTTTATTTTTTAAATTCGGTTTATTTGTTTAGAAGATATGGATTTTTGAAATATCACTACAATTTTCCCATAAATTCTTAATGCATGAGTTGAACCTCACCAGCGTTCATTAAAAAATAAAAAGTCTGGACCCAGCAAGTGCGTTATGGTAGTGAATTTTCATAAAAATATTTTTAATGGCAGATATGTCTTTTTCTAATGAAAGCAGGCATCAAATTTGGTAAAATATTTATTACACAACATTGTGCTAAAGGCATACACAAAATTCAAATTATATTCCTAATCTGTAATTAAAATTGAAAATAAAATAACTTGTTTGCACGAAAATCCATTAGAACTATATTTTCGACGAATCTCATTTAAAAAATGTTCCATCAATTGAGTCATTTTTCATACAAAAATTCTCAAACGTTTCTTCAAAGAAAATTCATTTATAAGAAAATTCGCTATTAAAATAACATTTTGTAGAAGAAAATTCGCTAATCTAAATAAATTAAATAAATAAAATAGCCTATATAGTAGGAACAACGTACCATATTTTATCAAAATAACCTTTCCGAAAATAAACTTAAAACGTTTCCGAGGAAACTCGTTTCCTAGCTGACGAACCTTAGGTTAATAGAAAATTACGTTATTGAATTTTGAAGCATTTAATGAAAATTCGCTACTAAAACGCACTTACTGCGTCTCGATTTTTTTTACAAAATACACCATATTTCGATGAAAAATGCAAAAATGATATAAGGAATGTTCAAAAAAAATTGTAGGTATCACCAACGACTTATGGGCCCTCCTGTGATTGTCAAAATAATTTTATAAGATGCAGCTGAAGACACCCAATACGTTATGTATACAATTTTTTTCCGCATCTTGCATAATAACAATTATATTGACTTTACCGTAGAAATGCGTCACCCTGTATATATCTAAACAGAAAGTAAACCCGGAAATGGATTCTAGTGAACCTAGTTTGCACTCATTTGAAGAAATCTTTTTAGAACTCAAAAGCCGCCGTCTCCTCATTAACGATTTTTTTCTACGAAAATTTGTAAAAAATTATAGACCATTAAACCATAAACTTAACCAAAACTACTGCCAATGCATCAAAGAAAGGGTCTATTTGAAATGAATTTTCTGGAAATATTTTAGTAAAATGAAGGGCAATAATGGTTGAAGCTGAAGCTTAAGGGATGTCAGAACACTCTTTACACAATCCGTATTTCTTTCAGGTTCTTTGCCTAAATGTTTCCAATTTTGACGTTTCAAATAGCGACTTTTTACGTTTGGAGGAAAACCCCAATTAAACTTACAGACCTAAATTTTGGTAAATTATTCACCCTATATATATATATATATATATATATATATATATATATATATATATATATATATATATATATATATATATATATATATATATATATATATATATATATAATTGAAACAGACCCTCGATATGGGTTCTAGTGGGCCTAGTTCGCGCTCATTTGAAGACAATTTTTCTAAATTCAAAAGTCGAGATCTCCTTGTTAGTGATTTTAGTAAAGAAAATTCCCTAAAACAAGCACTTATGAAGCCACAGGAAAAGTCTACGACTGTATTAAATATGGAACGGTTTCACTAAATTATGGCAAGAACAAATAACAAGATATGCTATTTAAATTGAATTAAGTCTCCTCTTTATGAAATTATTTTTCATACAAAAACTCGCTAAGTAGTATTTTTCACTCACATTCTGATCAATCAATTTTGACGTTTTAACTTTCTTGAATCAGATTAAATTAATTAAAAATTAATTTACCTCAAACTTTTTTGTCTTTTAAGATATGATACTCTTTATGACAGAAACCAGCGTACCAAATTTTATTGCCCTCACTTTGTTATTTCCAAAGCAGCGTACCAAATTTTATTGCCCTCACTTTGTTATTTCCAAAGATATATATTTTTTTCGAAATAAAACACAACATTTTCCGGGAAAACCTGGGCCGATTTTTCTCTGACTAACGAACTTGTCCAAGCCACTTGCAAAAGGAAGGTATGTGCCAAATTTTATTATATATATATATATATATATATATATATATATATATATATATATATATATATATATATATATATATATATATATATATAAACATATAACAATTTAAACTGACCCTGGGTATGGGTTCTAGGTGGCCTAGTTCGCGGTCATTTGAAGAAATTTTTCCAAAATTCTAAAGTCTGGATTTCCACATTAGTGATTTTTTTAAAGAAAATTTATTAAAATGTTGCTAAAGATTTGCATAGGTAATAAAAAGTCATTTAAATTAAAGTGCTTAGAAAATCTTAGCAAAATATTGTGATAACACAAGAATGCGTAAAAGTCCGGATCTCCTCACTAGTGAATTTTTCTCCGAAAAATGCCACCCTACAACGTACAAACTACACCCATATATTCAACTCCCTTCGAATGGCAGTTGAAACTCCCAAAGCTTAAAATAGGAACAGGGGTTTGTGACATCTTATTTGGAAGATCTGCTTATTATCCATTAAAAAATGCTATGGTTTTCAAATTTATTGCAACAACTAACAGTAAAAAGAAATAGATTCGTCTGATTGACAAACTTCGCTACAACACACTAAAAACTTACTAACTAATCGCCTGTCATTTTTCATAATGAGAAAAAATAAAGAACACATCAATCTTAATGTAGGAGATGTTGAAAATGCAGGCCTTGAACGTCTTGTCGGTATGCTAATCCTACGCAAAAATCGGGTGATCGCGCTGGCTATTCTAACGATTCTCGTGTCCCTATCCATCGATTTGGAAATATTGAGTTGAAGTATTCCTGGACAATAATTTGGCAATGTGCTGTTGCTCCATCCTGTTGAAACCATATCACATTTGCTGGAACATGTGGGTGTGCTCGATCAGGATATAAGATTGCTAGAATTGGCATGACATAATTTTGGAGCAGTGCTAAATAAATATTTCTATTCAATTTGCTATCAATGAAAATGGCACCAATAATATTGTTTCCAACTATTTCTACCCAAACATTAACAGTGCGTATGTTCTTGTCTCGTCCAGTGTAGAATTTCTTTAGACCAGTAGCGAGAATTTTAACGATTAGCATGGCCGTGAAATGTAAGACTCCAGTAATCGGAAAACAAAACATGGTCTAGTTGGATAATATTGTTATCTAAAATTTCCGACATTTGTTCACAAAAACATGTTATTTTATCAAAATCATCCTCTATGAACTCCTGAATTTGCATCTTTATATCAATTTATAAAGATGCATTTTTTTTCTTTTAATATTTGAATAATCGGGAATGGCTAACACCCAATGTTGTGGCTGTTTGTCTACCTCAAAGCATGTGGGTTTCACTCAAACTCAAGCATTACATATAATTTGATATCATTACTCAATGCAATAGAAGGTTTCTTGTACTTGCCTTACATGTTCAAGCTCGCGAAATTGCTCTTCAGTTTTACTAATTAATCCTTGTGATATAGGCCACAAATAAGAAAAATTCTGGAAAAAGGAGAGTAATTTCGATCTGTAAACATGTTTCATCTCCGTAACCAGTCATCTGTAGAATTTTTATATTATGAATTTCTGTTAAATAAAGTATATTTCTGAAATACATTTTACAACTGCCAACTACTGTCATGCGATTACAATCACACAGCAAGTTGCTAAGGCGTTTTAAACAAACCTGACATTGCTAACTATAAAGAATGTTAATAACTTTATATATCTTTTTTAATTGATACCTCCTAAAAAGGACAGTCAACTCTTTTTACTTGCTTTCTCGCTTTACCCTTATCAAGAATAAAATGCGATTAGTAAATAATTTGTAAGTGTGTTTTGGTGAAGTTGGTCAATCATATGAATGGCTTTTTAGTCAATTTTATTTTAAAAAGAGCACTAATGAGGAGATCACGACTTTTGAATTTAAAAAAAATCTTCAAATGAGCGCTATTTAGGACCCCAGGAACCCAAATCCGAGGTCAGTTTCAAGGAAATCGGACTAGTTTTTCACGGAAAATTATGTGTTTTCTTTCGGATATTTTTCATATCTCCGGAAATAACAAAGCTATGGTAACTAAATTTGGCACGCTGGTATATGCCATAAAAATAAAGCCATGTGCGAAAATTTCAATCTATACGTTAAAATCAAAATAAGTTAAAAGCATTATAGTTTTTCTTCTTTTAACCTCAAAAAGTCGCAACTCAAAACGTCAAAATTGACATGTTCTAAATAAAGAACTTGAAACTGACATTACGGGCGATGTAGCAGACATTTTGTAAGAAGTGTCTTCTATAAAGCCTTAAGTTTCAGCTTCAGCCATCATTATCCTTCATTTGACTTAAATATTTGCAGAAAATGAATTTCAAGTAGACCCTCTTCCTAATGCTCTATCTGCGGTTTCAACTATAGGGTTATAATACATGAAGAAAAACTTTGTACCTATCCCCTGTTAAGCAGATTGCGCGCACGAAGCAGTTTGAGATTTGGCATAGGTAAAGTGCATATAAACAAGGAGAGCAGAAAGATAAAATGTATATATAATATGTGATTAATAGATTACACATTGCTCTCTTCTACTTAGACGAGCGTCTCGCGACAGTAAAGACTTTGATAAGTTTTTTGTCATTTTAACGAAATAAAAGACCTCCCTGACTGAGCTGTGTACACATAATCCTCCCAACTGACCTTCCTGATCTGCCCGGACATCAGTCTGCCTAATCAAAAGCTAAAATAAGTTAAAAGGGAAAGGAAAAGTTCATTATGCTCACATGACCTTGATATAGGGCAGGGTTGATTTTCCTTCTTCTTTTAGCTTTTAATTAGGCAAACTGATATCAGGGCAGGCCAGATAAGTCAGTTGGTAGGATTTTTTGTAACATCACGTTAGGGGGGTCTTTTATTTCGTTAAACCAACAAAAACCTCATCCAAGTTTTTACTGTCGCGAGACGCTCGTCTAATTAGACACTAGGATTGATTCCCAGTGTTACGGGTAATATATTCATGTCATTGTAAAACACATATTACTTTTTGGTCGAGCATATATATGTATACGGATGGGTTCATACGTTCATACTGAATATTAAACATCAGTTTTAGTGAATTTTCTTAAAAAGAGAGATCTCGACTTTTGACATACAAATTTTTTTCTTCAAATGAGCGCTAATTAGGCCCCCTAGAACATATCCGGGGTCAGTTTGAATTTTTATATGCTTATATATAACCGATAACTCAAAAAATAATGGGCCGATCTTGATCAAATTTGGTGAGTATTTTCCCTTTGCAAGTGGCTTGAAAAAATTCGTTAGCCCAGAAAATCGGCCCAGGTTTTCCCGGAAAATTTTGTGTTTTCTTTCTAAAAAAAATATATCTCCGGAAATGACAAAGTACGGGCAACCAAATTTGGTACACATATTTGCATTATAAAGAGTGAAATTTATGCCAAAATTTAGGTCTCTAAGTTCAAAGACAAAAAAGTTATGGGCGGTTAAAAAGAAATTGGAGATTTCCTCAAACGTCAAAGTCGTATAATGAGTACACTTGGAAAAGCCAAATCACCACAACACATATTTCAGAGACCTTACGATCGTTTTGTTGATCATGTCAACGTCTTCAGAGGAAGAAAAATTCTTTATGTCTTGTGGTGATTTGGGTTCTCCAAGTGTACTTATTAGTGCTCATCACAGGTTCCAGTTTTCACATAGTGTCAAAGTCGCAATTTTAAACGTCAAAAATGGCAATGTTTAGGTAAAGAACGAGAAACAAATACGGATTGTTAAAAGAAAATGTTGCAAGTAGAGTGTTCTGCGAACCCTTAAATTTCAGCTTCAACCGTCATTGCCCTTCATTTTAGTAAAATATTTACAGAAAATTCAGTTTAAATAGACCCTTTCTCTGATGCTTTGGGTGTCGGTTTAGTTAAGTTGATGCTTCCGCTGTAGGTTTAGTGAAGTTTATGGTTTAACGTTCTATAATTTTTATCTAATTTTCGTAGAACAAATTCGTTAAGGCATTTTTGATTTTTTTTCAAAATATGATTCATGTTTGTAAGAAAAAATCTGGACGCAGTAAGTGCGTTTTGGTAGCGAATGTTTATTAAATCCTTCAAATTTCATAACTCAATTTGATATTAACGTAAGGTTTGTTGGCTAGGAAACCAACATTTAAGTTTAGTTTCGGAAAATTTTAGTACATTTTCAAACAAAAAGTAATTTTGATAAAATATAGTACATTGTTTCTACTACATAGGCTATACCGGTAGTCAGATTGATGCCTGCTCGCATTTGCTATTAAAAACATTTTCATTATAATTCACTTCCATAACGCACTTGCTCCATCCAGACTTTTTTATTATTAATTTTTGCAATCAACTTTAAAGCCATAACATTTTTGGATACAGAATGGATAGATCTTTCCAATGAGGTATCACAAGCCTCAACTTAAATAAAAACTTTGGCTTGCAACTCTACCTCGAACAGGGTTGAACGTAGTGCTGAAGTTATCACGTTGCAGGAAGTAATTTTTTTATCTAAATTTGACCTATTGCCGGATTTTTTAAAATGAAAATGCACTATAATTGAGATACTGAATTTATTTCATATGGCTGTTTCACCCTGCGTAATAAAAGACAAGAAAAAATCTGTATCTAAGTTCAGCCGGCACAAAAACAAAAAATAAAAAATAAAAAAAGTAAATAAATTTACAAAACGTAGAAGATCACATCTTAATGGCAAGAATTCTACCAGCGCCTGCAATACCTATGATGTTTCGCGTTCAGTTATTTATTTAAAGTTTTGGATTAGAGTAATGTGAACATCAAAATCCCAAAATGGTTAGAGCGAACACTCCAAATAAACTAAAAGCACCGACATGAAGTGCAATTGAGCGAGTAGGTAGCCACTAAGGCCAAAATTATCGTATTTTTATAATAAAAGCAACAAAGTAGACAAGCTGCGCTCGCTGAAGACCTGTACGGGGAAGATTACATACACATATAGACAAAAGACACCACACGTAACTTATAAAAAGCCGGATACATTCAAGAAAAAAAAATGAACAGTCTGAACACGGCACTCGAACACGCGACCTCATAGGTTGAACCATATAGGTTACTTGCCTAGCAAACCTAACTGCTCGGCCTCTTTAAATATATCATAGGATTAAAATGTTTTTGAATCCAGTTGTTTTAAGCATCTCCTTAAATTTTAGGTTCAACTTAAATATAAATGTTCAACGATCATTTTTTTCCAGGAGCACCAATGCAGGATACGAAGAATTTGGCGACACCATTAAGAAGCAAAGTTCCCTAGCACAAGATGAAGGCTTCAACAGTCCAGATAGCATTCCAGAGCCTGAAAGACCTCCCCTTAGAAAGATCGATCACTATCTCAAGCCTGATATACCATGTTTATCCAAAAGGGCCACCGTGGCCTTGCTCAGTTGTTTGGGATTTATCATTATGTTTGGAATGAGAACCAGCATGGGTATCGTCAAGGCTGGTGAAGGGGTGAGATTATCTTGTTAACCCAGCTTTATGTTCTTCTTTTCACCTTAGTCTTTTAACAGATGTCAATAAACATCCAAATACTTTTATTCATGACTGATCTGGAGTGTTTTACCTTTGACAATGAAAGCGTATATCTTAGATTTTTGACCCTGAAAATAACTTTTTTGTTTTAGCGATATTTTTGGACACCAGAAGAAGTAGTTGACAACGGCGCTTATTACGTTATTATAACGGAAGCATTGAGTGGTACTCATAATCCGCAAGTAGTTACATCTCTCTATACGTACTAGGAGGTAGATTTGCTCACCACAGTCGTGATGCATATAAAGTGCTAACCACAGGCTGTTTAAAGCAAACTATTATTAAATATGGTTAGCCCTAGTACTATTTGTCCGTTGTCAAGGGGAAACAACATTAAGTGTTTGTTAAATGCAATGTGGCCATAATAAGAGACACATACTGGTTTTGGTCTTGGTCTCAGAGAGATCTTAGGCCTAGAGTTGAACACACTGAGACCTCACAGACGATCTCCGGCGAGATTTGGGGAGTAGGCAGATTGAGGCCCCATAATCGAGCTACAACAACCCAACCTACCTTTATCCACCGCTCTAAGGAGTAGGCAGATTGAGGCCTTAGAGTGTCCTTACATATTTCCTTTACCTACCTTTGTCCACCACTCTAAGGAGTAGGCAGATTGAGGCCTTAGAGTGTCCTTACATATTTCCTTTACCCACCTTTGTCCATCACTCTAAGGAGTAGGCAGATTGAGGCCTTAGAGTGTCCTTACATATTTCCTTTACCCACCTTTGTCCACCACTCTAAGGAGTAGGCAGATTGAGGCCTTAGAGTGTCCTTACATATTTCCTTTACCCACCTTTGTCCATCACTCTAAGGAGTAGGCAGATTGAGGCCTTAGAGTGTCCTTACATATTTCCTTTATCTCTTGAAAATGGCTCCAAAACAGGAGCCAAAACGTCGAGTTTCCATAAATTCTGGACGCGACTTAACTTTAGCGTTAAGACAATTAACTTTTTTAAACAATTTATTATTACTTAAACACAATGATTACTTAATACAATAATGAGACAAAAAATATATATATATATGTGATATTTAAAATACTTGACACGCCATGTGCCAGACTAACTAGGAAACAAGTAATGAACGCTTCTATCTCGGTGCTTATCCTATTTATAGGCTTCCCCTCCAGGCGTGGCACTATTGTCTCTGGAGGTGACCTGGATCTGCTAATGCTGAATGTCACCGGAAATATTCCGTTCACACTTGCTGGTTTTACGCCTGCATTCCTACAGGCGCCACTTCACTATTATGATGACACTGCGGTTTCTAAGGAGGCCAGGATACATTGTTGCACAATAGCCTGTTGTTGTGGCTCTATTTATCTCCTCCCCCCTTTGAAGAACGAAGCTACGGTTCGTTCCGGATTTTCAAGGGAAATCCGGCTTCGGTGGTTCCTGGGTTGATCTTCAATTCTCCCTTGTCGGTTCTTGGGTTGATCTTCGTAGTTCTTCTAGTGGTTCTTCTTCTTATGACTCCCCATCTGACGGCTATCATTATGATGGCGGTTAAAATAGCCACGTACAATAATATGGTCCATATACTCAGGTGATGTAGTGGTAGTTCCATTCGGCCTGGTATATTTTTCTTAATGTTTTGGAGTTGGTGTTGGATCTGCTCGATGTTATGCAGCTGTACGTTGTCTAATTTGAGTTCGGGTACCTTTTCGTAATTTGTTTCTTCCTTCGTAGTGGTGGTTTCTAATTTGGGGAGATTGAATAGTTGTTGTGTTTCCGCTGTAGTGGGGCCGGTTTTATAAACTTTGTTTCCTACTTTCAATTGGCAGTTTGGTTGGAGGTTGACCAATTTGGTACCCTTGATGATATTGGTCCACTCTTGTTCCTGGCAAGTTATTCTGGCGTTTGTCTCTTCTGGCGCTAAGATGATGTATTGACTGGTTCCATATCTCGAAACTGTGGTTTGTTTAATTTTGACTAATTCTTGGTTACAATTATCGATAGGCTTTTGAAATTTTATTAGTTTTATTTCACATGGGTTCTGATCATTCATGGCTGTTGGATTGTCGTCTTGGCAGAAATATAATTTGTTCTTTAAATTTTGACATTCTTCATTTCGAAAGGCATATTGTTTACTGCTTAGGATCAAGTATTTGGTTCTAGGGATTATCATGGTAAAGGTGTGTGGATTTTTTGGGATAGGTAATGTGTATAACTGATAGTAATCATATTCTGACTCTTCAACTAGAGGTATTTCTATTTGAAATATAATTTGGAATTTATTTTGTACTGCTTTTATTTTGAATATTTTTTCATACAGATTCAGATCAGTGGTTGTTATTAGTTTGGCATTTGTTACGTATTTTTGTATTCTATTGATTTCTTTTATTATAAATTTTGGTTTTAATATGGATGTGTGAAAAATTCCTAATTTTGAAAAAGTGATTGCATTCTCAGTTGTGAGTGCTAATTCTTGAATATTATTCAATAAATGTCCCAGCTGGGTCAGCAGCTCTAGGATTTTGATGCGATGATAGTGCGTTAGTTGTTCGCTCCTAAGGCTATCAACTGTGTTACCTAACTCGTTTATTCTATTTATTATCGTGCCCTGATTGTGACTCAACCCTACGATCGTTTTATTGAACTCTCCAATTGCTTCTAGCATTATCGAATTTTGCGATTTAAAAAGATCATGAATTTTGTTTTGGTCAGTACCTAATATTTCTATTGCCTGATATATACGTTCGCCATCTTGTGAATCGAGATTGCCAGTTATTGATTTAAATATCGATCCTAGCCCATTGATTATGCCCCGTCTCTGTCTCTCATTGATGTTATCTCTCCCTAAGAATATCCTATAAAATGTATCGTCTATATTATCTATAGTAAAATTTAATGTTAGTATAAAATTATGGTATTCGTCGTGGTAATCTTTTGTCATAGACGTAACTGTGTTTATGTAATGTCTTTTTATTTGGTTATAGTCTTCGTGTAGTTGTGTCAGGTCATGTATATGTATTAAGTTCCAGCTGCTAGTCTCTGTGTATGCTGTACCTAATTTCTTTGGCAGCATACCTGGATTGTCCGTCAAGTCTTGTATTTGGGCTGTTATTCCTGCGGCAAGGAACCTGCAAGACGTAAATTTCTTAGATGTGCTATTGTCTGTTCGTCATTTTTATGGTTTATTAGAATAGCTTTGTTATGTTCTAATAAGGATATTATTGAATAGGGTCCTGAAAAGGGGTTTTTATGTTTTTTATGAAATCCCGGTGGTATCTGTTTGTATACCACGTCGCCTTCCTTGAACGGCTGGTTCGTGTTTTTATTAGTTCGTTGTAAGGTTTTTTGTTTTGACGTTTCTATGCGACTTCTAACCATTTCGTAGATGATTTTCATAATTTCTTTGTGTTGTACGTTATACTCTTGCGTAATTATTACTTCCGGGTCGTAGTTAAACATTTCCGGTATATAGCCGAATATTAAGTCGAATGGTGGTTTTAGTGTTTGTGAGTGTATCGTGGAATTATAGGCGAATATACAGTAGTGTATTAATTCTATGGGTTTCATATTTTTGAATTTCTCCTTAAATAATCGATAATGTTCAATGATGGTGCTGTGAAATCGTTCTATGGGTCCGTTTGATTCGGGGTTTTGGGGTGTTGTGGTGTGCAATTCTATTTGGTATGTCTCTAGTAGTTCTTTTACTACTAAATTCGAGAACTCCGTTCCTGGGTCCGCAATTAGGGTTTTACACGCTCCGTACTGTGAAAAGTATTTAATTAAGTTTTTTGCAATTTCTGTAGCGTTTTTGCTTTTGATGGGAAATGCTTGACCGAATTTACTGAATGGATCCAATATGGTTAAAAATATTGCTCGTTCAATTTGGAACGTATCTACGTGGAGTGTTTCTAAAGGTTTGGATGCTGTTGGAGTGTGTTCTAATGCTATCTGTACCGGGTTCCTGTTATATTTGCACGTTTTACACAGCTCACACGTTTTTACATATTCTTCTATGTGTTTCTTTAAATTGGGGTAATAGTATTTTCTCTTTATTCTTAAGTAAGTCTCCTCAGCCCCGCGATGGTTGGACTTACCCTGATGATATTTGACCATCATATCCGTTAGCTCGTCTTCCTGGATTTCTTCCCTCATTTCTAAACATCTATAAAATTTTGGTGACTCTACATTATTAAAGTTTTTGTTGATTGCCGAACTGACTAGTTCGTAATCTTGTTCATTTACGAAAAGGCAATAATATTTTCTTTGTGGTAAACAGTATTCCTTTATAAATTTTTCTATTTGATTGGGGTCATTTAAATTGAAGTTTGCATAAATAAAGTTTCGTTTGTCTTTCCTTACTGAGAATATTTCTGGTTTGTCTGTGTTTTTAAAGACTATTTGATTTGTTTTACTGTTAATAATTTCTTCCTCTAATATTGGTATACCGGGTGCTGAGTAAGAATCCGCATTTGAATTAGCTGTTTCGTCCTCGTTTATTTCTATTACACCTTCGTCGTCCTCTATTTCTATTATTTCTTCTTCCTCGTCGACATTATTGGCCATTGATTGGTTGTCTATATCTATGGGGTGGATCTCTACTCGAGAAAGGGCGTCCGCTGCGCAATTCAGCTTTCCTTTCTTGTATTCAATTTTGAATTCGTATTCTTCTAATTTTAATCTCCAACGGAGTAATTTTGAATTTGGTTGTTTTAACGAAAATAGCCATTTTAATGGTTTATGGTCCGTATGACGTCATCCATGTATACAAGGCATGTTTGGCCAATTAGACCCTCTAACACGTTCTGCATGAGCCTGGAAAAGGTCGCTGGAGCCCCTGATAACCCAAACGGCATCCTAGTGTACTCCCAGTGTCCTGTATCGGTGGTAAACGCCGTTTTTTCTATGTCCCGGGGGTCCATTTCAATTTGGTGATATCCAGAAATCAAATCGATTGTCGAGAAATATTGAGCTCGTCCAATTTTGTCCAGTATTTCATCTATTTTGGGAATTGGGTGTCTGTCCGGTATTGTTTTCTCGTTTAGTTTTCTATAGTCCACTACAATCCTCCATTTTTGTTTATTTGACTTGTCTAGTTTTTTTGATATGACCCAAATGGGTGAACTGTATGGGCTGTGACTTTTCCTGATTATTTTTTGCCTTAGCATGTCATTTATTTGTCGATCTACTTCCGGTTTATGTATGTATGGATATCTATATAATTTAGAATGGACTGGTATGTCGTCAATGGTCCTTATTCTATGTTTTATAGCATTTGTGTGCGTCAATGGTTCGTCCTTGTTTAAAAATATGTCCTTATATTCTGATAACAAATTAAATAACAATTGTTTTTCCTCATCGTTTAAATAGTCTACGTCTATTTGTTCCATTATAATGTTTTTGCAGTTAATTTGTTTTTGCTCGCTCCCTGTATGTCGAGTATTCGTATTATATGGTTGAATTGTCGATATAACATTATCTTTTGTTATAGTGGGTGTCCTTGAGCTACGCTTACGTTCATCTGTAACGTGATACTTATATTGGTTACGTAATCGGCTAGTCTGTAGGTTCCGCGGTGTTTCATAAGCTTCGTCTTTGTGCGCTAACATGTAATTTACAAGTTCAAGTTCTCCATTGCAATTGAAGTACTCTTTTGTTATGATATTGTTTACAGTGGCTGTAGTATCTGGGTCATCTGCTTTGGTTTTTATTCGTGCCGGTTGATTGACATTGTTTAATTGAGGGTATTGAATTTTAATGATTTGTTTACCTAGATGCATGACTTCGTTTTTAAAATCTATTCTGGCTTCATTGTCCCTTAGGAATTGGATTCCAATGAGACCTGAATATAAAGGGTTAAATTCGAAAAGGCAGAATTCTTGTGCCTTGTCCGAAATTGATTTAAGGGTGATATTTATGCGTTCTGAGTGAGTCGAAGTCCCGTGCGGGGTCCGAATCATGAAGGGTTGTGTCCTTATTTTGTTTGCGAAATCTTGATGGGCTATTGTTGGGTTTAATAAATTTTTCGACGATCCGCTGTCTATCAATAATTTTCCTCTAATTCCTTTAATTTCTATATATGGTAACCTATTTAAATCATTAATATTAAGTACATCGACTACGTGTCGTGTTGGGAGGTGCTCGCGATGGGAAAATTTCCGTGTTGGTTATCGTATTCGTCGGCCGGTGAATTTCCCTGGCTTGCCTCATAATTTGCGTAATTTGTATCGTTTGTTTCGTAGTCTATGTTATTTGATTCGTAACCCTCGTTGGTTACGTTGTAATCGCTAAACTCTGTATTATGTAATGGGGCTGCTCGTCTTTGTGACAACCTCGTATTCGAGCTGTCTACTTCCATTGGCTCGTGATAGTTCCTATTGTTAATTATAGGGTTTTGTCCCTGTGGGTTATTAAAATTCTGTCGTCTAAAATTGTTTGAAAAATTAGTTCTATTCATAAATTGTGGATTTTGTCTATTTTGAAAACTCGTTTGATTATATTGCGGTCTATTTTGTTGCTGAGATGGTCTAAAATTAGGTTGAAAGTTTGTTGGGTTATGTTGTTGGTTATTGTGTTGTTGAAAAGGTCTGAAATTAGGTTGAAATGGTCGTTGAAACTGCACATTGTTAAACGGTGCGTTATTTTGTCTTGGAAAGAATTTTTGTCCGTCTGACCTATTCTGATTAAAATTTTTTTGTACTGTTTTGTCCCTATAGTCGAAATTTTCTTCTGCGAATACAAACTTTAGGGCGTCTTCTATGCTTCCTGGTGACCTACTTCTAAGGGCTAGACCTAACGGGTTCCTAATTCCGCCTAAAAATGCTTTTAATGTTTGTTCCTGGTAAATGTTCATTTTTATTACTTTAACGCCTTCGTTCTGTTCGTTAGCTATTAGATTAGATATGAGTAATTGTTCGATATGCCTGCATCTGTTAGCGAATGCAAGTGCATCTTCCGCATTCCTTTGTTTCAAGGTGAATAGTTCTGCAAGTAGGCTACTAGAATCGCGCTGATCGCAAAAATTGTCCACAATAGCGCTTCTCAAGTCGGTCCATGTGTTTATTATCTTAGTGTTAATTATAAGCCTCGCTATTCCCGTGAGTTTTGTTTGAATGTAATTTAATAAGAAATGATTCATATATAAATTTTCGTTTGGCATATAAAATTGGTTCATTACGAGGTCGCATGATTTTAAAAATTTACCTACATTAGCTGGTTGCCCGTCAAATTCGGGAATAGCTTTTAAGAAAAATTCTTTGAACTGGTCAGTCATGTTGCTACTACTATTACTACTATTTGAATTAGTTACTGTTGCGATATTATCGCTTATACTTATCAATCTCAATCTGTATTCAATATTCCCTAAGCTTTGTGACTCGTCTTCTGAGTCTGACATATAATTATATCAATACACACACATACAATTGAAAAATATGGCAGGAAAATGTGAAATTGGATAGCAGTAAACAACTTACAATACTATGATGGTTTCTGCTCCCATTTGGCTGCTTGGCTATGACTTCTGCGTAACTTGGTTCTAATTGGTTATTGGGCGTCGATACGCTTAGAAATCGATATTCTTTCGGTTTCTTAACCAATACTAACGACTGCGCCACTTAACTTTAGCGTTAAGACAATTAACTTTTTTAAACAATTTATTATTACTTAAACACAATGATTACTTAATACAATAATGAGACAAAATATATATATATATATATATATATATATATATATATATATATATATATATATATATATATATATGTGATATTTAAAATACTTGACACGCCATGTGCCAGACTAACTAGGAAACAAGTAATGAACGCTCCTATCTCGGTGCTTATCCTATTTATAGGCTTCCCCTCCAGGCGTGGCACTATTGTCTCTGGAGGTTACCTGGATCTGCTAATGCTGAATGTCACCGGAGATATTCCGTTCACACTTGCTGGTTTTACGCCTGCATTCCTACAGGCGCCACTTCACTATTATGATGACACTGCGGTTTCTAAGGAGGCCAGGATACATTGTTGCACAATAGCCTGTTGTTGTGGCTCTATTTATCTCGCGGTTTAACCCGAGAACCAAGCATGTCTCACATTAAAGACCGCGGAAATCTTTCTGAATATATATATATATATATATATATATATATATATATATATATATATATATATATATATATATATATATATAAGGTGGCACATTGAAAACGAAACAGACCGATTTGCGCCCAAAGAAATTGTTTTTAAGAAACGCTGAAACACGTCAATTTTAATATTCAGGGGGAAATGTTTGAAATTCAACTTTGTCACATCAACCCGCTAAGGGTGGTGATAACAACCCTTACATTTTAAATAAGGAACATGGGTCGAGTGTTACATCATTTGAAAGCTCTTTCTTTTCTGAATTCAGCACACTGGTTTTCTTTTAAGTTTTTTCAACTCGTTTAAAAATTATTTACAGTTAAAGATCCAAAAACGCATTTCACTGATTCCGATAAGAAATGTTCTGATAGTCAATGTTTTGTTGGTTTGTAAACAAAAAATTGATTATCAGAACATGTCTTATCGGAATGAGAGAAATGCGGTTTATTATTTCAGTTTATCGGTCGGTTTGATACTTGATAGTACTACTGAAAATTAATTTCACAATGGTGTATTCTGTAGAAGAAAGTGTTGAAATATTTACTCTTTTTTTTTCAACAAGGATGACTGTGCCAACCGTACCGCAAATTTGTTTAATGAACGACACCCGAACAGACATGTTAACAGAAATTATATTTTGGAGTTAGTTGCAAAGTTTCGACAAAGTGGTTCAGTAGCCAACAAAAAACGGGATCCTGAACGTGAATTTCTGGTTAGAAATGAGACTAGTGAGACTGAAGTTTTGTTGCAGAGCCAACTTTGAGCACGAGAAAATTGGCCACTGTTTCAAACATCAAAAGAAGAACTATTCAGCGAATATTGAAGCATCATAAATTTCACCCGTATAAAATTCATCGTTACAACAACTGAATGAAGATGATTTTGATCAGCGGCTGGAGTTTTGTGAAGTTATGACTGCACGAACAACTGATAACGGGAACTTTCTGTTCAATATCTGTTTTTCAGGCGAGTGTACAATTTTATTAAACTCTACAGACAATCGTCATAATTGTCGTTATTTGGCAGATAATAATCCAAGAAATTTTCACGAAGTCCACACTCAAACTCCACAGAAATTAAATGTCTGGACTGGTATTTTTGAAAACTGTTTAATAGGACCAATTTTTCTTGATGGCAATTTGAGTGGCGAAACGTATTTGGAGTTACTAGAAGATATCGTGTACCCTCTAGTAATTGACATTGTTGAAAATGATGATCGCTATCAAAAAAATCAATTAGTGTTTCAACAAGATGGAGCTCTTCCGCATTTTTTACAACGTGTTAGGGGTTTTTGAACAGAGAGTTTCCAGAGCAACGGATTGGGCGTAGACGTGCTATTGAGTGGCCCCTGGATCACCGGATTTAACTCCTTTAGACTTCTTTCTATGGGACCATTTAAAGAGTAGAATTTTCGCAACGGAACCGGAGTATCTGGAAGAAATACGACGACGCATTGTTGAAGAATGCCGTCTAATAACTCCACAAATGCTCCAGGATGTCAGAGCTCGTTTTGAACAAAATTTGTACTTTTGTATGGAAGCTGGTGGTCAACAATTTGAACACTTACTTAACTGAATAAACATTTTTGAACGTTTGGTTTTGTTTTTTTAGTTATTTTTAACGAAAAATTGACTAATTAGTAAATTTCTTATCACAATGAATGAAATACGTTCTTGCAACTCCAACTGTGAATAATTTTTAAACTAGTTGATAAAACTTCCAAAATAATTAGTGTGCTGAATTCACAAAACAAAGAGCTTTCAAATTATGTACCACTCGACCCATGTTCCGTATTTAAAATATAAGGGTTTTTGTCACCACCCTTAAAGGGTTGATGTGACATAGTTGAGTTTTGTCTCAAAACATGTCCCCCTCAATATTAAAATTGACGTGTTTCAGCGTTTCTTACAAAAAATTTCTCTGGAGGCAAATCGGTCTGTTTCGTTTTCAATGCGCCACCCTGTATATATATATATATATATATATATATATATATATATATATATATATATATATATATATATATACATATATATAAATTCAAAATCAGTTAAAAAATAAAGGATAGTAATTAGAATTATATTATAATATTTACAGATGACATTGTAAAGAGGATAATTGATGTATAGATTAGGGAGATGCGTTTGGATTGTATGTTTGAAATATTGGGTGAAAGCAGGTTATATATATATATATATATATATATATATATATATATATATATATATATATATATATATATATATATATATGCTATTATGTAGGTGTGTAACGGTAACACTTGTTGTCAGTTATAATTTGAAGAAGCTGCGAATCTAGTAATTACCTATTCACATAAGAAAATCGAGTAATAGGTTTGTCTTACTGGGTGTGGTTATGAATCGAAACAAAATTTTAGGATAAAAGTCTGTGGTTGATAAATGAAAAAAATGCAAAACACACACACACACACACCAATTAACATGATTTTGTTTGTAATGTGTTTAATTCATTTAAATGATGTTGTGGCGCATCTATACGCCTAAATGTTTAAACCTTACTAAAGGTTTGGCCTAGGATTCAATATATAAAGAAGCACCAAGAAGTTAAAGCTTGAACCGTTCCCCCGTTTATATATCGGAACCACGGTTTCTCAGTATTCATCAAATTATTAAATATCAGGTTGCCCAGTACAATTTTTAAATAACGTCTTGTAGAATATGTTGGGATGCTACCTCACTCCTTTAGACTGTACCTGAACGAGGAAGGGGTACATTACTAAAAAAATGAAGCAAATAAAAAGTTCGAAATTATTCTAACTAGGTAAAGAATTTTTTCTTTACAACAATTGTAATTGATTACACTTTCAAGTTGCGCATTCAATTATTTATTTAAGACTGCCGTAATGGCCCTTACAATGGAAGTTATAAAGAAAATAGATTTGACTAATCACTTAAAATTTCTAGACGATGTAGCAATTTAAAATAACTTTCGTTCGTAAAATATCCATATCAGCAAAGGTATTAATTGAAAATACTTTTGAACCGTCTTAACAAAGAGGCACCCATATCTTCGAGGCACTGGCTCGTATAAAAAAAGATAATGTTTTGTTACCTTATGTGTGTAGTATTTACTACAATAATTTCACTATACTCAGCCACCATAGGAAACAGGAGTCTCTCTTCAGCCGAGCCTATGAAGAGGTCCATAAAAGAAAATTGTCAAACTATTTATAGCACCTAGTTTTTCCAGAGCATAAACAAAACTTAGTCCTCCCAAGTGAGAACAAACGGGAACCGGGAAAACCAACTACTCGTGGTCCACTCAAAGAAATTACACCCACGCATCTATGTGCAATTGGAAAACTTTAAGAAAAACACAAAAAACTTCTAGGTTAATATAAAAACTGCTAAATAAAAGAAAACTCCCAAGTAATCCCCTAACTTTTAGTGAATTTTCGTAGGAAAAATTCACTAATGGGGAGATCCCGACTTTTGAGTTTTGACAAATTCCTCAAATGAGCGCGAACTAGGACCCCTAGAACCCATCTCTGGGGTCAGTAAGTTTTAATTGTTATATATATATATATATATATATATATATATATATATATATATATATATATATATATATATATATATATATATATATATATATATATATATATATATATATATATATATATTAAATATAAATATTAAAAAGGCCACATAGCTCAATTCTCGACGGTGGTAACCTCTAGAATCGCACTAGGAGGTGCGAGTTCGAGTCCAATATTCAGACAGTCGGTCTTTTTCACTCGTATGTGGAAAGGCCGGCTTCTGATGAGTGGTGTCCTTGGTCTATATGTGTATGTAAGCTCCCTCCGCACAGGTCAAAGAGATCTGGGTGCGGAGTTTGTCTACTGTGATGCTATTATATATATATATATATATATATATATATATATATATATATATATATATATATATATATATATATATATATATATATGCACAGTGTATAAACTATATATAAAAAGATATGAACGATGGCTTCATCAAACTCATTCTGAAATACTAAACACAAATAAGAACACCTAAAACAAAATCACTTGCACTATAAAAAATGTGTTTGTTTACTGTTTTGAAGAGTAGTATTTTCAAAAGTTGAAACCCATTGTTTGTTTGCTATTTTGTTTTCTGAAAACAAACAATGTGACTGTATAGTGTCGCCCTCTAGAGCCTTCTTTTAATTTGTCTTATTCTATTTCCTCGTATTTTTATCTGCCGGTCTTATCAAGCGATAACGGGAACTTAAATTCCAGCATTTTTACAACCGATTCTAAATGTATTCTCTCATCAATTATTGTAGTCAATTACAATGTCTTTGGGTTAAAGAATCAGTTGTGAGTAAAAGTAATTGCTGTTAGAAAACATGTATACAATCTTGTCTTCTATCTGAATAAAGGTAAACCCTGTGCCTTTGTAAGTCATTGATACTGCAGCTTTAAATAATACGTGGATTTTAACACTTTGTAAGTTTTTTTTCTGTGCTGTATTTTCGTTCATTTACCCTGTAATTTTATGGCTGGAATCGAAGTCGCATTTATTGGTGATAGCTTTGATTATGGAATTTTGAGTCTAAGCTGTCAGATATATTCCTTTGGATTCTGAAAGTCTGGAATTTCGATGATGGGGGTTTGTTAGTGGTCAACTTATACCCTGAAGTTATTTATTTAATTAGTAACTTCAATGATGGCCAAGGAAGCGGTGGCAACAGAGATCAGTGTAAAATGAGTTAAATAGAGAAGATGCTTATCCAACTTTTATATAGTTTATATTGTGTTTAAAGACTGTCTTACCTCAACGTCTATAATATCGTTCATAAACGCCGACAATATTAACATTTGTCTGATTTTTTCTGTAAACAAGATGTAAGTGCATTTTGGGAAGGATCACATTTTCACACCAAAGTCCCGTTAAAAATGGTAAATTAAATACACATATAATATCCTTAGTAAATACAGTTCACTTTTCTATTCGTGCTAATAGAATTTAGAATATTAGATATTAGATACTTATTAGGTTAGTGTTTGACAGTTTGTAAGAATTTTATTTATTAGTGAGGTGCAATAGAGCATGGTTAACAGAAAATTTCCTAAGCCAGAAATAACAATTGTCGGGACGCAGCAAGTCCGTTTTAGTAGAGAATTTTTATAAGAATTGTACACTATTATTATACGGCATATTAGTAAAGTTAATACTTTAAACTTACGTAGACCTGGAAGATCGATTTTACAAGTCCTAGTACGCTCACATTTGAAGTATTATTTCAAAATTGTTACTATCGATATATCTCTATTATAAAAAAATCTTGCGTTCTGACTCTTTTTGATAAAAATGCACAAAGCTCAATTTCTATGAAGCTAAAGAACTAAATTTTGCTATATCTGTGGATACGAGGGCGGATCAATAAAACGTGACTTTTTGAATTTCTCGCCTCTTAACAGGGAGGGCAACACTGCTCCTGTTAACAGGCATCTGTCAGTTGATTCCTGTCAAATTTTAAGCAAGCTGTGGCATTTGGCCTGTGTTCGTTAGCCATTGAAAGCAGACAACCTTTTGAGTTATAACGAAAATGGCAAAAGTTAATTTCGTGTGCTCATCAAACATTATTTTTTGCGGAAAAAAACCATCACTTAAACCAAGACTATGCTTCATAAATACTATGGGAACTCTGCACCATCAATTTCCATGGTGAAAAGTGGTTTACTGAATTTCGTTGCGGCCGTACAAGCACAGATGCCACCGAACGTTCTGGACGCCCAGTTGAGGTCGCTACACCCGAAACAATTCACGATATGGTGTTGACCGATCGGAGATTGAAAGTGCGGAAGATTCTGGAAGCCGTAGGCATATCACATAGCTCAGTGGTTTCGATTTTGGAGATGATCACTTGGGTACGCGAAAACTATCCGCAAGATGGGTACCGCGTTTGCTCACAATCGACCACAAACGCAATCGAGCGACCACTTCGAAGGAGTATTTGGCGTTGCTCGACCGCAATAGGGACCAGTTTTTGCGCCGTTTCGTAACTGTGGACGAAACATGGATTCACCACAACACACCAGAGACCAAGCAGCAGTCAAAACAGTGGGTTTCTCCGTGCGAATCGGCACCGAAGATGGCCAAGGGAGGTTTTTCAGCAAATAAAGTTATGGCGACTGACCGTTTTTTGGGATGCACGCGGTTTAATCCACATTGATTACCTTCAAAAGATAAGAGCAAACAATGGTGAATATTATACAAACTTATAGGACCGATTCAATGACGATTTGAAGAAAAAACGTCCGCATTTGGCCAGAAAAACAGTTATTTTCCACAAAGACAATGCAAGGATGCACACATGTCTCCATGGTAAAATGCATAAACTGGGCTACGAATTGCTTCCCTCATGGCTATTTCTTGTTTCCAAACTTAAAGAAATATCTCGGCGGAAAAAGATTTCACTTCAATGATGAAATCATTTCACAAACAAATACCTATTTTGAGGACCTCGACAAATCATGTTTTTGGAAGGGATAAAAAGATTTGAGAAACGTTGGACGAAGTGTATAGAGCTCAAAGGAGGCTATGTTGAAAAATAAAATGATTTTTTGTCAAAAAACCTGTGTTTCATTCAAAAAGTCACGGACTTATTGACCCGCCCTCGTAGTGGAAGTCTCTTTTAAAAGAAACTTATATTACGAATTTCATTAAAGTTATACAGAAAATTTCCAGAAGGAAACTTAATTGATATTTAGAAAAGTAAAGTATCTGCCAAATTATAAACATAGCAGCTATTTTTCCTTATTAATCACCAGTAGGATTTCGTTTTAGTCAACCTAACCAAACCGGTTTTTTCAATATCAACAATAACAAAATTATAATTTCATTCTCAAAGGTGACAAACTTATTTAGGCGTTTTAAACAAAAACGAGATCTTGTTCAAAACGAATGAAATCTGTGCGCTATTGTTTCTCCAAATGTCAACATAAAACATTTAAAAAAACGTACATTCATCGAGCTCCATTTGATCGCTCAACTTTCTGCTTAGGAAGCAAACACGGTACCCCCTGTGCTGTCTAGGCACAGGTCTACAAAGGTTTTATTTGCGCGATACTTTAGATCGGCTTCATGCCCGGGATATTATATTTAAGGTATACAGAATTAATTACAGAATTAGTAGAATTACCATTGAAACACATGCCACGACTGTTTCGGTCTTATATGACGTCTTACGTTTAAGTTTAAAGATAAAAGAAACTATTTTAGATTTATTTTATAGAGACTTGGCTTGATTCTGTTTAGATTCCTGCTATATTATGCTACAGCACATTTAAACAAAACACACAAACGGCAGCACATTTACAAAAAACACAATCAGCTAATAGAGTACCAAAGGCAATGAAAACAAACCTTTTCAATAAATGACGGTCAGATATTGGAAAGGAAAAACGTCTTTTTACATTTGTTAAACAGAAGAAAGGGCTCACGTTTGTAACATAAGAAAGTGATAAAGACGGGGTAAAACCACTACAGTGAACTTTAACCTGGTCCATAGAATAACAATATTTAACCCTTTTTTCTTAAATAAATAAAGATAAAACTGAGAACTTGAAAATATAATAAATTTAGCTAAGTATAATTGTTACTCTGTCTGCTTAGTGGAGAAACTAGTCAAGAAACATAAAACAAAGAAAATGTTGGTATCTAGGACTTTCGGAAAAGATATACCAGGCAAAACCGTTGTCTGTTTACAATTTGAACAGCGAATTACGAGAGGTTTTATTAGCATTTTCAAGAAAGCCAATTTACAGATAACATTTTCTACAAGAAATACATTAACAAATTTGCCAGTTAACCCAGAGGATAAAGATAAAACCACAGAAGTGTCGGGAATCTATTAAAGAGTTTTTAAGGTTTGCAAACTCAAATATGTTGGGCAAACTAAAAGAACTATTGAAACTAGGTTTAAAGAACATTTAGCGCAACTGAGGTATGGCACTATTGACAAATCATGTATTGCTCCGCATATTTAGGATACTAATCATCATGTAGATAAAGAAAACCTCAACCTAATCAAAAATGTCAGACAGTCGTGTCAGCTAGATGTTTATGAAAGTATATATATCGTTAGAAATTTGAACAAAAATGTTTCGATGAATAGAGTAGGTCTGGTTCTATGTAGTCCATTGTTCGAACTGTTATCTTAATAACCTGCGTGTCCTTTTTAGAAGAAACAGTTGCTAGCGACGCACAGTATAACATAGGCAGGTATGCAGTTTTAATTACGGGGATTTAAGACTCAACAGTGCGGGTCTGTTTGTATACCTTCCTAGAAGACGCTGTTCGCATCTGCTTGGCAACTAACATATAAATAGTAGTTCTAGTCTTTATTCACTTAGTTTGCTCACCCCTCTGATGACGCTTACCTTGTTAGCGAAACGATCGTCAGGTTTATAAACTTTATTGTGATGAATTGGGTTCTCCAGATTGTACTTATTAATATTTCACCATTATTTTATCTTTATTTGAATATAGCTAACATAGATCTTATGGCAATAGCGATCTGCCAAATAGTGTTGTTTATCTTAAGTTCAGTCATGACAAAAATGATGTTTTTAAGTAATAGAGTTGGAGATTATATGCTAATCATAATATTTACTAGTATCGCAACAACAAATGAAGAAAATTTCGAAACATCATTAACAAAAGGGACGGTAATTTATTGATGGTATCTCTTTGTATTTGGGAAAGTTGAATGTTTCACGTTCCGCCCGTTGGTCCCATGTTGGGCACGTTATAGGTTTCTATCCCCCTTGCCGAAGGGTAGTGGTACAGCTAAATTTCCAGAATAGTGAGATGAAACTACTGCCGGGCGTCGGTGATTGGCGATAGCCGCGAAAATAGACCGACATTAAAGTACAGAAAAAAAACGTATTGATAACAACATTTCTACTTATTCTTTTTTTATGCAATCTTGTAACCGTTTAACTTATATAACTCAATCTTTTTTGTTGTAGAACAGAACAAATGGTACAAACGAGGGAAAGGCTTCCATAGACTCAGCAATCTTTTGGGGTTATTTTGTAACACAAATACCAGGAGGTTTGATTGCAGCTGCATATCCGGCCAATAAACTATTTGGTGCTGCTATTGGCTGTTCTTCGCTTCTTAATTTACTAATTCCATTCGCATATGAAAACACAACATGTCTTATCATCATCAAAGTGATGCAGGGGTTAGTAGAGGTAAGTTTGTTTACCCTGTTAATTTTTTTTTATTTGTAGATTAAGTTAATGTTGGCTTTAATTTTTACCATTTACAGTTTTTATATAATACAAGTCGCTTTTAATATGATCGCAAAGAAATTTTAGTTAAATTTGCTAGTCAATATGTGACAAAACAGTATTGTTTATAGTCTCTTAGCGACAAAACCTTAATTGCTTTGATAAATTTGCTCTTAAAAAATGCGTTCAACTTAAATAGTTTTATCGTCTTGCTAGCAGAAGCCAACTCCTTTTTAGTGATTAGTGGAAAGAGCTTTGACTACCTATTAAACTGTAAAGAGAAAACACATTTCAAAGATATTTGTGCTGTTTTTTGAAACAGATTTTTCCTTTGCTTGACCCAAGATGCATGCTAAGAAGTTTAACCTGGCTATGAGCTTTTTTGTATCTTTATTTTGTGCCGCCTGGCTTTATTTGAGAAACAAACACGATGTGTGTATTTATCAATAACTATTATAAAGTGAATCGGCACCTTAATAAAACATTAATAATAATAAAGTACATAAGCAGACTTAGATTTGCAGCTTAAATCCTGGGGAAAGCGAAAAAACTAGTTAAAAAACAGCACAAATATGTTTGAAAAGTTTTTTCACAACTTCTTAGTAAAAGCTGTTCCATAGGTTGGTCTGCGGTGGGCTTGGCTTCGCCTCTTGATTTAATTCAAAGCGTAGGAAAGTGGTAAATAAAAGACGTTTATATTATTAATTTGTTAGGATAACCATTTATAAACAAGTGGCCTGGAAAATAACGACGGGTGTCACTTAACTAGAATTTACGCTTAGGTATAGCTATAATATAATGTGGTGGAAAAGTATATAAACATCTAATTACTAAAATTTCTTGAAAAACACAGTCTAATCCACGACAGGCAGTATGGATTCCGTCAGCGCAGATCAACTGCCGACCTCCTTTCCTTTATCACCGATTCTTGGAACAAGTCTATGGAACTACACGGTGAATCCCAGATTATCGCTCTAGACATATCCAAACCATTCGATCAGGTCTGGCACGCAGCGTTGCTTAATAAACTACGGGCCTATGGCCTACCACCAAAACTCTGTACGTGGACAGCAAATTTCCTCTCCAACCGGAGCATTTCTGCTGTCGTGGATGGCCATTCCTCTAAACTGTATCCAAATAATGGAGGAGTTCCTCAAGGTTCAGCTTTAGCGCCTACTTTGTTTCTTCTCCACATCAATGACCTCCTCTCTAGCACATCCAACCCAGTTCACAGTTACGCGGACGACAGCACCCTGCACTCAAATATACAATATTCTAAGCCTGTCTCTTTAGCCCAATTATATGAGGATCGCAGTCTTATGGAGGGTTCTATCTCCGTGGATCTCCAAAAAATATTAGACTGGGGAAGTAGAAATCTTGTACAATTCCACCCCACCAAATCACAGTCTTGCTTTCTTTCTCATAAGAAATACACCAGCCCTGGACCCATGACAATAAACAACCAAGTTATTCAAAGTAATGAGTCCTTTTTACTTGTTGGCATTTCTGTGGTTCGAAATCTCAATTGGCACCAACATGTCACATCAATTGCAGAAGCGGCTTCTAAGAAATTGGGTTTCCTCTTCCAGGCTCGCAAATATTTTTCACCAGCTAATCTCTATAACTTATATACTTTACAAATAAGACCAAACGTTGAATACTGCCCCCACATCTGGGGTGGTGCTGCCACTTCTACACTAGCTATCCTGGACTAAATTCAGAAGAGAGCTATACGTCTCATCGGTGACCCTACCCTAACTCATCTGCCATCCCTTGCCCACCGACGTGGCGTTGGTGACCCCACTCTCTTTTATAGATTTGTTATATAGAGCTTTCTTCCATAGTTCCTCCACCTGCTGCCCCCGACAGATCTACCAGGGGAACAGAGCGAATGCACGCTTTTACTGTCCAGATCACCAGACATGGAACATCTTGTTATGCCCGCTCTTCTGTCCCGAGTACTTCTAAGTTGTGGAATTCCTTGCCGGCACATGTTTTTCCTTCTCCTCCGAACCTCCAAACCTTCAAGTCAAGAATTAACAAGTTGCCTCTTTCCTCCTTGTCGACACGCACGGTACGATAGTATTTAGGCTGTAAGCCCTCGTGGTGTGTTGTTGAAATTAAATAATAATAATAATAATTCATTTACGGATAAGATACAGTCTCATTTTTACAAGCAAATAACAATATTAGGATTAACAATTTTTTCAAACTTTTCAGTCTTCCCCTTTTTCTACAAAATCAGCATGTGCATGTGTAGCTTATATGTACAGGGTGAGCGAAACTTGATGTCCCGGCTCTATTGTAAGAAAATGAAAAGCGATAGAAAAAATCTGAAAACAGGTTTTTAAATGCGATTGGGTAAGATCCATTTTAGCCAAATTTGCATATTTTTGGATATTTGAAAACTCACGTAATGACGTCATCGAATTTTTTTCCCAGAAACATACCTATATTTTGGCATATTTAAAACGAACTATTTTTTATGGACAAATTATGTAAGAACAAAAACTTGCTATCTTTTTCCGTTAAAAAGTTATTTAATAATTAACACTATAAAACAGATTATATGTTACTACTTTTACCACAGCAACAAACAAAGTATGTACGCAATCATTGCAACAAATTTTCAATGTGACCACCTCCTACTTATAAACACTTATCCAATTTCCGCCCTACTTTTTGCACTGAAGCCTTATAAAACATTTCTCTAGATAGTTCATCGCAAGCATTTCTGATTTTTGCTTTTAAATGTTACACGTTTACAGATGGTGTTCCGTAAACTTTATTTTTCAAAGCTTCCCAGAAGAAGACGTCTAGTGGGATCAAGTCCGGTGATTTTGGCGGCCACTGTATCGGTCCATTTATACCTATCCATTTTTCTCCGTAAGTATCATTTAAATATTGTTGGGCAATTCTTGCTGTATGCGGAGGAGCTCCATCATGCTGGAAACACATATTTGCTCGCAGCTGTTATGGCACATTTTCAAGCATCATAGGAAATTTTTCTTGAAGAAATTTCAAATATCGCTTACAATGTAAATTTCCTTCGTAAAAATATGGACCAATCAAATGCCCGTTAACAGTACCACACCAAACGTTAATTCCGAAGTGTCCTTGATTTTTAATCGGATTGACAAAATGTGGATTTTCAGTATCCCAAATATGCTCATTTTTTATTGGGGTTACCGTTACTAACAAAACGGCTTTCGTCCGTCCACAACACATGCTGAAGAAAACGATTGGCAATGATCAAGTTTACTATCACCTGGGCAATATAATTAAATATTCGTTGTTAATGTTGATCTGACAAGTGTTCTAAGTTATGAAGTTTATAATCGTGATAACCATTTTCATTCAAAATTTTTCGTACCAAACTGTATTTTAAATTCAACTCACGACATGCATCGAGTTCCTTGAATGATCTTCAAAATAATGCAAAACCGTGGCAACAGTATTGTCAGAATTGACCCTTCAAGCAATTTTTCTTCCCTTTCGAGAAGAAAATGCCTCGTTATTTGCATGTGAATCGTATTCCAATCTTGCAAATATTTGTAAGCTTGGAATAACACGTTTAAGGTATCTCTGGATGTATAACTGAACTGCTCTTCTAGGGTTCTTTTGAGAGTCACCATAAACTAATAACATATCGACTTTTTCGTTGTGCGTAAACATTTTTCAAAGTGAAATGACAACAAAACAATATTTGTAAACCATTAGTTTATTTATTGACAGATAAAACGGTGCTACGACAGATAAAACTTTGCTATTTGTTTCCAAAGGCATCTTGTTTAAATCCTGATGGTTGCGCGAATTTTTTGTCATACTTTTTTCTACAAATTTGATTATAACTTTTTAACGGAAAAAGGTAGCAATTTTTTTCTTTACATAATTTATTCACAGAAAATAGTTCTTTTCAGATATGCCAAAATATAGGTATGTTTCTGGGGAAAAATCGATGACGTCATTACTTCAGTTTCCAAATATCCAAAAATATGCAAATTTGGCTTAAAATGGACCTTACTCCACCCCATTTAAGAATCTCTTTTCATATTTTTTCTATCGCTTTTACTCTTCTTACAAAAGACCCAAGACATCGAGTTTCGCTTACCCTGTACATGATGAATCTTCTGGACTTCATGGTTGCCATTTCAATGTCAACACATAAACGACTAAGCCTTTGCAACTTTTGTTACTGCCGGGAAAGACATACTGAGTAATTGTATATTTTCTTCCTGTAGAACTTTTGAAAAATGCTAGTGAAAAAAAAATTTGATCTGTAAAGCTAAAAAGTGAACAAACTTTGTTTGAGCTATCGTCTACATGCCTAAACTTCCCGATTTCCTAGTCGTCGTTTCAATGTCTTTCCAACTTATTTTACGGCCAGGAAAGAAATACTTGACTTATTCTATGATTTTATGAAGTAGACGAATTAAAAGCAGAATTTAAAAAAAATCTTCTACGAAATTAAAGATAACTTTTTCAACTAAACATAAAATGTTCTTAATTGCAAAACTATCCAGTTATACGAACCATAATAAAAATAGAATAAGAATCAAAATTTAAAGCTGCTTGTATAAAGCTAAATTCGTATTTACACCTACACGACGAACTAGAGAATCCATGCTAGCATTCAAAAGAAAAAAAAAGCATGAACAAAATAGATATACGTTTATTGCTTTCATGAGCCACGAAAAGTCATTTAATAATTTGGATTGGATGGAAGAAACAGATGCATTTTTCGCAGTCTACACAAAAATGAAAGTACCACACATATTAACGGATTTTAAATTGAAGCGCTTGTAAGATGCCCCGTACCCCTTTCTAAAGTAGTATCAAGATTAATAACGTAAAGAAATACCAATTAATATTTAAGTTAGTAATTTAATGTTGCAGATTAGAATTGAATAATTTTAAACAAAGATTTTGTAGAGGTTTTTCCTGATGTTATTTACTTTGTTTATGTTTCTTAACCCGATTACAAAGTTTAATTTACCAAGTTGAATAATTTAAAACGTTAACTAAAATAAATACTTACTTTTTGTGGTTAATTTTGACTAAAAGTTCATATTTATTAGATTCTAAATAACGGTATTTTTTTTATTCCCTCAGGGCTCGTCCGCGGCCTTGCCGCCCCGATAGCACCGCAACCCTTGGTTGATTGTGCATACCCTTACTTCACCCATTCCAAAATCACTGTGCCTTGAACTAGTCTGCACAGCGATTGGTAGGGTGAAGTTTTATATTACTCTGTCTCCGGTCTAGAGTGACCGTAGATCAGTTGTCTTTTCCGGTCCAGAGCTATACACTCACACAAGATGTGCTGGGCTGATTCCTCCCCCTCGCCGCAGAGTCTGCATGCGAGGTCCCCTTCGAACCGCCCCATTTTATGCAGGTGTTTCTTGAAGGCCATGTGTCCCGTCAAGAGACCTGTTGTGTTTCTGAGCTGTCCTCTGCTAAGGTTTAGCAGCTCCACAGCTCTCTTTGAACTGGGTCCTCCAATTATTGACTTCCCATGTCTGAGCCCTGGACAGTCCGCCTAGTACACCTTGTGTTGGTTTCTGACCCAGGACCCTGGCAGTGCTCTTTGACACGCCCAGAGCCGGTTCTGGTCCCATAAATGGTTCTGCTGACCCTCTCTTCGCGAGATTGTCAGCTTCTTCATTGCCTTTGACCGAGTGGCCCGGCACCCAGATGAGGGTCACCTCATTCTTCCCAGCCAGGTCGCTCGTCTCGTCTCGGCACTCACTCACCAGCCAGGAATATACCCGTGGGCTACTTAGTGCCTTAAGGGCTGCCTGGCTGTCTGTGGCTATGAGGATCCGCTTGTTGGTGTAGCCCCTCCTCTTGTTCTCCCGCACACAGTGCAGGATGGCGTACATCTCGGCCTGAAACACCGTTGCATGGACTCCGAGGGAAATACTATGACTTACCCTCGGTCCTTCCGAGTAAACACCTGCCACCGTCCCACGCTCCCCGCCGGATCCGTCCGTGAACCAGACGAGCGCGTCCCGTGGAATGCCCGGCGTCTCCTCCCGCCATGCCTCGCGATCGGGGATTTCCACTGTAAATTTGTTTTCCCTGCACATTCGCGGGCTCGCGAAGTCTGACCTCATTTCAAGCATGGGCTCCTTCACGATCTCCTGAATTTTGCAGTGGCCCCTGAAGCCTGGGTTGATCTTCAGTCTACCATTGCAGGCTAGTCTGTATAGTCCTAGCATGGCCTCTCCCATAATAACTAAGTCTGGGGGGGTAGATCCAGCAACACCTCCATGGCGGCTGTTGGGGTTGAAGACATGGCCCCTGTGATGCCTAGGCAAGCCATCCTTTGGATCTTGCCTAGTTTTTGTTTGGCACTGGATTGTGTCACCTTAGGCCACCAGACCAGTGCCGCATATGTTAACCATGGTCTGACCACCCTTGTGTACAGCCAGTGGGCTATACTAGGTCTTAGTCCCCCGGTATTAGTTCGAGATCTAGCTATTTACAATAAACTGTTTAACTTACACTGATAATGAACTCAGAAAGCACCGATAAGGAAGTTTAGTACCATAATAGTCAGAAGTAAACCACAACAATAATATTTATTAGCATTTTAAAAGCATACGTAATATGTATGTAATATATATATATATATATATATATATATATATATATATATATATATATATATATATATATATATATATATATATATATATATATATATATATTAAATTAATGTGGAAGAATGAGAAGGCTACTAATTATTAGGTATGTGACATATTGTTATTTAACCAAAATGTTAAATCAACAATACTAATGGATATTGGCATAAAAATCAGCTGTTATGACGGTCAATCGTGCTATAAAATAACTTGTATATCGAGCAATGTTATTTTTGTGATCTGGCCAGCTTTACCATGTAGTGAGAAGTGCTGCATACTATGCATCCAGAATAAATTCGAGCCTAATGCTCGGTGGTTCAAATTTATCGATAGGCTAAACAAATCTCTTATCAAAAACTGAAAGTGGATGTTAAAACAAATATCAAATTAATGAGTTTAAAGTCGATTGGCAGCACTTAGATTACTAGTGTGATTATTCAGAATATTTTAGTGGTAGAATTACGGTAAATTAATTTCATTTAAAATTTTTTTCAGCAATGTCACTGCAAAAAAATGAATTGTTCCTAACTAGCTGTTGTTCGATTAGGTTGCCAAAAACAGTTTGAAAGGGTGAACAAATATAACGAGACAAATACAGTTTCAAATGGTCGACTCACATGATTCGTTGACTATCTGTGATCAGCAACTGGACTACACTTCTTAACTTGCTTTTAAGAAAACTTCTCTAAAACTTCTTGCTTCCTATTCAAGACCAAAATTCAACAGTCAAACACAAAGGGCCAAAATCTCGTAAAACAAAACTCAAAACTTAAAATCCAAAGGTTATAATTTAATTGTAACCCAAAACTAAAGCCTCTGTAATAGAACAAACAAAACGTTGTAAATTTGGGGATAGAAAAACCGGACCTTTTTTCTACTTACCATCGTTTAAGATTATGTTTGTTTCAAAGAGAAATCAAAGTAACAAATTTATTTCCTTTGACTGCGACACTCATTTGTTACTCAAAGAGGTAATTACTATAATTATAATGAGAACTTAAACAGCAGACCTTAAATTTGTAACGACGTTGTCGTTCTTGTTTTTCTCGCAGATCGACTTCGTCTCCACTCTATGAATTTTAAAATATGTCATTTTGATTGACTGCTCGAGTGGAACATTTCACAATTTACTCGAGAGCACTTGTAATGTTTCTGTATTACACAGAATGTATAAAGATATTGAGGATATACAATGCTCTCTTTGTTGGTAGTAAACTGCGTGTTATTTTCAAACCTAGACAGTTCAATCGTTCTCTGATTTTCTGTAAACAAATTACAGAAATACTTACTTTATTCGAAACTACGTTCTGAGGAAAAATATTTGACTGGTTTTTTTAACCTTGAAGACTTCAACTCTTTCATTTCTGAAGCTTACCTCTTGAAAATACTCATGGGCCGAAAGGTATTATCTCAATTCTCGGGTTTAAATTAATTCTTCTGTGCTTTGAGATAATAGAAGAAATCAGTATTGCTCGAAATTGTGACAAAAAGGCAGTGACCGTCATTTGGCGTTATCCGCATATATCAGTGAATTTGCTTATAGCGGCTGATGACGTCGAAAAACGTCACTGCAATTTTTGTCAAATATGATATTAGAGGATGACATTCATATAAAACGTCATATAGAATATATCAAAAATATTTGGAACACGAAATACGAGCACAAACAAATGAAATATTCTTCATACTTCAACAAAGTAAACATCCAGCATACTGAAGCAAAATAATCGTGAAAACGGCCTCATCCGAATCTTCCACTAAATCAGGGTCAGCAATATCGTTATCAGAATTCATCAGAATCTTTTTCTTCCCACTTCCGTTGTTTTTTGGCTCTGATGGCACTCCTTGCATACTCGCCATGATGAACAGCAACTACGGGTATTTTTCATCTCACTTAAGATTCACCCACAGGTTTTCAAGACCACAAACACTTACGCTCTCGGCTGAAATAATGCTGTGAAATTTAAGTTAGTTGTGTAGGGAACGTCAAAGGACGTCTTCCGGCGTCGTCTAAGTGCGTGCATAACGTCATTTTGACGTTTTCAGCACTAAAAATGTTAAGTGTTTTCCTTGTGCGATATTTTATTTTATAATCAATGCAACTGAGACACTCTGGTCAGGTCGTAACCTAATTTTGTAGACACCTTTAGCTAAGAGTCAGAGCAGTGATTACCCTGCAGCGAATCTTCATAAATACTGCACATCGTATTTAAACCATAATATTTTGTACATTTTAAATCTAAAACAACAAAGACCAGTAGCATTCGATAATAAATGCCAACAGTTGTTAATGCGTATGCCTGTTGTCCTTAAAATGTAAGATGGCATAACAGTCGAGCGTGACAAAGGATAGCTGTACTGCGAATGGGCCTACTACCGTCGTGTTTTTGTTCCATTTATTTATATGAACCAAGAAAAGGCATTTGATAATGTGGATGGGAAAATATTGTTTTATACAAAGAAGACAGCTGGATTGAATTGAAGAAACAGGTGCATTATTCTCAATCTACACAAATATTAAAGTACAATAGTACATATCAACGGATATTAAATTAAATTTATTGTAAGGATATATGAACTGCAGTGATGTTTAGTATCAAAGTGTTTGTTAATTAGACATAGTATTGGTCCTACTAATAAACGTTTAAAGGTAGACCTTAGAAAGAGATTATCAAGTCATACGTACGGAATGCGGTAATGTATGAGGCGGAAAGCTAGATCTTCGCTATGTAGGGCTTGAAGATAATATAAGCTTTTAAAATGTGAACACAACGGAAAGTGACAAAGAGAAGGTACATTGTGTAACAGTATTTATTTATGTTGTTAATTAAAGCGTGCCGTTATAAAGAAATCTACGCGAACAACAAAATTTCACCACACTTCACAGTTCGACGTGCGTGTGTCATCTCGAAACACCAGATGAACCCCACCGTTACTAATAAGGCTTCCACTATGCTGATGGAAACTGCATAAAAAGGCACGTCTCCTATTATAGCTCCAGCAGAGTTCTTGGTAGCAGGACTCTGAAGCAGTGGCCTGCCAAACCAAGCAGCCACGTTTTACATTCTCACGTGAGGCACGAAAGGTAGAAATCAACATTTGACTGGCCCCGTAGTGTTTTAAAAATATTAGTTGTGGTCCGCCTGAACCGACACCGACGTACTAAGGGCATAAGTGGATATCAAAGGTATCAATCAACACCTAAGAGGCCCTGTAGCATTTCAAAACGTCTGCACGTCTAGCCGCCGACCACAATAGCTTGCAGATCGACGTTAGGAATTACGTCTGGGACCTGCAGGTAGGCTTAAGCGACCTTTATATGTCACTGGTATCTGCTGCAAAAAGTTAAGTAAAAGCTCTGATACCATCGATGGAATCTACTACGCTTTCACCTCATTATCCTTGTATCGCTGTTCAAATGGGAGGTTACTATATTTCACGGCAGATTTGCAATACTGGGCCTACAATAATCATTAGTAAATATCCACTGTCTATAGATATGGCTGGTAGTGGTTATCTAGCCGGACAGAGGTGTTATCAACAGGTATATGAAAATATCGAAGGACTCTATTAAATAGAATCTGAAAGAGCACGAAAGTTTCTTTGATCCTGGGCAAGGGCACTAAAGAAATGTTTAGTAGGGGATTTGTACATATTCTAAATAATAAACAATAAAAGCTATTGTGGCCATTATATATCTGACTTTATAATTCTTTTCCATACTGTGTCTTATCATCAGTTGTAATACGGTACACAATGCCGAATTTTCTAGCCTAAATTGTTAACCAATAACTGTTGCACTGGAATGAAGGTAAATGACTCGTATACAGGACACCTACAGTTATTATTAAGTGAATGTTAGTGACTTAATTTTGTTATAATTCTGGAGACTCTGCCCAGTTACAGAATTAATATAAAAATAGAGCAATTAGGCCAAAGGTAGAGAAATACGTTACAACTGACAAAAAACTAACAAAAAGCGTATAACAGGTTAGAGAAGGAGGATCCCTGCTAACAAAATTAAGTGGAGGAAGGCCAAATTTATTGGACGTATCATAAAAACTTTCTGACAACACTGCTTAAAGGACGCATACTTGGGAAACAGAAGTAGATCAACAAAGAACGTATGATGAATCAGACACAATTAGTAAACAAATAAATAAAGTGCGTATGCTACAATGAAATGCAGTAGCGGCTTGTGCCTTAATGCATTAAAAGTGGGCAAGAAAAAAAGTTCGGGACGCAGCACGTGCGTTATGGTAGTACATTTTTATTAAATGTTTCAAATTTGAATAACTCAATTTTCTACAAAGCTGGAAATTGAATTTTGGTGCATAGTAGTGTCTTATACCGGGCAACATATTCACCAAATTTCATCAAAATAGCTTTGTAATTTTCGGAGAAAACATTTTTTTCTCAAAAAAAAATTAAAATTTGAATAACTCAATTTCATAAAAATGTAGAAAGTTTAGTTTCAGTGTGTAGTAAGACCTTTTATAAGGCAATATATCTACCAAATTTCATTAAAATACTTTTGTAATTTTCGGAGAAAAAGATTTTTTTTGAAACAAAACTCAAAATTTGCCCGGAAAACGTTATCCGATTTTCCTGACTAACAAACTCGTCCAAGCCATTAATAAAATAAAGGCACTTGCCGAGTTTTATCGAAATCAGTTGCTTATTTTTTCAGTTATCCGTTGGATGCATATATATATATATATATATATATATATATATATATATATATATATATATATACATATATATATATATATATATATATATATATATATATATATATATATATATATATATATATATATATATATATATATATATATATATATATATATATATATATATATATATATATATATATATGAAAAATGAAACTGACCCCGGATATGGGTTCTAGGGGTCCTAGTTCGCGCTCATTTGAAAAATTTTTTGCAAAGTCTCTCCATCGATACCTCTTTATTAGTGAATTTTTTTAAATAAAAATTCACCAAAAATGAAGGACTTGCCTATTTTTCCCCGAAAATGTATTATAAAGAAACCTACTTACTAAACTTAATAATTATTAACTACTTACCAAGTTTTCCTCTAGTTAGTTATACGTTATAGTAGTTAAAAAGTCCCTTAAAAATTTAACCTTTAAATTTAAAATATCCACTGAATTAATCACAGTATCACAATTACTTTGTCCACTTATTAAGCAACCCGAAGTAGTAACCATCATCATAATAATAATTGTCTTGTTAGAACATGTAAACAACAACGAAATGATCTAATTAAAAATCAATCCGACGCGAAGACGAAAATTACTACGTAGTAGGTACACACGCTCTGCCAAAAGTCCACTACAAACTGGAAGTGTGTAATTTTATAGCGCACAACAGATTGCTTATTCGGTCGTTTTCGACGAAGATCATCAAGATTCGGCGATCATTTCGCACTGAAGTATCGCATTTCGTGAGAGCGCCGAAAAATACACACCGCCGCCCGAATGCTTTATATGGATATGAATGCATATAACGTCTGCAACGATTAACACTATACTTATTCTGATTCTGTATTCTGTATTAATGGCTGCCGACTCTCTGCGATCCTCGATATACTAATTTTGTTTGTTGAATGCAGGAGGTAAAAAATAAATAAAAATTTATTAAAATATAGCATAGCAAGAATATTGTTATTTCCACGGCAGGCGGCAGTGCGCGCGCACCGGCGCACTTATTGAGGAGCCGCCCCTGAAGAAATGACAAGAGAGGCTGGAGAGAGACAGTGAGAGAGAGAGAGAGAGGGGAGACCGCCGTGATTAAGACGACAAGGCGACGTTGCATTTACGCTGTGATAATTCTAATGGCCAATTAAAATTCACCATAGAGAAAGACCTAATATAGAATTGTTTGGAAAGCAATGGTTTTCCTAGCAGCTATTCTGAATGTCTTTTATTCAGTGCTTCTCCTAGTGAGGATTTGTATTTTCTGTAGTTGAAATTAGCTCTGACTTTTTTTACAGGTACAGTTCGTATTACCATGTTTTTTACATTGAGTAAGTTGTTTTATAGAATCATAAAATTATTTCTACAAATGTTAAATAAGACGATATTTTTTCTAAAATATAATTTTCTTTTTAAATGTATTCTTTAAAAGAAATAAGGTAATTATAAATCATAGTAGTAACGAAAATTTGAAATATTGTTATTACATTATTTTTCAAGTCACAAAGGCACTTTTCTAATTACATATGTGGAGACTTATTTTTTGGTTTCATAAGTGACTTTTTCCTTCTTTTAGGCCAGTTTTACTTTTTACGAAATCGTCAGACAGGAAAAAATTATGTTATTATTTATGTTTTCATCCAACTTACTAAAGCTTCGCTACCTTGTAACTTGTAAGATTTGTAGATAATATGTTTATTTTTCTTCTTTTTTTTTAGGGTGTGACGTACCCAGCATGTCACGGTATCTTCAGATACTGGGCACCGCCGTTAGAGCGTTCTAGACTGGCCACTTTAGCCTTTAGCGGATGTTATGCTGGTGTTATGTTTGCTATGCCCATATCAGGGGAACTACTAAAACGCATAGGAAAACTAGCCCCTTTCTACTTCTATGGTATCGTTGGTATTTTTTGGTACTTGGCTTGGTTGTGGCTAGTCTTTGAGAAGCCCAAGTTTCACCCCACAATCGATGCCAAAGAGCTTAAGTATATCGAAAGCTCTCTTGGAAAAACTGTAGAAAACGCAGTATTACCAACTATATCAAATACGCCATGGAAAACGTTTTTTCTTTCCACTCCCTGTTACGCCATCTTCGTTGCAAACTTCTGCAGGTCGTGGAATTTTTATTTGCTGGTACTGTTTCAAGTTTCATATTTTAGAGATGTTTTTCATACGGAAATCGAAAAGGTAAGTCATGCATATTATAGCTGGACAGTAGTTGTGCTTTAGACCTAAAGTAAGATGCGATATAAATATAATTGCATAAAACATAATAGGAATTATTTCAAACTAGCAACATCAATTATAGTACAGGCGCCCGTTACTCTTGTCCATAATGCATTAAACTACGGGAGTTATTGTTTTATACATAGGTTCAGAATGACGTACTGAATGTAGAAACACAAAATCCTTACAAATTAGGAGGGCAGAAGTGCCGCCATTTTGAGAAAAACCGTTTCCGCCTATATCTTCGTAACCGTGCACCTTTAGCCAAAAAAAGGTAATGACCTTTATTGTAGATAATTGCATTTCTCATCTTTTTTGTAATTTTTTTTTGTATCACTCACCGTTCACAACGTATACGACTATTAGCATTCATTTATTGACTTTTTAACCTACATCTTTGTTAATAATTGTTTAAAAAATAAAATGCTTATAACTTAAGTTTTCAATCGAAAAATTTCCCACAATTTTTACTGAAAACTTTTTTTCTCAAATCAATATTTATAACGCGCTTAATGTTGCACTTTTCAATCGACAAATTTTTCTGGAAATATTTTAGTAAAATGAAGGTCAATGACGGTTGAGGCTAAGATTTCACGCTTTGTAAAATATTTTTCTTGAGAGATTTTCTTTCCATAGCGTATATTAGTTTCAGGTTCTTTGCCTAAATGTTGCCAATTTTGACGTTTTAAATCGCGAATTCGACATTTTGGAGAAAACCCCAATTTATTTTTCTTTAAATGCCTATAACTTTTTTTATCTTTTAAACTACAAAACTAAATTTTGGTAAGTAATTTACATATCATGATATAAACCGACGTGCCAAATTTGGTTTCCCTTACTTGGTTATTTCCAGAGATATGATTTTTTTTCGAAAGAAAACACAACATTTTCCGGGAAAACCTGGGCCGATTCTCCTGGCTAATGAACTTCACCCAGAATGTGTGTTCTAGGGGGCATAATTAGCGCACATTTGATTTTTTTTTTCAAAATTCAAAAGTCGGGGTCTCATTAGTGAATTGTTTTAAAGAAAATTCACTCATATTAATTTGAGAAAAAAGTTTTAGGTAAAAGTTGTAGAAAATTTGTCGATTGAAAAGTTAAGTTATAAGCATTTTATTTTTTAAACAATTATTAACAAAGATATAGGTAAAAAAGTCAATAAATGAATGCCTATAGTCGTATAAGTTGTAAACGGTGAGTGATACAAAAAAAATAATTTATAAAAACAATGAAAAATGCAATTATCTACAATAAAGGTCATTACCATTTTTGACCTAAAGTGCACGGTTACGGAGATATAGGCCAAAACGGTTTTTCTCAAAATGGCGGCACTTCCGCCCTCCTAATTTATAAGGATTTTGTGTTTTTACATTCAGTACGTCATTCTGAACCTATGCATAAAAAAAAACAAATCCTGTAGTTTACTGCAGAAACAAATTCTCTATTGCCTGTATTGTTATTTATTGCTGTTTACAATTTTAAATCTACAATTAAAGAAGAATGATACAAAATTCACGATAGCAATCACAGTTATTAAGAACTTTAGCATATTTTTATTTCATGTTAAATGACAGCTGATATGAAGTTAATTAGCATACTCGTACATTATTTCCACGGTTAATTATGCTGTTTCTGTCTACTTGAGAATGTAAGAAAAAACAAGAAACTGGAGTAATCTGCATCTTTGGTACAGAAATTTGTCACAAATTTGAAGTGGGGTAGTATGGCCCAAAATATGCAAATAATTCTTGATGAACATGGGTCACGAAAAGAACGGTTTCGGAGATACGATTCATTTTGCTTTTCACCACTTTTTCATCATGTACAAACAAATGAAAAAACGATGTAATTTATAAAGAGCAACACAATCAAACTTGCTCCCCCTCCGTTTCTCGGAGGATCCTAAATATCCGCCGCGACGCACTTTGAACTTTTTCAAAAAGCCCCACAGTGGCTCAGATTTGGTGGCATCTTTGTTGAGATTAAATCGGGTGATCTTGCAGGCCATAATAGAGGTCTGCCCTTTCTTACCCACCTTCGTTCAAATATTTCGTGTAAATGCTTTTCCACGGCAATCAACCCTGCTGATATCATATTCGTTATCTTTGTTTAGAAGGAACCTATATGAATCCTTCTATCTGCATTCACTCTATTTTTGTATATCATCATGCATTTTTCATATATCAAAAACATTATTGATTAATATGTTAACTCCTCAACTTTATTTCACAAACGTTTGCTTATCAAAAATTGCATTTCACTTTATACTTCGAAAACTGTCACATTTGTAAGTTACTTGGTTTATGCATAGATTAGTTTGATTTCCTACTGTAATAAAAAATTTCGATCGCTTCATTTTTACTTCGGATTTAGTACTGAATCATCAGTATAAATTAACGTTTTAACCTTGGTCCCATTTATTTTTACACCTTCAGTACCCACTCACACTCTATTATAGATTATTTCATCAATTTGTTGAATACCAGGAGAGAAATTACAGACAATTGTAAAATATTCTGATATCACCTAATAACGATTTAGTGGATCGAATCGGAGGTTCTGCATGTTGACACTACCATATGTTTTTTTTATGAATCAACTAACCTGTGGCACTTTTTTTACACTTTAGCATTTCTAAACACATTTTAAATAACAAATATTTGGCAATGCAGCCATCCGGCTCATTTTACCAATACTTTTTCAAATAAATGTAATAATAATTTGTATCCTTTTAAAATACACTACTTAATATGACCTTTTCAGCAAATTAATTTTCAGACACAAAGTAAAATTGGCTTAAAAAAATTGTTTAAAAATCAAAGTTGTTCAAACTACAAAATGTTTATCATCAGGTATTAAAAAAATTGTGAAAACAACTAAAGAATATGGTAAATTTCGCAGGAAATAGTTTATTGGGCTCAGATACAGTGTTTCGTTCTAACGATCATTCTAGGTGAGCATTGGATTTAAACTAAAGAAAATGTAACCTTGGTATCATTCATTTTCTGCATTTCTGCCTGTACGCCAACCTTTATTGTAAATTTGTCCATTAATTTGTTGAATAACAAGATCCATCACCTTATTCAGGACATTGTTACTTGGGCTCAGGCACAGGTTTCGGTATCGCTACAATTCTCGATAAGTACTAGATATAAACTGAAGCTCTAGTGCTCATCGAGAATTCCCGTAAGACTAAAACACGTGTCTGAGCTTAATAAACAATCTCCTGCAAAGATTTGCTTGATTTTTTTAAATCTTTTACTAAAACAAGATTCTTAACCGAAAACCAAGTGAAAATTAACTTTCTTCGGTCAAACAATTGCATCTAAAGAGCAAACTACTAATGGCAAATTGCTGTTCCAGTTGTTTTAATTGAATACGTACTTAAATACGCCTGATCTAATTAACACTTTTTAGAACACCTTCTTGGGAGCCCTACCTCACTTCCTCATGACAATTATAGTTCCATCTGGAGGAATTCTAGCTGACAAACTGCGAAAAAACGGCATTCTGACCACAACTCAAGTACGTAAACTTTTCAACTGTGGTGGTTTTGGTATGGAAGCGACATTTTTCCTGGTGATGGCTTATTCCAAAGTCTTCACTCAAGCTATTACAGCACTGTCGATAGGTGTGGCTTTCAGTGGGTTTGCTATATCTGGCTTTAATGTAAACCACTTGGATATAGCTCCAAAGTACGCCAGCATCCTGATGGGAATGTCAAATGGAATAGGCACCATAGCTGGATGTATATGTCCCATTATTGTTCACTGGATTATTGACGACGAAAACCCGGTAAGTACCAGATTTTCAATTACAGTAAATATGGAATTTTTGTTTAAAATGTGTAATACTCAGCGTATTTGTTTACTGGTTCTTTTCATAGTGGTGCAGTAAAGAAATTAAATAACGAGAATATAAATATGAGTAGGACAAGTTTAACTAAAGCTTATTTTTATTTTCGTAGTAAACCACTAAATGTTAATAATGAGATTACTATAGCTTTGTCAGTTACAACGTTAGGCTTGAGATACAAGTTTCAATCATAACATTTGAGCTTTATTAACGACAGTGGATGGCTTAGGCGTCATGCTAGACACATAACGCTTTTGCTCTTATTAAAGCTCATCAATGTTGTTACCCCCTTCAAAGAAAAGCTTTAAGTACAAGAACCGTGGTATATTGTGATTGACCTCAGGTGGATATAGATCTGCTCAATGGTGAGGTCACAATTGCCTATAACACCCTACCCTAAAATAGCTATCTATCGGATTATCCAATTTATTAAGATTAGCAGCACTTTTTAGGAGGTTGACAGATCTGGATGTAGTTTGATACTCACGTTCTCTTCCTTTGTTTACTTCGCACTGCCCGGAGTCCTATATTTGTGGGCTCTCCAGACTAGTGCCAGGTTACATAGAAATTTAGATATCTACATAATAGTTAGTAAGAATAAATTGTTTGTGCCGACGTCAAAAGGAAAGTAGATACTAGGAAGGAATTTCTCTTCAATTAAACAGATATGTTAATGTAGCAAAATATTGAATTTATTCATATAAATTAAATTTGGAAATGCGAATACAATGAAATAATATGACTGATAAATCTCAAATAAGCATTGATTGCACACAAATAGAAATCAAATAAACAGCAAGAATTTCAAGAACAAGAAATTATTAACTTACATACATATGCCAAAACAATAAGATAAAGATGGTTGCATATTACTAAAATGTTACTGTTTATTACTTAGGGTATCGATCAAAAATAAACACAAATGATTAGGTAAATTACTTGACGTTTGTCAATCAATTGCTAGGTTTTCTAGTGAATTAACTCGCCAGTTCTTTGAGTGAGGCTCTAAAAAAAACAAGAAAAAAAGAGAATCTATCTAATATTTTCCTACGTGAAATTTCTATATTAATTATGAAAACTCAGAGATATTAAAGAGAATGTGTGGGTTAGATATTTTACAGAAAAATTTGCTAATTACAATTAAAAATAAATAAAAACTGTGTGTTTAAATTTACAAAAATTTACAAAATCTTAGAGATTAAACAGGACATATATAGTTATGCTGACAGCACCTCCCTGACATTGTTTGAGCTCAAACTTGATTACGTGATTTTGAAAGTTCAGGTTATTATAACTTCAGATGGTAGATTTCGGCATGAAAATTCTGCTGATTCAGAGAAAAGATTTGTTCAGACTCACCAGTCTTCCGGTATTAAGTTACCTGATGACCCCGTGAAGATGCTTTACAAGTGGGATCAATGAGTGCCTGGCACAGACTCCAGATTCCAATAAGAGCGGAAAAACTAGGGAAAACGACTGGGACTTCCCATCAAAGATTATTGGGCCGGTGGATGTTATTGCTCCATTACTACAAGACCATTTGACACCTATGTCGATGTTCAGAATTCGCCTGATCGAAACTTTGCGAATCGCAATTAAAACGTGAATTCGCTTAAGTAAAATTCAGTACCAATTGACTTAAGGTTCGATAATAACCAGGAATTCTTTCTGATTACGGTAAGAAATCAACAGTTCGTAACAAAGGGCCACGAGTTAGCTCGCGTTTTTATGCTGAATACGATGTTTAATTAAACTCGAAAATCACTTAAATTACTCCGAACAATCACTGACAATAATTATTGGGTAGTACAGATAACAGAAAGAATATTACAACCCCCTTTTTAGATAATTTAATAGCCACCGAAACTGACGCTCAGCAGAGAGTCCTCGCTAATGCGTCGGGTCTGCAATTGATACTCGCTGCACGCAAAAATTCTTACCGTGACCGTTGGTGGCTGTGCGCGAGCTCTTTCTAGCCTCCATTCTTCGAACGAGATATAACGAGACTTCCAATCGACGTCTCACCTCCGGCAATTCTCTGCAACGTTTTCAACGGTCTTTCTTGGGTGACATCAACGATCGGAAAATTGCAGATAAACAATATTTTGTTCTCGAATAGTCCAATCGGTGGCGAAGTCACGACGTCTCACCTCCCGTGTCCACAGTTGAAGTTTTTGCCGGCAATTCTCTGCAACGTTTTCAACGGTCTTTCTTGGGTGACATCAACGATCGGAAAATTGCAGATAAACAATATTTTGTTCTCGAATATTCCTAACGTATATTTTCAATGCCTATTTCGTTCCTGGAAATATTTGTTCAGTAATAATGCGAGGTACTTTCCCATGGCAAACATATATTGAATTTTAACGTACAAATTAGTAATGCAGTAAAGGAGTTTACGGTACTTGAATATTTAGCGACTTTTCATGAAAATAATTTTGAGATTAAAGCTTAATATAGATAGGGTTTTTGGTATTATTTAGATACTTGGGAGCTTTTTAAGTGTATTTTGAACCAGTAATGATTCCAGATAAGAACTGAATCGTTACCATGTGCCATACTTGTTGTTGCCAGAACGCGTCTAAAATAAATTGACAAACTATAGTCGGGTTTCAGAATACCTAGCGAGATGAATCACAGGTAGTGGCACATCTCTCTACCTACTAGAAACTATGTTATCACCACAATCAAGACAGACACAAATTGCTAACCATACAAACTGTGCAGAAGAAATTAACAAACAAAAATTGCTGCTATTGGTACAGCTTGTCCCTTGCCAGGGGAAGGAAATGCAAAAGTGTTTGTTAGTAGCATTATGGCGATCATAAGAGACACATATACCGGTTTCGCTCTTATTGGAGCCATCAGTGTGCAACACTTATGATAGCCAGAACGCATTTAAGACAAATTGAATAAATATATTTAGGCTTTAGAATACCCAGTACTGATAAATCACAGGTAATGACATCTCTGCGTGTGTACTAAGAACTAGGTACGTACCATAGCTGTGATGAATATAAAGTGCTGACCATACAGACTGTGTCAAATTTTCCAACGATTGCTAGTTCGTTAGCACTAGTACTAACTATCCTTTGACAAGAAGAGGTAATGTAAAATTGCTAGATGCAATCTGGCGATTTTAAGAGTCACACATCGGTTATGATCGTGAGACCCATCTAAGACAAACTGATTAAAAATAAGCCAGGCTTATTTTTAAAGAAATTTCACAAAAAGAAAACTATCAGCCAAAATTTACATTTATAAGTTAAAAGACAAAAAGTTTTGAGCATTTATAGAAAAACATTAGGATTTTCCTCTTAAAACGTCAAAATTGGCAACATGTATGCAAAGAACCTGAATTGCATACGGGTTATGTAGAGAAAATGTCGCAAAAAGAGTGTTTTACAAACCCTTAAGTTTCAGCAACAACTGTCATTGTCCTTCATTTTACTAAAATATTTCCAGAAAATCCATTTCAAATAGACTTTCTCTGATGCTTTGGCAGCAGTTTTAGTTATATTATAGTTTATCTTTTCATGGTCTATAATTTGTAGCCAATTTTCGTTTAAAAAGTCGGTATAGAGGAAAACACGACTTTTGAATTTTTAAAAGATTTTTCAAATGAGCGCGAACTAGGCCCCCCAAAACCCATACACGGGGTTAGTTACAGGTTTTATCTGTTCTCATATATACAGGATGGCGCATTTCTAGGCCAAAGCTCAATACATCCATTAATATGCAAGATACGACAAAAACTGTATACCGTAATTATAGGGTACCTGAGCTGCATCTTATAAAATTATTTTGAGAATCACAGGTTGGCCCATAAGTCGTTGGTGATACAAACTTTCTTCTTTCCGAACTATCCTTATATTATTGCATTTTTGAATTTTGGATCAGTGTTTGTAGGAAAAAAAAATGTTAGCCTTCACGTTTTCGAGTTATTTTAATTGCTTTGCAACTTTTCCCATTCCACGGCGTTTTCAGCAACAGATAGCAGAGTCCCATAAAAGGAACCCATTAAAAGAGGTTTTCTAGATCATGTCCAGTTTATATAAAACAAAAAAAAATATTAAAAATATTATGGCAAATCACAACGTTAGTTTTAAAGAAGCAGAAAAAATTGAACAAAATCCTAGTTATGCTAAAATAACGACTTCCAATAGATTTCAAATATTAACAGACCACAACGAATACCCTCCTCTACCAAGTCAGACAAATAGATCTAATACAGAGAATGGAGAGCACTTACGCTCAACATACACACAGCGAACCACTCACAGGCCTCGCTCCAACTCAAACATTCAAACACAACAGAAAAAACGGAAGGCATCTAGATCACCCAGCCCCACACAATCCAAAGAACACACCCATCCATTTACAGCAAACCCTTACAGACAAGACTTTATAGATTATAGACAAAGAATAGCAGATCAAATAACAAATTTAGTTACAAATCTGATAAAGAAAACAAGTCCTCAAATAAGTGAGGGAAACATAGATAAATACAATGTTCGCAATTCAGTATATGAATTATTAAATCAAATAGGAAAAAATAATGACAACAATGATTCAAGTCGCTCAGGGAATTGGGTTAATTCAATGGAATTCATATTCAATAAAAAAAGAACAAAAACAATTTGAGTAATTTTTTGTCGAAAAAACAGGCTGAAATAATTATTCTGAGCGAAACCTGGTTAAAGACAGACGACGTTTCGTTTTCTTTTCATGGCTACAACTTGGTGAGACAAGATAGGGTGCAACGCCGAGGAGGCGGTGTAGCTATATTAATTGAAAATAGTTTTAATTTTAACGAATTAGACCTGAGATGCATACCAGACATTAATGTGGATATATGTGGTGTACATGTATTTCAGTTGGACGTAAACATAATCAGCGTGTATAAACTACCAGATTGTAGATTAGTTAGTGAGCAATGGAAAAAATTTCTAAATCAATTTAGTAATAAGAGAACGATTATTGGAGGTGATTTCAATTGTCATAATGGGGCATGGGGATCACTAAGAAATGATACAAATGGCATTAATTTGTTAGAGGCCGTAGACAATACAAGTTTTATAATAGCTAATGACGGTTCTCCCACTAAAATCACCAGACCTTTGGAATCGCCTTCAATGATCGACCTAACTTTAATAACTCCAGATCTGGCACAGAAAACAAATTGGTTTGTTGTGCAAGATAATCTTGGCTCTGATCACTTTCCGATAATAATCGAGTTAAATGAAAGGTGTAATAAAAATAATAAAATTCCATATACGCTTTGGCATGAAAACACGGCAGATTGGGATTCATTCAAACATTCCTTAGATGAAAACCTAAGAGCGTCACCAGAAGACCCTTCAGAAAAATTCACTAACTTAGTTACATGCATCACAGATGCGGCTAACAAATCCATGAAAAAGACATCTATCGTTTCAAAACATCATAAAAACCCGGTTTGGTGGGATCTTGAATGCAACGAGTTGATAACCAAACGAAAGAAAGCTTTACAAGAATATATGGCAATATCAAACTGGGAAAACTTTCTAAAACATAAACAAACTGAATCGTTCGTGAAAAAAAAATTCAAAGAAAAAAGTAGACTCGCATGGAAAAAATTTGTTAGCACTTTAAACAAAAGTACTTCTATCACAGAAATTTGGAATTTTGTTAAAAAAATTAACGGAAAATACTCAAACAGTGCACCAAAATTTCCAGACCAGGACAAGGCAAGAACATTCTTAGAAGAAATAGCTCCTCTGGGAGCTTCCTTACCAATTGGTTACTTTCAACATGTCTCACAATTTCAGGAAATTGAAAAGGAAATAACTATACAGGAGCTCAAGAATGCAATGAAATCCTCAAAAAATACAGCACCGGGTAAAGATAAAATCACTTACTGTATTTTAGAAAACATGAGTGATTTAGCAAAAATAGTTCTACTGACAATATACAATAACTGGTGGGTCAAATGTGAATATGTTGAAGAGATGAAGGAGATTATTGTTTGCCGATTGCTGAAATCAAAGAAAGACCCAGGTAAAATAACGTCATACAGGCTTATATACTTACTTAGTTGCATTACGAAGACATTCGAAAGAATAATAAAAACAAGACTGGAATGGTTCTGTGAAAAAAATGGAATACTCTCACCTCAACAGTATGGTTTTAGAAAAGGAGTAGGCACAATGGAAGCTGTGAGTCATCTGGTGTCGGATATGCAAAGCGCATTTATAAGAAACGATTATGCCATGTGTCTATTTGTAGATTTGAGATGTGCCTATGATTGCGTTAGCCTCCACATATTATTTAATGATCTCAAAAATTATAATATACCTCATAATGTAGCATTAAACATTGTTAGTCTATTCCACGAAAGAAAAATCTACGTAAGGGACAATAACAATCAATCCCACGGCCCAAGAATATTAAGAAGAGGCCTACCACAGGGTTCTTTGCTTAGCCCAATTCTCTTTAATCTATACTCCAGAAGTTTACATGATAAAGTGGGCAGAAAAGTTCGCTGCATACAATATGCAGATGACATATGCATTTACACCACAGCACCAACATACAATGAATGCTTAACGGAAATGAGAAGTGCAATATTCTCGTTAAAGGCATGGAGCCTAGAAAAGCAGCTACAAATTAATTTGGAAAAAACGGCAATCATGGGACTCACTAGGCACCGTATTCATTGGCCACAATGTATCCAGACAGATCAGATGGATATAAAGTTAGTAAACACATACAAATATTTGGGAATCACCATAGACAGCAAGCTTTTATGGACAAAACATGTAGAATGCCTTGTAGCAAAGTGTGAGCGAGGTATTAATTTACTAAAAATGACCATAAATTGTAAATGGGGAGCAGATGTCAATGTAGCCCTTCTATTCTATAGAACATACATAAGATCCATTCTGGATTATGGTAGTATAGTTTATGGCAGTGCATGCAAATCAAATATAAAAAAGGTAGAACGAATACAACTTAAAGCCCCCAGAATAGCAATCGGGGCAATGAAGTCAACACCCATAGATATTGTATTTGCTGAAGCCCTGGAACCCCCGATGCATCTAAGAATAATATATTTGGCGGAAAAATTCCTGCTAAAAATGAGAAGTACAGATCAAGAGTTGGTAGATCAATTACATAGTTTATTTATTGAAACTTTGACGAACAAATATTGGAAAAGTAAGAGCAAACCACCACTTACTCAGGCTTATTACAACACATTAATGTACGAACATATAGCACCACCAGTAACACTTAACTTACCGTATAAATCTATGGTACAGCCAATGCAGGTACAGATTCCTGAGTACACTGACAATCCATCATTAAATCAGATTATATTTAAGAAGATAATACACGGTAAGTTTTTAGACTATTTGTGTATATATACCGATGGATCTAAAAGTAAAAAGGGAGTGGGAGCAGCTTATTTAATAAAAAAAACGAAAAACCCACGATATGTTTAAACTAGCGGATTTAACATCTATACATACAGCGGAACTATACGCGATAGAAAAAGCAGTTAACTGGGTGGTGGAAAATCAAGTAGAAAAGGCTTTAATTATCACTGACTCCCAATCAGCCGCTAAAACAATACAATACAGTCACGTGCATATTAATAACCATCCATCGTTGGGAAACATCAGGAAAAATATTTGTGAACACCCTAATATCAAGGTGACTTTCTTATGGGTTAAAGCTCACAGTAATATACAGGGTAATGAAGATGTAGACCAACTATCGAAAACAGCATCAACTCAGGGGCACCATCAGGTTATAAAGCTACCATACACAGAATTTGTATTTGACATTAAAAGAAAAATCAAAATTATTTGGGAAAGAGAATGGTTCTCATATACACAGAAAACATCCAACAGATATAAACTCCTTAATCCCAAATTATCAGAAGAAAGTCAGCTAAAAACAATATTTAGTTTACATAGAAAAGCTTTAACCACCATAATAAGGCTCAGGAATAATCACGGTAGATATAGATCCCACTTATATAGAATAGGTGTAGAATCCACACCGTACTGCAGCTGTGATGAACAAACGGTCTGTGACATAGATCACATATTGTTTTCATGCAGGAATTATGAGAGACAAAGATTGCAGTTGTTATCGGGAATAAAACAAGTAACAGAGATCCAGCTTCCTTTAAACACAAACTATATTCTGAGCTTAAATAACATAGATGTATATAAATTAATAGATAGATTTTTCATGAACATAGATGTAGGTTTATAAGAATGTATATGTATATATGTGTATATATGTATATGTATGTGTGTATGTGTATATATAAATTAAAATAAAATAAAATTATATCAATGTACTGAACATAAATCCTAATGTCTGTCCTTTTGTATACCCAGCCTTTCCGTGGCCCAATTCAGTATGTCTATGAGCCTTGGCGGGTCCCTAGGCGACAATGTGTCCCAGTCATTCCTTAAATTTAAGTATTTAAAAAATGAAAAAAAAAATATTAAAAAAAATATATACATAAAAAAACAACTTAAAAAAACAAAAAAAAAAACAAATAAAACAAAAAAAAAGGTGAATAATTATTATAAAAAAAAACAGATTATGTGCCTATATAGAAATTGAAAATCAATTTTAAAATAAAAGTATAGTAATTAAAATTATATTGTAATATTTATTTTGATGTATAGATTAGGTAGGTATGTTTGGATTGTATGTGTGAAGCAGTGGGTGAAAGAAGGTATGTATGTTTTTAAAATATCATGTAGGCGTATATTGGTAACACTAATGTAATGATTGTGTTTACGTGAGATTGTGGATATATGTATCCATTTGGATTTCACTTATAATTCAAAGAATCTGCGAATATGGTTATCACCTGTAGGTTTGCCGCACTGGGTGTGGTTATGATTCGAAACGAAACTTTAGTATAAAAGTCTGTGGTTGATGAATAAAACATTCAAAACCATCCCATGATACAACACACACACACACACACACACACAAAAGAGGTTTTAGTTTATATTATTCGTCGAAAAAATCGAGATCGCTATCAAATTGTGATTGATTTGAAAAAACTTTAACAGCCGTAACTCAATTTTTAGAAACGAACCAGCATGTATTTTGTATTTCAGAAACGATAGACATAACCTCTGCTTCAAGTTTTGTTTAACACTCTATATACCTACACGTCAGATTATGTGATTATTTATCGAACTCGCGAAGGAAAATATTCAAATATTCAATTGGTACAAAAATATAAGAAATATTTATATTGATAGGATTATCTACAGTTACATTTCCATAATATGTAAGTAGTTGATAAATTGTTTTCACAAATGTCTAATGGATCTTGAAAGTGTCAGACTTAAGTAATGTTCTTATTTCTGACAGCTTGTGGCGTGAAAATATGAGTATTTTTCCAATTATATTTCCTTACTTCCACTGGTTCAAATTTGTGCGAAAAGTTATAAAAAATGTTTATATTTTTTTCGATCTTAATTACAGATGAGGTATATAAGTAATTTGAATTGTATGTACTGTTTAAAAAAAAATTTTAAAAGATTTTTTTTCGTATTTGTCCGACACCAATTGTCAGCAAATTTTCATAATTTTTTTTATAAGTTTCGTAGAGTAGCTTTTTGTAAATAATTATATCTTGGTAGGTGGCTATATAGCTTAAAAAGATTCGTTCTCCAGGAAAATCTGACCAGTTGTTTTCGGAACATTTTAAGTTCATTTTCGGAAAAACCTACTTTTTTAAACAATAAAGTTATGTAGATGAAATATGGTACATTGTTTTTACTATACAAAAAATATATATTTGCTGTTGAAAGCATTTTTATGAAAATTCACTACCATAATTGCTGCATCTAGGCTTTTATCTTTTTATTAGTTTCAGACATAGGTAGGTGCTGAAAATACACAAAATCTGCCTACCTATGTCTCAAACTAATTTCGAAAAAGAAATTTCGATAATTAAGCAAATTGCTTTTAATACTTTGTTAAAATAATAAATAAATTGACAGAGAGAAAAGAATACAAGTTAGGGCTTAATTTAATTTATCCAAATATTAAAGATAAAAAAGAACATAACAAATGTTCAGAGAACAGGAAAGGTCTTCAGAAGGGCCGTAATAGAAGTAGAAATATAATTGTTAAAAACACTAAAATGATAATTAAAAGTAGTTTGGTTTAATTCTTTACAGCAAGGAATGTAAATATTGCAAATAATTAGAGGTCAGAATTGTATAGATTGACATTGAAAATATCACATTTAGAATATAAAGAGTAAACAAAGTAAATTGGCAAGGTATGCAGGAATATTGAAGTCAGCAGTTTGGAAGGTCGTAAACTAATTAAGAAACAATGTATGTATTATTGTTTGTAAATATAAATGAGATTCGTTTTAGTGACTGGAAATAAGTTAGTTAAATAAGTTTTTACAATGTAGACAAGTTAATTCAGATTGCTTCAGATGTAACGACGCGATACTTGTGATTTAATCATGTAAATATTAATACTGTTTAATTAAGATTCACCATGTCACAATTTACGTAAGTTCAGTCATTTGTTATTTAATAATGTTATTGTTGAGTCTTGTGAGGTTAATATAGTTAAAATTAGACCGTTACCTATGTCTATATTTGCCTAGTTCGACGATTTTATCCTATAATTTATCCTCCGCTTCCTTAACAACAAATTTGTTTCGATGACTTATTATGGAAGCATTTCAAAATTTGTAAATGCCGGTACAAATACAAAGGTAGCTTATAAATCTTACAACACAACGCGTGACTTGTTATTTAACGCTAAAGAACAATCATCTTTGTTGTTGTATATGAGCTTGTACACACTGTAATGCAATCTACATCGGCCAAACATTTTTAAATTTTAGTACCAAATACAAAGAACATATTCCTGCACTTAAAAATAATCACGCTGACCAGTCTACATTTGCAAAATATATTATTCATACTCAACATAGACTCAACACAGACCCACAGTAAATAACCGCATAGAGCCACTACATTTTTGTAATGACAAGCACAAACTTGTCTTTTTTAAGGTTTAGAAGTAACGAAGCACACACACACGACAGCAGCTACCTTGTGTTAGATGAGCACACTGATCTAATGGATTCCACTTTCTTTGAAGTTCTACTTTATAATTAAACACATGAATCAAAATACGTCTAACAATATTTAAAAAAGTTTTTATAAGATAATATATGGATGTGTTTCGACATTTTCATTGTAGATAGACTAATATATTGCTGTTATTGTTTGAAACAAAAAGCAGAATCACACCAAAAATCACAAAAAAGTAATAACAAAAAGTTATGAGCATAACTCTGATTTTGCTTTTTGTTTCAGTTTCAAACCACAGTGTGTTATTGTTTAGTTATTTTTTTGTTGTAATTGTTGTTATAGTTATTGTTGCAATTGTTTTATTATATTTTTATATTATATATTGACACACGTAGACATTTTGAATACGTTATCAATTTTTTTGTTTTAAGAATTTTTTGATCAGAACTTCATAAGGTGGCAACTGATATTTCTTTGTAGTTGTCATGGATACGTATAAATCAATTCAATTTTCTCTTGTCTGGCGATGCTATCAAGCGGCGAAACCGATTCCAGAAAAGAAGACGAACGTTTGTGAAGCCAGGGAAATAGTTTCTACATATATATTTAAGTTTTAAGTCCTTCGGTAGCTGATTTTCTGAGTCCTAATAAACAATTATTCAAGTATTAGCTAGGACACGACAAAGTAGTTATGAAGACAGCATCACCTCTGATAAATAAAGATTATCCAATTTGCTTGAAGTTATAAAATTATATGGTATTACAGAAGAATACCAATCTCTTGAGAAATAGAAAGACTGTTCTTTATCTAATATCGTATTCTATAATATTCGTAATGCACTCCACTCTAGTCGTCGCATTTACAATTACTTAGCATTTAGTCTCATTTTCACATTTATATTAGGCGTGTTTAACCACCCTCAAATTTAGAAGTCTCTATAGATATTCCGAAAAATATTGGGGCTAAGTTTAAGTGGCTTGACGTAACAACGCAATGTATTCTAAACTTATAGCCGCAGCGTTTCAACCATAAATTATGAGATATATCGACTAGCCACCCTCAATTTTCGCACATGGCTGGCCACGGTTTGCCTTCGCAGAAATGAACTTGCTATATACATGTTATTTAGCCTTCCAGATTCCACCACACAACGCCATGCTCACAATGCCTTAGTCAGCGAATTATTAGTCAAAAATGCAGTATCATGAACAGCAGCAAAAATGTATTTTTTTTATAAATACTTTAACTAAATTTTTCTAGAAAAAATTCGCTAAATAAGAACTATTGAATTCTTAAAAAATGTCTTCAAACGATCGCGAAGTCGGATCGTCAGGCTATATAAAACTCTCTTTTTCGAGCCGCATAAAAAGTCTCTGCATTTGTATTTATTTCCGATTGTATAATTTTTAAATTATTATATGACTTTAAATTTTTATGTACAAAATTAAGACCACCCTGCAAAAACGCTGATTGTCAATTTATACACATTTGCCCAAATATAGACTTTAAAGTTAGAAACCAAAATAAAAATACATTATAATAGCCTCGGAAAACCATTTAATATATATTTTTGTGGTTTTTATCAGTTAATAAAAGGTGCACGGAAGTAGACACTTAGAGTTTACACTCTGTTACCTCTTCTTTGACATGTGAAACTACAAAAAAAAACGCAACAATGATGATTGTCAATTCAATACATAACAAAAAGGACGAAGGTAAATATTTTATTGAGAATAATGACTAACAAAGCAAAGAAGTATTTTTATAATACTACATACAGACTTGGCAACTAGTTCTCTGGCTTCACTGTTAGTCTCTATGTAGTATAGGCCATCTTCACCAAGTAAGGGCAACAACAATCAATGAATTTCTTATAATATGAATGAAAAGTAATTCCTATCAAAAAAATAATAATGAGAAGAGAAACATGTTCATTCGTTCCTTATTGGTACTCTTTTCGCAAACTTTTTTCACAACTGGAACGCTCTTCTTAGCTTGCTTTTTTCGTTATTTGGCAGTGCTACCTACAATCTCAATTATTTTATGTTTTGTTAGATTCCGATACTTCTTTCCCCGTTGTGTGCCATAAATTGGTGAAACAATATTTTGCTTCAGAAGATTTGCAGAATTGCTAGAGGTCTTGTAAATTCTCCCATTTCTCACAAGTTATTGACAAGGGCCCTGAAAATAAAGGTTGCTATTAACCAGTGATGTAACAACAATATTGAGTATGTCATTACCTGTATAACTCATGTGATGCAAGAACAATTTTTTGGACTCTAATACTTCAATTTGATCCATTTTCAAAGGTCTTCGAATTACAGAGGGGACGAATTAGGAATTGTAGGCATTTCAATATGGGTGCGCTGCTCCAGCTAGTATCTCACGAATAGGCTGTACAGCAAATGGGCATTTTTTTACGTAAATGCTGGTCAGGAACTGGGACCATGGCGAGCTAAAGACTGACCAACTTCAGATACTGTAAACGCGGATTGTTTAGTTATTTATTTTCTGAACTCGTTTGTACAGTCATCAACTATTTCTGCCTTAGTGTGCTGATTAATGAGACCCATGTTCTTATCGCACTCGAGGTAGGAATGCGCTTTAATCGAAAAGATAATTTAAATACTTTCCAGTCTCCTGTTATTCACAACGAAATAATTAGTGAATCTAAACATATTATAGTTTTTGTTTTGACCCCCACATGAGACAATATTATTTCGAAATTTTTCACACGGAGTCTAAATAATTGAAAACAAAGTTATGTAGAAACGAAATCAGTCCATCGGATCCCCTGGCTGCAGTATCTTCTGAGTAGCAATTAAAATAAGATTCAGCTGTAGAGAGGACATGGATGTTGAAGGGGTGCAGTGAAAATTGACGTTTGTAGTACACGTCATTCGTTGTAATGAATGGAATAGGCAGTTATTTTGGTAATCCATAGCAATGGCTTCATATTCTATACACTTCATACTCTTTTTCCTTGCTTCTTCTTTTTTGGTTATAAAAAGTTTCCGCTTTTCGCAAATAAAGTTGGTTTTAAATTCCAATTTTCTGCATTTTTATTATCAGTTGCTACTTTTCTTCTCTAATCTGTGCGTCTTCTAATTTTTTCTGCAAACTTTTATTTTCCAAATTTTTCTCATTACACCCGACATTCCTCCAATTCGTTTCCTTTTTTTAGACCAAACAATAATTTTACTGTGTCACTTACATAACTATTACTACTGCTATATTATGTATGTAGGAACCATTGTACCAATAACCATTAGCTATGGTAACAAACAATGTTGCACCATGAAGTACAAGAAGTACACTGAATTTTTCAAGGTATGACTGGTGTTGGATTGTTAAACCATGTGGCTGCATTTGAACACTCAGCGTTCTTGATCTGTGTCGCATCGACAATCAGCGTTCTTGCCAAGTGCATTTATTTTTGTATTGTAAATAACCCATAGACCTTCAGTGTTGTTGATTTAAAACGTATAACATCATGTTCTACTCGTCTCAAGCTACGCTTCAACACGTAAAACTAGTCTTCGCCGAAACACTAACTATCAACATTTTTGCAATGTGGTCTTTAAATGTTCTTGTAACAGCGAACTTTCTTATCAAACAATCGTATAAGATATATTTAACCGCTGTTTATAGAGGACACATTCTTGCTAATTTTCTTAACAGAAAAATATGGTTTTGATTTTTTTTTTGTCTGAAAAGATATTGGGAAAAGTTTTAATGCAACATTTTTTTAGCAAAATTCGTGAAACACATTGTTTTGATGAATTTTCGTTCAAACAAAGTTATTGAGAATTTTCGTAAAAACTGTTTTATTTTTTTTACGTAAACTTTTTGTATTTGATTTTTTAAGAAATAATATTATTTACTTAATTTTTGTGGAACAAACTTTACCGGATTTTTGTATTTGATGATGTTTTCTATTTTAATTCGCCACCATAAAGCACTTCTTGCGTTCAGACTTTTTTATATCAGCCTGTTCGTAGCATCCGCCTATACGCCGTCACTAATTTAATAACTGGTAACTTCAACAAGTGCAGATTGGAACCAGTGATAAGCACTTATACAAGTACAATTCGGAGAACCCAATTCATCACAATACAGTTTTCAGACTTGACGATCCTTCAACTAACAAAGTGAGCGTCATCAGAAGGGTAAATAAACTGATCGAATAAAAGGCAGAACTACTATTTATATTGTTACGTTCTACAAGGTTCTGGATTTGTTGACGAACAAAACACAGCTTTTTAAACTACTAATTTATTATAAGCAACTATTTTCCAACACCAGTATCAACTAAAATATTTCTATCTATTATTAAATGTCCATAGAACTATATTCCACTATTCGCCTTCTATGATCGCTTTTTATACACCAACACTTACTGTTGACTCGCTTAATACTCTATGATCACTTATTCTAGACCACACTCAATACTTAACTGACTCACTCTAAGTACCGTTCGTCTATTTATACTCTCCATAGAGATTCTAGACCTTCTACACTTTTCTACACCTGTCACTTCTGGTCGCTTCTAGAAATATCATTCCAGAGTGTTCGCTGTTACCAACACACTACAACTGACCATAGATGTAACAAAGTCCATAAACTTAATTCTCATAGACAAATGTGACACTGCCACTCTCTTATATTCAATTGTCCTGGTCGCATTCTGACATTTCTTGGTATGGCGCAAGTCTGTGCATATTGACCACTTTCATCTTGCTCTTCGGGCTCCTCTGAATGCGATAGACAACGTCATTGATCTTTTTGATCACCTTATACAGACCTTCCCATAATTTATGTAGTTTAGGTGACCGTCCCTTGCGTCGTACTGGCTTGTAGAACAACACCCGATCTTCTTCTTTAAAACCAGCTGAATTATCTCGCACGTCATAACGGGTCTTCATGCGGTCGCTTTCTATTCGTATATGCATTCCGACAGCAGAGTGGATGGTTTTCTTTCTCGTCAATATGTCGGAGATTTCTTCAAGCAAAGTTCTTAGGTGGTACTGGTTCTTCCGTGTAGTTGCTGTTGTTCTGGTGTTTCTACTTGCACAAATATCTCTGCGGGCCCTATTCATCCTGTTGACTTCGGCTCTATTCCAACAAATGTGTTTACTGGTCTTTTTCTGGGTTGGCTTCACATTTACGTGGTCTTTACACGCTTCGTCTTGTACTTCTCTCATACTTTCTTCTGGCTGATTCTGGTTCTTCACCGCCGATGGTCAGGATGTTAGTGTCAAGATCAAGTTTAGCGCACTGACCCTGAAGTATGTCCAAGCCAATTATAATCGGGTCTGATATGGCGGAGACTATTGCTCTCTGCTTTGCCTTTCATATCCCAATTTGCAGCTCAACGTCAGTTTCGACAAATATCTGGATCCGATCACCACCGGCTGCATTTACCCTGTACACTCTGTCTGGCTCTCTTACTCGCCATCTTGGAATCATGTCGCGGCGAATAATCGTCCTAGTGCGCTTGTGTCGATGATCATCTGGGTCTTTACCGCTTACGTATCCGTCTACGACTAGAGCTCTGCCAGAATCGCTAACCTGAGAAATGGTTACCGGCCTTAGCTTCACTGTCTCTCTTGCGCGTGATCTTAGAGCCCAACATTCACCTCTTATATGTCCCACCTTGCCGCAGTTCCAGCAGCGCAAGGCATTTGCACGATGAGCTCTTATTGGGTGTCCATGAGACGTATGCCTTACTTGTTCTGCTATTTTCTCTAGTATCTGCATGATCTTGAATGAATCTGTTTTATTTTCTTCTTGGACTTGGAGGCTGCGACCTTTCACATGACTTTCCGACGCTTGCTTTACCACTTCAAAAGGAATGTTCCAAATCATCGTTCAAGTTTTTGTGTCTCGCCATCCTCGGCGCCTGCTGCATGTCGGTATCTCTGATGGCGTCAATAGCTTCTTCATCTCTTTTTCTGGCCGCCTTCACCTATTTTTCTCATTTTTTCTTTCGCTTCTTCCTCTCTTCTTCTCAGCTCTTCTTTAACCTCTTCATCTCTTTTTCTGGCTTCTTCATCTCTTTTTCTCATTTCTTCTTTGGCTTCTTCATCTCTTTTTTCATTTCTTCTTTGGCTTCTTCGTCTCTCTTTCTTATTTCTTCGTCTCCTTTTCTGGCTTTTTCTTTCATTTCTTTAATCAATTCCAATAGCTGGGCATCCATGTTGGCTGTTGCCCCACGTGTCTTAGGCATAAACGTACTTTAAGCTGGTACACAGTTTATTCTGTTTCAAAACAATACCCAGTTATGACTTACTGCTTGCACTGATCTTCCAGAGAGTCTAGAAATGTCCACGTTGTTTAACGAATATTTTGGAAAATATTTCCGCTAGCAGCTTGAAAATCCCATTTCTGACACCAGTTGTTATGTTTTACGGGGTTCTGTATTTGTTGACGAACAAAACAAAGCTTTGCAAACTACTAATTTATTATAAGCAACTATTTTCCAACACCAGTATCAACTAAAATATTTCTCTCTATTATTAAATTTAATAGAACTATATTCCAGTGTTTGCTGTTACCAACACACTACAACTGACCATAGATGTAACAAAATCCATAAACCTAATTCTCATAGACAAATGTGACAATATGTTAGTTGACAAGCAATTGCAAACGGCGTCCTCTAGGAAGGTATGAGAAAAACCGCCACTATTTAGTCGAAAATCCCTGTAATTAAAATTACGTTAGATACTCTTGAAAAATCGATTGTCTTTATTAAATATTACATAATGATTATTATCTCAGATATCCTTAGCAAAACATGATTTGTTAATAGTGCCATATCTTAGTTGCGCTTAATGTTCTTTAAATCTCGTTTCAATAGATCTTTGAGTTTGCCCAACATATTTAAGTTCACAATCCTTACAACATACTTTATAGACTCCCGACATTTTTATAGTTTGAGTTACATAGCAAGATTTCAACGTATTTTTTGTCGAAAAGGTTAGTATAAATTGGCTTTCTTAAAAATGTTAAAATCTCTCGTGATTTGCAATTCAAATGGTTTTGTTTGGTTTCTGTTTCCTGATAGTCGTAGTTTTGGCTAACATTTTCCTTGTTTTATGTTTATTGACTAATTTTTACACTAAGCAAACAGAGTGACCAATATACTTAGCTACATTTTTTTTGTATGTTCCGGCCTCGGGGTGAACTCATTCAGCCACAGATACATTCTTAATATATTCCGGTTCTCTGTTGGTTCTTTATTTAAGAGAAACTGTATCAATATTTGAACCAAAAAACTCAAACTAGCTGTTTTTGTGGAAAACTATGGTTTCAGTCAATGGAAATGTTACACATGGTAGTGATTTTATTTCTGTGGATGTCAGATTGTAAAGTGTCTCTATTGTTGATGACTATTACACCCAGAGAATGTAATTTGTTATTAATTTCTATATTATGCGTAAATTTAATGGAGTCAAATTTACTGTCTAATCTGGCAATAAAATTATCTACTTTGCGTACACTTGTATTAGATACTGCGAAAACATTGTCGTCATAACGACACGATACTCAAGGAAAATGGAAAATAGTGCTTGTCATTTGATAAGTCTCTTTCAAATTTACTTGTGAAAAGGTCAGCAATAAATGGGAAAGGGGGGTTGCCCATTGCTGGGCCATGGGTTTGTTAAAAATAATAATTATTAAATTGAAAGATATTCTGATATATGCAAAGATTTTTTAATTTTATATATTCTCTGCAGACCTCTTCATCTATTGTTTGTTGGTAATATATGTTCTAAATACGCTTGCGTTTCTTTTTTGGCGATACTGGGAAACAACAAGGTCACATCAAGCGATATTAAAACCTCGCCTTCAAGCAATTTAATACTGTTAGGTAACTTTATTAATACATTCAAGTGAATTTTAAACTGAAAAACTTCTTTGTTTGATAGCTGTCGCTTCAGAGAGAATTTTTTTATGTTAAAGCAGACAAAGGTAATAAAGTTCTGATTTTAGACGAAAACGATCATAAAAATGGGGTATATATTACACCAGAAACAGGACCTCATAAAAAACTATATAAAAACCCTCCCCCAAAAAATTATTATTGGAGTTATAAACAATTTGGAGAGATGTCGTAACCTTATTGCAGAAGATTTGGGAAAAAATTACTACATTCAAATACAAAAGTTCCCAAAATGTATTGTCTTTCGAAAATCCATAAACTTGGTAAATCGACCTATTACTTCAGCTATAGATTTCCCGACATACAATATAGAAAACTCTGGACTCAGCAAGTGCGTTATGGTAGTGAATTTTCATAAAAATGTTTTTATTGCAAATATATGTGTTTTCTTTTTAAGAAAGCAGGCATCAATTTGGTTACCAGTATAACCTATATAGTAAAAGCAATGTGTTATGTTTCATAAAAATAACTTTATTGTGTGAAAATGTACAAAAATTTCCAAAAGTAAACTTAAAGAGTTCCCGGAAAAACTCGTTTCTTGGTCATCCTTATAGGTTAATAGCAAATTGGGCTATTCAAATATGAAGCATTTGATCAAAATTCGCTACCATAACGCACTTGCTGCATCCAGAATTTCTTTTCTTACAAACATGCATATTTCGATGGAAAATGCAAAAATCCAATAACATAAGACGTGTTTGATTAAAAAAAAAAGAAAATTTGTATCACCAACGACTTATGGGCCAGCCTGTGATTGTAGAAATATTTTTTTTTTAATAATAAAAAATTTTTTTCATATCTTGTATAATAACGGATATATTGAGCTTTATTGATTTTTTACGAAAATTCGACAAAAATTATATACCATTAAACGATAAACTCTATAGCTAGGACTACTGCCAAGCATCAGAGAAAGGGTCTATTTGAAATGAATTTTCTGGAAACATTTTAGTAAAATGAAGGTCAATGACGGTTGAAACTAAGACTTCCTTCCTGAGACATTTGATTTCCATAGCCCGTATTAGATTCAAGTTATTTGCCTAAATGTTGCCGATTTTGACGTTTTAAATCGCAACTTTGACGTTTTGAGGAAAACCCCAATTTATTTTTCTTTAAATGCCTATAACTTTTTTGCTTTTTGACTTACATAGCTAAATTTTGGTAGATAACGTACCTATAAGGATCGACACTCGCTTACCAAATTTGGTTGCCCTTACTTTGTTAATTCCGGAGATATGAATTTTTTTCAAAAGAAAACACAAAATTTTTCGGGAAAACCAGGGCAGATTTTCCTGGCTAACGAACCGATCCAAGCTATTTGCAAAAGGAATTTACTAACCAAATTTAATCAAAATCGGCCCATTATTTTTTGAGTTATCGGTGTGATACATATACATATATATATATATATATATATATATATATATATATATATATATATATATATATATATATATATATATATATATATATATATATATATATATATAACATATAAAAATTGAAACTGACCCCAGATATGTGTTCTGGGGGGCCTAATTAGCGCTCATTTGAAGAAATTTTTTCAAAATTCAAAAGTCGGGATCTCCTCATTAGTGAATTTTTTCAAGAAAATTCGCTAAAAATGGTTAACAAACGAACTCAAAAGCTTGATTACCAAACAATAAAAATTTTCAGTTCCAAATTCACTTGAATTGATTAAAAAAGTTGAAAATATTAAATTCGCTGAAGGCGACGTTTAAATATTGTTTCAGGTGACCTCGTCATTTTTAGTGAATTTTCTTTAAAAAAATTCACTAATGTGGAGATCCCGACTTTTGAATTTTGAAAAAATTTCTTCAAATGAGCGCTAATTAGGCCCCCCAGAAAACATATCCGGGGTCAGTTTCAATTTTTATATGTTTATATATATATATATATATATATATATATATATATATATATATATATATATATATATATATATATATATATATATATATATATATATATATATATATATATATATATATATATATTTATATATATATATAAGTGTCACACCGATAACTCAAAAAATAATGGGCCGATTTTGATTAAATTTGGTGAAAAAATTCCTTTTGCAAATGGCTTGGATTAGTTCGTTAAGCAGGAAAATCTGCCTAGGTTTTCTCGGAAAATTTTGTGTTTTCTTTCAAAAAAAATTTATATCTCCGGAATTAACAAAGTAAGGGCAACCAAATTTAGTAAGCTGGTTTATATCCTTATAAGTAAGCTACCTACTAAAATTTAGCTATGTAAGTCAAAAGACAAAAAAGTTATAGGCATTTTAAGAAAAATAAATTGGGGTTTTCCTCAAAACGTCAAAGTGGCGATTTAAAATGTCAAAATTGGCAACATTTAGGCAAATAACTTGAATTTAAAAATAAAATGTCTCAAGAAGGATATTTTAAAAACCCTAAAGTCTTAGTTTCAACCGTCATTGTCCTTCATTTTACTAAAATATTTGCAGAAAATTCATTTCAAATAGACCCTTTCTCTGATGCTTGGCAGTAGCCTTAGCTATAGAGTTTATCGTTTAATGGTATATAATTTTTGTCGAATTTTCGTAAAAAATCAATAAAGCTGATGAAAAAATTTGTATATATTAATTATAGGGTGTCTTGAGCTACATCTTAAAATAATATTTCTACAATCACAGGGTGGCCCATAAGTCATTGGTGATACAAATTTCCTTTTTTTTAATCAAACACGCCTTATGTTATTGCATTTTTGCATTTTCCATCGAGATATAATGCATGTTTGTAAGAAAAGAAATTCTAGACGCAGCAAGTGCGTTATTGTAGCGAATTTTGATCAAATGTTTCATATTTGAACAGCTCAATTTGCTATTAACCTATAAGGTTGACCAAGAAACGTGTTTTTTCGGGAACACTTTAAGTTTACTTTTGGAAAATTTTGTACATTTTCACACAATAAAGTTATTTTGATGAAAGATGGCACATTGTTTCTAATATATAGATTATACTGGTAACCAAATTTGATGCCTGCTTTCTTAAAAAAACACACATATTTGTTATTAAAAACATTTTAATGAAAATTCACTACCATAACGCACTTGCTGCGTCCAGAATTTTTATTTAATAATGTACAACGTAGATGAGGAGAATATTTTTCAATTTAATAATGCATTTGTTGAACAAACCCATGGCACAGCAATGGGAACCGCCTTTCGCCATTCATTGCAGACCTTCTCAAAAGTAGATTTGAAACAGGCTTAGCAAATGAAAATGACTATTTTCCTTAAGTATGATTTTATTATTTGGACGATCTTGTCGCAGTATTTAACACAAAACGTGTGCAAAGTAGATGATTTTATTTCCACATTGAACAGTAAATTCGACTCCTTTAAGTTCACCCATGAAATTAGTAACGCTTTTCTTGTAGTATTAGTCATCAAAAATAGGAAAATTTAGGATTTGACATCCACAGAAAGAAAATCATTACTGTGAGAAACATTTCGAGTGACTGACGCCACAGTTTTCCACACACACAAAAAAAACTGCTAGTCGGAATTTTCTGGTTCATAAATTGATGCAGTTTACCATAAATAAAAAGATACAACAGAGAACTTGAATATATTAAGAATATAGCTAAGTATAATGGTTACTCCTTAGTGGAAGAATTAGTCTATAAACATAAAATTCTGGATGCAGCGAGTGAGCTATGGTAATGAATTTTCATAAAAATGTTTTTAATAGCAATTCTGTGTTTTTTTAAGAAAGCAGGCATCAAATTTGGTTACCAGTATAGCCTATATAGTAGAAACAATGTGTCATGTTTCATCAAAATAACTTTGTTGTTTGAAAATGTACACAAAATTCCGAAAGCAAACTTAAAATCTTCCCGAAAAAATTGGTTACTTGGCCAACCTTGTAAGTTAATAGCAAATTGAGCCATTTAAATTTGAAGCATTTAATCAAAATTCGCTACCATAACGCACTTGCCGCGTCCAGAATTTCTTTTCTTACAACCATGTGTTATATTTCGATGGAAAATGTAAAAATGCAATAACATAAGGCGTGTTCGACTTAAAAAAAAAGACAATTTGTATCACCAACGACTTATGGGCCACCCTGTGATTGTAGAAATATTTTTTTAAGATGTAGCTCAAGACACCCTATAATTAATGTATACAATTTATTTTCGTATTTTGTATAATAACTGATATATTGAGCTTTGTTGATTTTTTACGAAAATTCGACAAATTATTTACGATTACATGAAAAACTCTATAGCTAAGACTACTGCCAAAGCATTAGAGAAAGGGTCTATTTCAAATGAATTTTCTAGAAATATTTTAGTAAAATGAAGGACAACGACGGTTGAAGCTAAGATTTCAGGGTTTGTAAAATATTCTTCTTGAGACATTTTCTTTTCACAGCCTGTATTAGTTTCTGGTTCTTTGCCCAAATATTGCCAATTTTGACGTTTTAAATCGCGACTTTGACGTTTTGAGGAAAACATCAATTTATTTTTTTCTTTAAATGCCTATACATTTTTTGTCCTTTAACCTGCAGAGCTAAATTTTGGTTCGTAATTTACCTATAATAGTGTAAACCGGTGCACCAAATTTAGTTGCCATTACTTTATTTCCGGAGACATAAATTCTTTTTGACAGAAACACAAAATTTTCCGGGAAAACCTGCGCCGATTTTCCTGGCTAACGAAGTTATCCAAGCCACTTGTAAAAGGAAGGTACTCACCAAGTTTAATCAAAGTCGGCCAATTATTTTTTGATTTATCGGTGTGATACACATGATTCACACACACACACACGCGCGCGCACACACACAGATATATATATATATATATATATATATATATATATATATATATATATATATATATATATATATATATATATATACTGAAACTGAGTCCGGATATGTGTTCTAGGGAGCCTAATTAGCGCTCATTTGAAAAAAAAATTCCAAAATTCAAAAGTCGGCATCTCCACATTAGTGAATTTTTTTTAAGAAAATTCAGTAAAGCAAAGAAAATGTTAGCGGGATCTACGACTTTCAGAAAAGAGAAGACTGGCAAAACCGTGGTCTGTTTACCATTGGCACCGCAAATCACAAGAGGTTTTAACAGCAGTTTTTAGAAAGTCAATTTATGCTAATATTTTATACAAATTTGTTAGGCAGCCCAAACGATAAAGTTAAAACTACAAATATCGGGAATCTATGAAATATGTTGTAAGGGCGGTGAACTTAAATATGTTCGGCAAAGTAAAGGATCTATTTAAACTAGATTCAAAGAACATATGGCTTAACTAAAATATGACACTACTGATAAATCATGTATTGCTCAGCATATTTGGGCTAATAAGCATCATGTAGATGAAGAAAATCTCATCTTAATCAAAAATGTCAGGCAATCGTAAACAAAAATGTAGGCCCGGCTCTGTGTAGTTCATTTTTTGAATTGTTATCTTAATACTTAGCTTGCTTAGAAGGAATATTTAATAACGACAAGACAAAAGAAGATAATGGAATTTTAATTACAGGGATATTCGACAAAACAGTGGCGCTTTGTCTGTATATCTTCGTAGAGAACGCTTTTCGCAATTGCTGGTCAACTAACAATAAATATTAGTTCAAGCTTTTATGCGCTTAGTTTATTCACCATCTGATGACGCCAACTTTGCTAGCGAAACGATCATCAAGTCTGAAAACTACACTGTGATGAATTGGGTTCTCCAAATTGTACTTAACTAGTAACTTGTTCAGTGTTTATGAAGTTAAATATTTTTTCTTTAACGTAGGTACATGGTAATATTGACAAAAACATACAAATTAATTCTTAATTTTATTTACACTCTAACAAAGTAAAAAAAAACAAAAAAGTCTTGACAGAGCAAGTGCATTTTGGTAGCGCATTTCATAAAAATATTCTTACTATGTAAATAAGTCAAGTTTTCATGAACTAAGCGCCTAAACAATGCTGGTTTTAGAATCGCGGATATTTCGGAAACAGTTACCTTTATCTTTATTCCATAAATATACCTTTTTTTGTTAATAAAATACAGGAGAATACTTTTGTTTATCAAAAGTTCCCTAGCGGCGTTTCTAGATTTGAATGGTGCCGCAAGCAGGTCCCTATCCGCTTTACAAATGGATTGTTTTTTGTTACTATGAAAAACTCTTCAATATGCACGACAATACGACAAATAGGTTTTAAGATATCAAATAAAATCGAAATTAATTCTGACTTTTACACCCTGTATCTCCTTTAATTTTGAACTGAAGTAAGTTTGACTTAATCATAGTATTTTGATGCCAAGAATATACTATTGCTCTATGTGTTATCACTTTTCGAGCAGTCTGTATCCTTATACTGTTTATTTTTCATTTATCAGATAAATATAATTACGGTTTGTGAAAAAGGCTAGGTTTAAGATGTTTAGTTTTTCCAAAATCCTAGGATTGTAATAGGTTTTTCCTAACCTTAAGCCTGAAACTAGTTTCTAAGGAAATAAGAAACTAGAGTGAAATCAGAGGAAAAAAAACATAACTTCTGTTTTTTAGTATGAAACAGTTTTAATAAATTAGCGCAACCACAGCCAATCAATTTTGTAATGCCCTCCGGGCTTACACCCTCTAAATAACTTTATATTGCACGTAACATTGGTACTTAGTAAAAAACAGGCCAAAACAATGCAACCACCATAATATTATTATTAAATCGAAATGTGAAATATTATTAAATGCAAATTGTTAAAGCTTATTTGATTCTTTTGCAGACAGTATATCAGTGGAGGATGGTATTCGTCCTATCAGCATGTATCCACTATGCTGGTGTAGTATTCTACGCTGTTTTCGCTTCAGGAGAACTTCAACCATGGGCAGATGACGAGGCCGAGGAAGAAAAACAATGGAATCCTATGAACGAAACAGGACAAATTAAATCACCACCGGTACGTTATAAATAATCCATTTCACGTTCGATAAAATCACATTTAAAGTGCGTATACTTATTAGGTACCTACAAAAACTGTTTTCGATGTCTTTTCAGGGCATGGGCAACGGCTTGCTTCAGCAATCCTTCGGTGATGGCAAGACTTATGGTTCAGTGGAAACTCAGTTAGCAGGCCGACCCCGTATGCCATCTAGCGGCCAAAATTCTTTCGACCGTCCACCTCGACCACCGCCGCCTTCAGCGGCCAACGAACAAACTCAGTTTGGACAACAACCTTTCCATCAGCAACGGCCGGTAGCGCCACCACCTATTCAACAACAGTTCCCTACACCAGCAAATCCTTTCCGTTCGAGTGGTTCCAATCCCTTCCGACAGGAGACAGTGCAACCAGAACCACACGATAGGTATATGCACGGCGGAATAGATGATAGAACTTATTAATTTTAAAATATTTAACTTGTTTTACTTGCATCTTTGATACAATAGCTAAGGTAACTGAAGCTACTAATTAATAAAATATAATAGCGATCCTCAAAAAAAACGAGAACCAATGTAATATGTATGGTTTCTGCTTTTATCAATGATAAATTGCGGTACCTACAATCGGTTTACTTACCTTTGTCTTAATTATTGTGTCAAAGATAATAACAAATTTATTTATTGATAGATTGAGTCCAATACACGACCTAAAAATTAAAATTTCTGTCAGAATGATATCAGTTAAAAAGATTCAATCTAGCTAAGCTATATAAATCAAATTCAGAAAGAAATGAACACGAAAGTCGTCGTTAATTATTGAAAAAAGGAAGTTACGGCTAACGACTTAAATAATAGATAATTAATTAAATGCTCTGTTAGAACCTAAACTAAGAATGAAGAGTATTTTGACTTAGAAATAAAGACTGAGTATCTGCGGTTTAAGATTGGGAGTCCGAATAATTTCACGTAAAAGTAATTATACTGAATTTGTGAGGAAAATACAATACATGTTAATTCTATGGCATTTAGTTTTGATTATATGTACCTACTTAAGCTTAATATATATTGGGTAACTAAACCTGCTTACACTACCGTAAGATTTAGAAAAATATAAGTATATACATCGAAATAAATAATTTTTAAATTTTAATGTCGGCCTATTTTCGCGACTATGGCCAATCACCGACGTCAGAGAGCAGTTTCACCTCACTATCCTGAAAAATTTGCCGACCCCCCTTACCCCCCCCCCCTTTCTGTAAGGAGTGTAGGGATCTTCGTGTCCAACATCGCATGGACACGGGGCCGACGGCTTTACGCCCCCTCCGAAGGGTGAATGTTGCAGACATTTAAATTGCTGAAACACAATGGCAGAACATCAATTGATGTCAATTTATTACAGTGTTTACTGAAAAAGTGAAAGAGAGATCCTGAGAATCGAACCCAGTACCCTTCGGTTCAGAGGCACACGTTCTTACCCCCGGACCCGAGGGTCCAATGTAATAGTTGAAATATCTGTCTTACAATTGGGTATTTTAAAGTTTTTCACTGCATATTTAATAAGATAAGTTTGTAATTAAAGTATTTTAAAAACCGATGTTCCTAAACAATTTTCAATATTTTCTTCAGAGTTAACCATGAAACTATATATCTCTCCAGCGCTTCGCGCTTGTTTTTATGACAAAATATGTAAAAACTTGTTACTTTGGCAATAATTCGTTTTAGCATTATTATTATCATTATTGCTTATTGACAAAAAAATTTACAACATGTGCATACAAGAACTCCTGGAATATAATTAAAGCCGAAATTTTTCACGCAGGTCGTGTTGTTTATTGCGTTCCTATAAAAGCAACAAACTAAACGGCCAGTTGAAGAAGCGCCCTTGTTATAGGGATAGTGTTTTCAGCTCCTGTATTCTTTTATCTTGCCTAACTGTTTACTTGATATCTTACGTAGTTTATGTAAGTATTTATCTTATAAACGACATGCTTTTCTAAGAGCCACCAAGTTAAGTAACTCTCCATTTACTCAGAATTTCTTGAAGTATACTCATACAAGCATAGTAAAAAGCATGAAAAAGCAGTTGTATTTCCTAATATTCGTTATTAAAAAAAATCTAATAATAAAGTTTTTCGAAATATGTTTTGCCTCAAACCTGCAATATTAAATTTTTCCTCGAGTAAACAACTTTGTTGATGTGGCAACTGGATTTTTTTATGGAAAATTACGCCTTTTTTGCATTTTCAAAAAGAACGTCTATATCTTGATAGGACGCTTCAAATTTTAATCCGGTTCCATAAGAAAAAAAATTGAGAAAAAAAAGCAGCTTTAATTCTAAAAGAAAATGACAAAACAAAAGTTGAATAGAACAGCAACGATAATTATTAACTAACTAAATGTTTAAATCGTTGTTCATTATTATCAACACACAATGAAACTCTCGCGTTTCGAAGGAATTTATTACATTCGTTAAACTAGAGTGCAGAGTCCGTCTTGTTTTGCCAATAATTCTAGCTTTGGGGTCTATCTATCCTTAAAGTGACTCCAAAAAAATCACATGGAGTCAAATTAGGAAAGCGAGCAGGCCATCAAAGAAAATTTTCTTCCTCTGAAAATGTTGACATTGTCAACGAAACGATCGTAAGGTCGCTGAAATATGTGTTGTAGTGATCTGGGTGTTCTCCAAGTGTACTTATTAGTGCTCATCACAGGTTCCAGTTTTAACATAGTTAAATTTAAAATATTGAACTATTAATATTTAGAGACGAAACCGGTACAAAGAAGAAAACAAAGAATTGTGAAATCAGGAAAGTAAGAAGTCTCCACGTCTGCGTTTATAATGCAGGGGTTTCATCAAGTAAAGGCAAGGTGAATTAATGTATAAAATATTTGTTTTAGAATATATATTTCCAATTTTATTTCAGAATTCTTCCTAGTTCTTTAAACATTCTAACTTGTTAGCCACATGCACATTAATTATATTGATATTTGAGTAATTATTGTTCCTAACTTAATGATTTGTTTATTTTTAAGCCGTGTGTTTTTCCAACCCAGTTGTTTTCTTCTCAAACTGACTGTAGTTTAACTAACTATAATAGCAAACACTTCAGTTTTTCTTTCTAAGAAAACGCATGGATCTCATACCAACTCATACTAATATTTTGACAACATCATATTGACTTGTCAAGGAAAGCAACCGACAATAAAAAATCATCACATCCTAAACAAGTCCTATAAAGACTAATAGAGCAACTATTTTCGCGATTAGCTCAAGCCCCGTTTGTTGTGTTATTTTTCAATTTTATTAATGTTTAAGCAGGTTTTCTGTAAGAGTATTTTCCTCATAAATTCCAGAACATATTTCTTCTTAAGAGCAACAGTTTCCTCACTTTGTTAATGATGCACATTTAACATACCTGTTGCTTCAGAAGAATGCTATGAAAAAATACACCATGGTGAACCTTACTTATCACTAATGTGATAAAATAAGGTCATTTATATGCCTTAGTTGTAGCTAACATTAACATTTCTTATGGTATTATTTCTTCAATTTTATTAAGAAAAAAAAATCCCGCGTTGGAATTTTTTCATGGGAAATAGTTGGAAAGGCATTTTTTAAAGTTGAGCAAGCAGAAGAACGTATCAGTTGTTTCGTATTTTTAATACACCTAGCTACAACTCAAAGCACAATGTTACATTTAAGTATTCACGTTCTATTGAGTTGTAAGAATGGATTAAACCCAAATTTGTTTCTTTTCTAAGATCTTTCTTGTTGTTAGTAAAATCTATACGATAAACGCTTTGTTTCAGCAATATAGTATACTAATTGGATAAGCAAAGCTCTGAAAAAACATCACAGACCTCAGACCTTTGTCAGAGCAATCAATAATTGTACCTCATCTTAGCTGAAACAAAGTACTACAAGTTGCCTAAGGTTTACAATTAATTGTAGAACTTACATAGAGTTATTATTATTATTTGTTAAATTTTTGTTATGAAACAAAATATATTTTTAAGATTTTATGATGAAAGTTGCAATTGTTGGTCAAGGCACTTTTTCACATAAAATATATATTTAGATAAAAATGTCAATTTGTATAGATTTTGTTATTGGTCTCTGTGTCATATTATCTAGACAAACTGGAAATATCTACATAAATTATATTAGATACGTGTAGAAAAAATGGTGTTACGTATTTCCTCAAAATAGCTTAATATTGATTTTCGCTTGCTATATTTTTACGTATTGTAGTGCGTTTCTATCTAAAGACTGAATGTTAATGATATGTGCATGTAACTGATCGTATTGCTGTTTTTTAATTCGCTTAGCTCTTAAAAATCCAGTAATCTTTTTTATATTAATCAACTGTTAATCTATACAAGTTTTAAAATTACATGATGTACATACCTGCCGCCACTTACTCAGTACAGTCAGGGCATTCAGTTTGACTGTCTGGGTAAATCAAAGTTTTTATTAATACATACTTACAGTGGCGGCTCGTGGTCAAATACGAAGGGGGTTCATAAAATTAAGAACATGTAATATCAGAACATGATGTGCTGCTCATGATATTGAAAATGCGCCTCAGGCGAAAATTTTTAATATTTTCAAGGTCACGCGTTTTTAGAAGAAACATTTAGATACTCGTAACATTTAATAATACAATAAATAAAAAAGTTACGTTTACTTATACAGGAAATCCATTCGTATATGCTTTCAATTACCAAACTCATCAATAACACGATTGTTGAAGTCTGGAATTGAAGCAATTAATTCTTTTTCCATACTTAACATGGATAATGAATTTAGTCTTTCTTGTACCACGGTGTTTCTCAGAAAAGTCTTCACTCTTTTAAGAGTTGAAAAACAACGCTCACTTTCAACTGTTGTCATAGGAATCGTACAAATAAGTTTTCACAACAAAACACTTTCACTAAAACAGTCAAGTAAGTTTCGGACTTTAAATAATTGTAGAATAACTAAGAAACTCGCCGCTCCTCGAAAATCTTCTCTACTGTATATAACTAATAGTTCACTTTTCAATTTAGCTTTGTCGAGAAAGTCATATGTTTTTGTTACACTATCAAACTCTACAGTGGGGAAGTTGTTTTCATATTCACGGAATTTATCAGGAAAAATCTTTGGATGCTAAAAGATGGCCGTTAAATTCAAATCGGTCCTTGGCCTGATTAATTAGCACATCACATACTTCCTTCGATTGGGCAGAAAATGACAAGTCATTCGGTCTACGCCTATTTAGTGGTGAACTGGGAGAATCGGATGTACGGATTTTTGTGATCGCTTTTTCAAAATTATTCACAAAGCTATTGATTTTGATAGCATCCAGAGATCGAGACTGAAATTCATTAAAAAGAATTTCTCAATGAGGCATGATTTTACCAAAAAAAGTAAGCCAATATTTAAAATGGGCATTGTTTAAATAGCCCAATAACATTTCAGCTTCGTTATGTGTATTATAATCATTTCTTGCAGTCTAAAATACATTCCAGGCATTCCTTTAAAAGTTCTACATTTTTGTAAACATTTCTTACCGTTTAAGTGTTATAATTCCATCTGGTCGGCGGCGCTGCTGGAATTCGCTTTTTCACAATACTCTGTAATACCTCCGATCGCTTTGGCGATCGTAAAAAGAAGGTAGGAAATGCATGTAAATTTGCGAAAACATTAGAGATATTTCTATTGACAGACACGTTTTTTTGTAAAATTAAATTGAACTGATGGGCATATCAGTGTATAAAATACGCATATGGATAGTCATTTTTTATAATACTTAGCACGCCTCCCACTTTCCCTGACATAACGGCTGCTCCGTCATAACTTTGACCTGCTAACTGATTAGGCGAAATATTAAGCTCAGTTAATTCTTTTTTTATTTCAATCGCAATGTCTTTGGCACTATAAGACGCAGGATTTAGAAATTTCCAAAATCGCTCATGTATGTGATCGTTTCATTCATATCTCAAAATTAACACAAGTTGCTGATGGGTAGAAACATCCGTCGTTTCATCAGCCTGGATGGCTACAAATCGAGTCTCTAAAATTTGTTTTTTATATCTTCCTGATAAACTACGAGCATAGCATCTAGTAAATTCTGAACCGATTTTGAAGTTCTTGTAAAAACATTACTCCCTTCCAAATGCTGTTGGACCTTGGTCCATATCTCTGTCGGAATGAAATCGGTCTTTTCAGGTGACTATAATAGTCAATCACCAACCTCGCATTATACACGATATATTTTAACTAAGCTCTAATACGCATGGCAGGAAATTGTATTTCTAACTATATTTCGTCAACTATTTCAAGTAAAAGAACGAAGCAGTTACAAGCAAAGCTGATAGTAACGGAAACTGTCTACTACTAAATTTGTACGTATAGTTTGAAGCGGGAGTAAGATTACAAAGATTTCTGGATTTTTAATTGATTAAATTTTTAAAATATGCAAAAACAGAAATCCTCACAATTTCAAGAATGGTTAATTTAAGTTTCAATAAATAAAAGAAACTTTTGATAATGCTCATCTTAGCTTAATTGACTATATTTGGCATCAAAAACCAATAAAAATGAAATGAGTATTAATAGCATTATGTAGTAGCAAAATCTTACATAAATAACAATTAATGTTATTGCTTTAGTATTAGGTAATTGTCAAATCAATGTTTACTTGTTATATTAAAGTGTGAGAGATATATGGTTGAGCGTCTGTGGAAATATCATATCCGCGTTGTGCATTTGTTTTACATTAGATTCTTTTTATTTTTAAATCAGTTTTAATAAGAGTTTTTATAGTTATAGGTATTATATTGTATATATTACCCAGTCAGTTGTTTTTACTCTTATAAGTTTTCTTTGTATTTGCTTTTAATTCTAATTTATCTTTGACGTGTTGTTTAGGGTTCTTTTATTTTAAACAGTTGTATTGGCAAATTTACTTATTTTCTGGTTTGTTCTCTTGTCAAGAATAGGTATTGACATTTCATTTTGTTGTTGTTGTTTCTAACACCGTAAGGCATTTCTTATTGTCTATACTTAATTTTGTTTAATTGAGAAAAAGGATGTAAAAGTAATACGTTAAAAACTTTACTACAACCTTAATTATTTTCTGTAGTCTTAAGATATTTTATGGATATATTTTTTATTATTTGGGTTTGCATTTAAATTTTAGTATTATCTCTAAAGGTGGCTATAAGTTGTTAGTATTGTAATAATATTGTTCATACTTGTCTAACTAAATATATTACTGTTATTTATTTAACATATCATATATCTATGGAAGAATTGACCATTTACCGCAAAGAACAAAGCAGATGGTCACTTTTCAAACTTTGTGTAAAACTACAAGGAAAATGCTAAATAAGAATTGTAAAGCACTTTTTATAACAAATTTTAATGACGTACTAAGGATGAAGTCCCCGTAACTTCTTAATGTACAGGATATCCTGAATTTGGCATATTCATAGAGCATGTCAGTGACCAGCGAATTTAATCAAAATTAATGTTGGGATCATAGACTTGTTTCTAAAGTTATTTATTATGGTGTAGACAAAATTTAAAAAAAATGTTTTTTGGAAGGTGAAATCTAGAATTTTTAGTGAATTTTCGTAGCAAAAATTCACTAATGGGGAAATCCCGACTTGTTAAAAAATTTCTTCAAATAAGTGCGAACTAGAACCTATATATTTATATGTTATATATATATATATATATATATATATATATATATATATATATATATATATATATATATAGATATATATATATATATATATATATATATATATAGATATATATATATATATATATATATATATATATATATATATATATATATATATATATATATATATATATATCTTTTGGAATATTGCACTACACTGTAATCACTTTTATATATACACTTTATTTGTTTGCTGTACGTTTGTTATTTCTTATTGGTTTGCGCGGACTGCAGTTACGAACCGTCCCGATTCATCATCAGCACGCTACTGACTTTTATCGCTCCTGTGTGGTCTACTTTTAAGATTGTACGTGACGCATGCGCCGTGAGGTTTTATTGGTCGGTTTCCTGTTCTATGATTGGTTGTGCCTTCGGACTGTGTCGTGTGTATCGGTCTCCTGTCTTGATCACTGTGGTTTGATAATTTGTCTATTTGTATGGCATTTATTAAGTTTTGTATCAATGTTTGTACCTGGATGTGCTCTGGCAATAATTGTTTTTTATTGTTTGTTTGTTGAATGTAGTATTGTTCCCAGATTTCCATTTTTTTGTGGTCTTTAACATATATCAAATAGAATGTAACACATGCAATAAAAAATATATAGGAATGACAAAAAATCAATAGAAATTCAAGGAACATATAACAGCATTAGATAAAATCCACATACCTAGCTACAAATCAAACGTAGCTACACACATTCACCACACAAAACACCAAAAACCAGACATCAGCCAATTACAACTAATGAAACAAGTTAAAGACCACAAAAAAATGGAAATCTGGGAACAATACTACATTCAAGAAACAAACAATAAGAAACAATTAATGCCAGAACAAATCCAAATACGAACATTTAAACAAAACTTAATAAAGGCCATAGAAATAGACAAATTATCAAACCACAGTGATCAAGACAGGAGACCGATACACACGACACAGTCCGAAGGCACAACCAATCAGAGAACAGGAAACCGACCAATAAAACCTCACAACGCATGCGCCACGTATAATCTTAAAAGTAGACCACACAGGAGCGATAACAGTCAGTAGCGTGCTGACGATGAAAATGTATTTGTTGCATTCTTGTATCCCTGTATATATATATATATATATATATATATATATATATATATATATATATATATATATATATATATATATATATACTTTATTTGTTTGCTGTACTTTTTGTGATTTTTTATTGGTTTACGTGGACTGCAATTTCAAACTGCCCCGGTTCATCATCAGCACGCTACTCATGATGATGAACCGGGACGGTTCGAAACTGCAGTCCGCACAAACCAATAAGAAATCACAAACGTACAGCAAACAAATATATATATATATATATATATATATATATATATATATATATATATATATATATATATATATATATATATATATATATATATATATATATATATATATATATATATATATCTTACCGAAAGTTCAAAAAATAATGGGTTGATTTTGATAAAAGTTGGCAGATACCTTACTTTTGTAAGTGGCTTGGATAAATTCGTCATCCAGGAAAACCGGACCAGGTTTTCTAAGAAAATTTTGAGTTTTCTTAAAAAAAAAGTTTCTCTTAAAATAACAAAGCTATGGTAACTAAATTTGGTAAGTAGGTTTACATTATGGAAAGTAAACCACATACCAAAATTTAGATCTCTATGCTTCAAAAAAAAAGTTATAACCATTTAAAAAAAGAAACGTTTGGCGCCGAACCATTTCTATGGAAATTTACTACCATAATGCACTTTCTACCTACAAGCTTTTTGTTTTAAAGAAAACATTGAACATCTGTTTCTTATGGGATAAAAATATTTATTAATTACTTTTAAACAGCTAATTCTATAGACTTTGATGATTTTATATACCATTTTAGACAAAACCTAGCATAAGTTAGCAGAAAGAATGCTTTAATAGGATATCTACCTGTGTATTTAAATATAATTGGAGCACTTACGTGAAGAAGTCATAATGTGACGCAACAGCTGTCGCGTGATACTAATGTAATGCAAATGTTACCGTTACCTGTTTTATTTTACCAATGTGAAAACTGGTTTGACATTATATAACGGTATGATTAAAAAGACCATATTATATATCAAGATCTGGGCGTCAGGTACAAGGGAACTAGAACAATTAAGGCGCTTATTTTAGAAAATAAGGCACTGTTTATTTTAGTAACAGCAAAAGTCAGCGATTTGGCTCGTTTTTGAAACAAATGCCAAAAAATAAACAAACGCCAAGTATTCCCAGGAGAAAAATCATTGTGTCTGTTTATGCAAAGCCATCTCGGTAATAACCTGTTGAAAATGGAGCCTCAAAGAAGAAATGTAAAAGATGTATTATCAATAGAGATAAAGACATAAAAATATAATAACAACTGCGAAAATCAGTGGACAAGAGTGTGTCTTGTATGAGGAAAATAATGGTCAAACAAAAACCGCAGAAGAGCCTGGTAGATATGAGCTAAAGCAAAAATAAACAAGACGCCTATATCCCGGGTATTTATAAATGGCTATATTTGCTGCTAAAAGAAAACGATCTGGCATACATCGAGAAAAACAAACATCGTTTCGTCATTTTGTATTCGTTAAACGAGCCAAGATATAAGTATGACTTGGAGCATTCTTAGGTAAAAATGACGGCAAGGGTTAAAAGATTGAAGTTGCCGTTGGTCAATGTGATGCGCCCACAGATTTATGGAAAGCAAGCAAAACGAGCGTTGCTAAGAAGATTATGCAACAAAGAAAAGCAAAAGATTTTTACAATGCCTTGAAATCACAACGGGGGATTGTAAACATCGTGAAGGATTGGCTGCACTAGGCTTCGACTAAACAAAATTTACGGCTTCCGGAAATACCTGTTCAAAACTTATTTCAATTGTCGCAGTTAAGTGTCAGTATAATCTATATAAAAAAGCGGTTGTTTACATTTTTACGGTGGTATTGCAGCTAAGAGTTACAATAAAATATGTTTTTTAATGGATTATATAAGAAACAATATTTAAGTGAAAGCCAAGGACCTGCGCTTGTTCTTAGCCAACTGTCTGGATCAAAGTAAAAACCACTGCCTACTACGAATGTGTATTGAAAATGTAGAGATTGGTTGGCTCAAAAAAGTGGAGCATTTTTTTCGGTAAGGGGCTATTAATTTGTCTCTGTAATCGGGTGTATGCACACAAAAAAGAGAAAATTTAAAAAATACGACACGGTCTATAAAGTTGACAAATATATCAAATTAACAACCCCTGCCAGTGCCAAAAAGAAACTGTAAAAGAAGTTAAAACTACAAATATATTAGACTTCAAGAATTGGTGGCCAAAGCACTACAAAGTATCGTCTTTCTCACAAGACACCGAGAATCATCTGAGAAGAGAGAAACACAGTTTTTCGGTAGCAAAATTTCGTCCTTTTATTCACGAACTACCAAGCATTCGCACGACGACAAGTATGTACATAAATAAATTTACGTGGAACATATTTCCGAAGCTAAGAGTCCAATCTACATATATAACAAAGAAAACTCAAAATCCATACCACTCAAAAAGCATAAAACAAGAGGCTTTACTTTCATTTTTAGAAACAAAACTACAAAATAAGACGTTACTGCGTCGAGCTGATCATGGTGACAGGGTACCGCAAAAGAAACGCACACCTGTATCTGCTAAAATGATGAAATCATTTGAATGCGGATCCTAAGGCATGCTCAAAACTCTTTATAGCAATATGCAAGAGGCATGGGAATCAAATAGTATTCCTGAAATATAGAAAGATGGACTCATAGTAAAAACTCCCAAAAAAATGTGATCTGTCTCGCTGCAACAACTGGCGTTGTAGAACACTTCTCAATACTATCATCAAATTGCTTTCACTTATCATATTGGGAAAACTAATAGGCTCCCTTGAGCCGTCACTAAAACGCAATCAAGCCGGTTGCAGACCGCAACACCCCACGTGTGATCACAGAACAATTAGTTGAGTGGAGATTTTTTCTACATCTGGCATTCATCGAGTGTTAAGCACGACACTCTCTGGACACCCCTTGAAGGGAAACAGGTGCCACGCAACATTATTTCCATCATTAGACAAAAAGATTAAAATGCGACCTGCAGTGTGCAGGGACAAAGAAACGGCCCACTTAAAATCGCGAGAGGATTACGTCTAGTATGTGTACTGTCGCCATTTCTATTCAACACTGTCACTGACCTCATGATGGCCAGAATTAACACATCGAATGGAATAAGTTGAGCACCATTTACTCACATGACAGATCTGATCTATGCAGATGTCGTCTGCCTTATGTCACACACTCAGGGGAACATGCAAACACGAGTTGACTCTCGCGTGAGAGGAGCATAAACTACGGTCTCCAAATTAACTGCCGAAAGGCCGAGTCTATGAGAGTGCATAAGACAACTCTTACACCGTTGCATGTTAAAGGAACACTAATTGGAAATGTTGACAAGTTTACTTACCTCGGATCTGTAATAAACAAGAGGGAATTGTGAGCAGGAATCGAAAAGTGTATTTAACATATGGAATGGTATCACTAATTTGGAACACTTGCAGCTATCCACGCAGATAAAGCTCTGTACTTTTAGGAGCAACGTGATGTCGGTCTTGATGTATGTGTGCGAGACTTGGAAGATAACGGCCAGCATAGTGAATGCATTACAAGCTTTCGTCGACCGCGGTCTACGGGGATACTATGCATCTTTTCACCGAACACAATCTCCAACAGTGAACTCTGGCATCTAACCCGCCAGCAGGATATCCTGCAAACGAGAATGGAGCTGGATAGGATATACACTCAGGAAATCAGACAATAACATCGCCAAACAAGCTCTGGTATGGAACCCATAGAGAAGCAGAAGAGTGGATAGACCAGCACAGACGTGGAGACGCACTACAACTGACGAACTTAAGAGAATAAGAAAAAAACTGGAGCTAAGTCAAAGCGATAGCCCAAAACCGATCCTTAAGGGGAGCTCTTACGGAAGCTCTATATTCCACGTAGAAATCAGATATGTATATGTATATATATATATATATATATATATATATATATATATATATATATATATATATATATATATATATATTTTATTATATATATATATATATACATACATATATATATATATATATATATATATATATATATATATATATATATATATATATATATATATATATATATGTTGCGTGCTCATTTGTTGTAAGAAAATAAGAGAAAAGAATTTCTTGTCATCTGTAAAGTTGTAAAAAATTACTTGGTCGTGTTCTAAAACATAGCGCGGGATATATACTGATAATCCTAAATATTCCTATGTACTAATAACTTAAACAATCTGCTGCATTTTACAGCAAAATTGTGTATAAAATTTAAAAATTATTTTTTTCTACGTGCCTAATTTCAAAAGCCAGGTATTACTGTAGCGATATTGAAAATTGTATTCAACGAAATAAAGATATATACTTCATTGGTTGTATATATGATGTTTCATTCAATGTAATTTGGTATCTTGCAACTTTTTGACCACGACCTGTAAAAAATTACAACAAAATTGTCAAATATTGTCCCGTGTTAAAAAAATATTTTTTAACTCTACACACGCTTTGTTTAATATGTCCAAAATTGAGCTTAAAACTGTTAAACTAGTTTTGGCTAAAAACCCTAGTCATTGCAATAACCTCTAAAAGTGTGGGGTTTCGTATACCTTACACCACTTTTGCATTGTTCTTTGAGGCGATGGTCATATTCAGTTGTAAAAATCTGTTAAAGTCGCTTCTATATGTATTTTTATATAGTGTTGTGATTAATTAGACGTTTTAATTGTTTAATTGTACAAACATTTTTGTTTCCATTTTCTTGATCTTATAGTATGTTAGGAATTTGAGGTATACATTCCTCTTGGCTGTGCAGACAATAATATTGATGGGATAGATCATTCTGTCCTATCGCAAGAACATTGATAATAATTGAGATAATAACTAGCATTTAAAATATGGATGTATGATGAATGTTTTAGAATCGGGCGAAATGCAGTAGGTTAAATAAAATTACAAGTGTTACAGGGCGTGCATCAGTTGAAAATTAAATATATCACTATGAGCAACTATTATAAGGTAGTTTAAAATTAAATAAAGTGTTTTTGAAAATTATGTGTTAGTTGAAGGCCATATGACTAATTTACTGAAGCTGGCATATTTTTTTCCACTTCGATTAAATATTTTAATACATCGAAATACGATCGACTACTTACTAAAGTAAGAGGCTTGCCCAAATATGTTTTGAGTATGTTGATAAAAAACTTTAAAACCTACAAAATCAATTATATTATTATTAAAAAAGCAATATTTAAAAACATACTTAAATCGTTTTAATTTAAATTTTACGCACATTATAAGAACTTTTTAAATTCATTTTAGTATAACGTGTATATTCCTTACAACTCCACTCCAAATAATGTCTTTTAGGAAATTCTTAGAATCGCATTTTCAAAAAGAAAAATTTCTTGACTTTTTAGAACCTACTTTATAAAGGTTTTAAATTAATTAAATGGCAAAGTGAAAAATATTTATTTATACATGTCTCATCCACAACATAATCTATGTAGTTCCCGCGATGTAGCTCAATCAAGGATATCCGTGTTGCCTCAAGTATATTATTTATTTGTTCATGGACTATCTCGACAGTATATCCGCACGGGTGAAGTTTAGCCAATACTTTCTAACCCGCGCATTTACAAACTTTACAACTTTAACGAAATATATCTGGAAATCACACAAAACTTTATTTTAAAATATTTATGTTATTTAAATTGGTGCCTCAGCATTACTTGTCATTGGCACCCACAATATTTAATAATGCAATAAATTGTTTAGCCAATATTTGGTAAACCTCATTTCTAAATAACAGTAACTATGAAGGAAGTAATAAATATCGGAAATAAATTAAAGCTTATTATAAGTCCAGATGATTTCAAAAAACCAATGTATGTTGAATTTTTAAGCTGTAGAACTTCTGTAGTTATCGAATTAGGCATATTTCTAAATTTCCTTGCTTGTTAATATTTAATAGTCAAACATTCAGTGGGCAGATGATAAAAAGGCAAGAGGAAAACAGAATTCAAATTATTATTTTTCATTAAAAAAAATGTAACCAAAATCTAACCCTACGTATGGAAAAGCACATCGCTTACTTTAACTTTGAACCTATATATTATATAAGTAAGAGCCCCAGGACCGGTCTTTCGGTACCCTCGCACCCAACAAGAAGTATCTTCAAGAAACATCACCAAACCTTACTCTTTGTTACATACCTGATATGTAGGAGCGCATAAGGTTTACGGCAGTGTGTCCAACGCGATAAAACTTCAGTCTGGACAAGAACAGATAATTTTCTTTCGTATCAGCCGTAGGAGGCATATCTTGGAGCTCAATATCTGTCACCATTTATCTATCGAAGGCATTTAAAAGAGAAGCTCAAACTAAAGTTGATAGAAAAAATGTATATATCAACTAAAAGAACCTGATTGACATAAAGGCAGCACGTTAATTTTAAAATTAATGGAAAGGATTATGTATATATACAGAATCCTCTTTATTAATTTGACAGGTTAATCGTTTTTTAAAACGATTTATAAATTTACCAAAACTCCATCCGACTAATTTGAAATAAAATCGATTTATCTCAAAATTACTAACATTATTATTTCATAAAATTATGTTGCTTTTCAGTAATCATTCCAAATATTTTCACGTAATATGACTTTTTTGTAAACAGTCCTTTTTTATTTCCAGCACGAATTCACATTTATCACAATTAATAATTCATTACTATGCCTCTTACAACATTTTTACCTAATTCTAGATAAATAAACTTTATACTATTATTATTGATATTATTATGGAGCTTACCACAAATGTAAAAGCTGCTAGGTTTCACTACTTTTCGAACCAATTTATCACCGGCTTATAGTTGACCAAAAATAGCCTAATTTTCTTGAGAAGTGTTCAGTTCTAACCTCTATCTGTCAAAAGAAATGAGACAAATGAGACAGTTCCCATCATAAAATAGGTTTTACTGGGTTTCTAGGACTGTTTAAATAGAATTATATAATTAGTGATTATTTTAGTAACTTCGAGAAGATAAAAAAAGCCTTACGGCCATCGTCTTGTAATTCAGGAGGTATTAAGTAATAAATGCTTTTTATGTACAGTATCCACCCCTCTCTTAGCAGCAATGTAGTCCAAATTTATTAGCGCTTTGCCACTTTTCTCATCTTATTTTCAGTGTCTTGCGCGCTTAAAAGAAAAAAAAACTGCAACCTTATTTATTTAGACACCTTTGAAGCAACAACAAAACTTATGTTGGAAATTAAAGAGACATGAATTAATTTCTCTGTTAGTATTAATTATAAATCCAAAGGAATTTCTTTTGCTTTTCTTTCATTATTGTAGTCTTTTGCCTCTACGGGCTTTCTTGACACTCTTTTAGAGTCACTTTCTGAGCCCCGTTTGGCGCAACCTTCATAATAATTTAAAAAATACAAGAGCTTGTGGTGACATCACTTGTTTGAATATTTAGCCAAACTGATCTTTCACTTATACGCATAGATTAATTGATCGTAAATATATGTGTTTAGTAGCCTTTTTGCGACAGCCTATTCATCTTTAAGTTCGTCTTTCCAGATGAAATTGCCTTCTTCCCTTTCTATCTATTATTTGTTTTCATCTTTTTATATGAAATTCTTACGAAAGAGATGATGGTCTTCTAGGCGAAACCTTAAAGATAATGATGTAACTGTTTCAATAACCATTTTTACCTCTGCAGTCTGCACATACTCTAACGTGAAGACTCTAAGGTAGGTTCAAAATTTGGCACCGTCTTTTGCGAAGTTTCTTCTTACGTTTTTATGTTCGGTACGTTATGATGCAGAACATGAACAGAGCGATACAATCTCACCCGAGTTACTTGCTGATGCTCTTGAGTACACTTTCAAATCACTCAACTGGGAGGAAAAGGGTATACCGGTGGATGGAGAAGGATTTAACAACCTCCTCCGGTTTTCAGACGACATTGATCTCGTTTCCGACAAGCTAATGACACAAGATCGATGCTGTCAGACCTTCAGCAAAGTTCTGGAAACATAGGACTCAGGATGAATATGCAGAAAACCAAGGTCATGACAATCCTGGTGCTCAGTGAAAACCTCGAAACACTTAGATAGAGCAGCTATATGAATATAAATATCTTGGCCATAAACTTCAAATTGGAAAAGATAACCAGATGTGTGAAATAGCACAACGGATTAAATTAGACCGGGTGGCGTTTGATAAGCTCAGCTCTAGTTTAAGAGGTGACTTGCCTATGGCGCTGAAAAGAAAAGTGTTCAAACAATGCATCCTACCGGTAATAACACATGGAGCAGAAACACTAACACTCGCCAAAAAATCTGTCAATAAACTTAGAGTCGCCTAAAAAACCCATGAAAAGTGTCATGTTGGGCATAACAAGTAGAGACAGAAGTGTACATTAATATATTCTAAAAGAAAGGTCACATATGTAATTGTCAAAATAAGGCGGAGGTGCGCAGGTTACGTTGCGAGACTTACAAATGGAAGATGGATAAAGAGGATAATCGAGTGGAGACCAAGGGAAGAAATTAGAAGCAGAAAGACCGCCAACAAGATGGACAGATGACCTGAAACAGGTTGACAACAAGTGGATGAAGAAAGTAAAGAACAGACAAAACTGGAGAAGACCTACTTTCAGCGGTGGACACGCACGGGTTGATTGAAGATGATTTTATGATGCAAAATTTCTTAAAATGTACCGGTAAGATTAAAATAAAGTCAATAAATCGTTTTATTACATTATCACAATACACATTTTCAAATTTAAATTTTGCACAATCATCACATTCTTAATGCGATGTCTCGGTCATCACAATCTTAAGTTGATGTTGGACGATTTATTCAACACTTACTTAACAAACACATTATTAATGCGACGTCGCCATTACTTTTAAATTTATCTAGGAAGGGAATGAACAAAATTTCTTAAGATGTACCGGTAAGATTAAAATAGAAGTCAACATTTAAATCGTTTTATTACATTATTACAATACACATTTTCAAATTTACATTTTATACATATTTCACTTTACATTTCCTTACGGCCACCCTCACAATCACTTTCTTTTATTTGAATGCAGAATAGCTTGCTTTCAACTACTTCTAAACATTTGTCTGCAATATCAGCTTTAACCCTCCTTTTACAATAAAAACAATATGCAACTTCTTTCGAGTGAACATGGTCTCTAGCTATATAGCTTTGGTTAAACAATCCAAATGCTGCATATCTTGCAGACGTCAGACATTCGTTACAAACTGTCGACGATTTATTAGAAGCAACTAACACATTAATAATCTGACACTTTTCTTTTACACATTATATGCCTCTCTTCAATGATTCATAGAGCGCTGCTACTTCCAAAAATATTTTCCTTTGCACAGCATCGTTTTCACTTACATACTACGGAAACCGTTGTACATTATTTTCTTTAAATTTTTTCCATTCTATCATACACTTTCCATGAAACATATTACTGCTAGAGAACTTTTCTACTTCACGTGTATGACTATACTAAAAGTTCAGAAATAAAATTTGATTGCCTATATTCAAAGTGTCTTTGAGAGGAGTGAGATGAATGCTTGCCTTGGGAAGAGTGGGTGATCTTGGGAGGAGGAGTGCTGACCTTGGGAGGAGTAAGTGTCCTTGGGAGGAGTGAGTGACGTTGGGAGGAGTAAGTGTCCTTAGGATGAGTGAGAGGAGCAAGTTTCCTTGGGAGGAGTGCTTGCCTTGGGAGGAGTAATGACCTTGGAATGAGAAGGAGGAGTGCTGTAGAAGCCACTATTATTATCTACTCATAATCTAACAACCAGAAAAGATACCAACTCATTAACCATCAGCTTGCCCTCTAAAAATGTTTCAGCAGACTGGAATAATTTACTTTGGTAGTAGAGAGACAACGAATAGTGACTAATTAACACACGTCGCTAGAATACTTGACAGGGGGAGTTGTTTCTTATGGTTTATATTACGCAATCCACACCCCACTATAATAACTGAAGCTCAGTTATGTGCGCTGTACCAACTAAACCCCGAAGCCAACCAAGTCATTTCGGGTCTTCTCTGCCTGTCGCATAATCGAATTTCACATAGTATAAAGTGAAAGGTGTTTAACTAAGGCCTCGTGCTAAATACATTTTTTACTTAAGTTTATGGGTATCTCCAAATGTAACTGATTTACTGCAATTGACAGATAAGGTAGAACTAATCAAAACATAAGTTTGCGGATGAAAGATGTCAAAAGATATTAGGGGCGAGTAAGAGCGCTTCCTTATTTATCTAGTGTGTAACTGATGAGAAAAACAAGGATAGTTTTAAAATGCTAGTGTATTTCCAAACTCTCTGTCCACATTGTGTAAATAAAAAATCGTCCAAAATGGTTTTCCTAGTAAGTATGCCAGCTTCATGTAGAAATAAAAATAAAATTATGTATATAAAATTCAGTACTTTGAAAATATTTTATATCAAATATATTATAAATCATGTAATTTAGCTGTTTTAGTGAGTGTTCGTTGTTTCTTAGTTGCCTCTGTTCTTTTCATTCTTCTATATCTGTCTCTCTAACTCGTCAATATAAAGCCTAAATGTGACAAGGTAAAATATCCGTCAGGTTTTCTAAAGAAATATGTAAAGAAAACTGACGGAATATTAGATAATGGAGAAGTCTTGAAGATGTCGTTCACTACATTTCTTCTCTGTGTTTGTAAGACTTCATTATTATACTTATTATTATTATATAGGTACTTGTATACTAAAGGTGATTTTCTATTTTTGTTTTTGGTACAGGTAAATGTAGGTGACAACGTTTTATAACTGGTCAGTTTTTTTTTAAAGTAATTTCAGCTATTAGGCTATCCATTTTATTTATTAGAGTTACAATAATTGTAAAAGGTTCTTTTTTATTACAACGTGTTAAGATTATAGTTATTTTAATATAATGTCTTTTCGTGTCGCATAAGAAGCTCCATATTATATATAGTTCTGAATAAGTATATTATTCTCGTGACTACGAAGGCCCCGGCAAATGTTGCACGATGGTTTGATTAGGGAAACTACGGCTGTAATGGCATACTTTTTTCAACCTCTGACAACTTTTTTAAAATTTTGATAAATACAAATATAAATCCAGCTGTATGTGTAATGAAGTGTCTACTATACTGTGATACATAAGTCGTTTCTCGTAACTCATTTGAATCGCAGTAAATTAATTCCTTGCCAGTTGTTTTGTATGCCAACATAACCTCACATGTGTTGTACCGATGGCACACTGATAGCAAAGTCCATTATATTGTATAGTATATTGTGTTATGTTGTATTTTTGTAACTTTGCATTGCATTAGTATATATTTTGTTATGTAATGAAAAGTTTAACTTCAACTTGCCTTTTCATTTACAAAAAAACATGTTTATCAAGGCAAAGTATAAGACATCTCAGTGACATATGCGGCCATTTACCGGAAACAAGAAACACACACACAAATGAAAAAAATTAAGGACAAAAACACATAAAACAACCATATACCGACATAAAGTAATGCGCTTATTTAAATAACGGGCGGATTTAGCACACACATAATTCACATGTGAACATCTTCATTTTCCTCTCAACACCTGCACATTCATGAAGGCACTACTTCTTGCATTCTTGACACCGGATCCAAGGTTCCGTTGTGTTCGATAAGGACGATAACGAATTGCAGTGCATACAAGCTGTGTCATATTCTTCTTTCTCAGTGGCAAAAGGATCTTCGGTCTCAGTGCATTTCTTCCTGCATTTTCAACACTTTTTTCAGAACGTGCGTCTTTTCGTTGTTCCAAAGCTTTTGTCTCAGCACGTTCCTCTCTTGTGGCCCTTTATTTTCCGTTTCTGGCGAGAAATCATTTGGGATACAGAAACCAGCTTTGATATAAAGATCGAAGAATTATCTTGGTTGTCCCTTTCTTCATGAGATGGAGTCTCTTGTCATTGATTTATCTGGTTGGAAATTTTGTTCAGCCACATTGACTGTTCTTGAAGAAAGAAACTGCCAGTCGGAAATAGCATTAGCTACTGTGGCAGCTTAAGTATAAGCCTCATTAGATAGCAGACCAACCTGAAAATGATTTACTGTTCGACCAAGGTGAGCGCGCAACTGTTTTCTTACAGCTTGATTGCAATATGTGCTTAAGTGTCGATAGAAGCTGATATCTACTGTTGCACCCGATGGGTGCAATGTGGTGGAAGACAGAAAAAAATACGTTATTCTCCTTAACAAGCTGCAAAACGTCCAGATGTTTGTGATTGGAATGGTCGTGAAGAAATAGAATAATCTTCCTGTCATCTGAAAGTTTCGCATACCTTATAAAATGTTTAAGCCACATCAGGAAAACCTGCCCCGCAATCTAGCCACTTTCTTGGCAAAATCCAAAGCAACCTGGAGGTGCATTCTCTAAAACCTCCTTCTTGAAACGTTTTCTTGGAAAAATGATAGCCAGTGGTATATTTACAAGGGCGTTGATGGAGCATACCACGGTGAAATGTGTTCTATTTCTGCGCTCGTCAAGCTCCCTACGTGCTTTCTTCTTTTATGGCTAAAACCTTATCTGTTTTTGACTGCACAGTCGTTAAACCAGACTCTTTAATGTTGCATATTTCGCCTGGCTGAAATCTGTACTGGTCCATTCTATTTCTGGAGTAAGTGAAATGTTTGCTTATTGTGGATTTGTTAAAAGTCTAAGTTATAGCTAGTAATATCGCTTCAGGTTGTCTCAAATTAATTGATGCATGCTTTTTTAAAGAAATTGAGCCGGTCCCACCTTACTAAATGCTTTTCTCTGTTGAAGTTATGCTTCAGTTTACGTTCTTCGAATAATTCAAAAGCTAGTTTTTTCAAATCAGAATTCTAAAGTTATAACGTGATTCACTAACTCCATTTACACTATATCGGAAAAACTTTAACGCTCCTGCCTCAGAATATATTTTTTTGCGCTACGTAAAACTGTATTTTTGTCATCTACTCTTCTCAAACTACTTCGGGGACATTAAATGTTATGGAGGGCAACAGCCATCCCATCTACTTAGATTTGATAGTTATGATAACTTGGATAATGTCCTTCTCCAATCACCGATGTCTATTAGATTTACCTTTTTACTGTTCATCACCATAATGCGTAAAGAGTTGGAATGCAATGAAAACATAGTTAATAAGCGACTAATAATTTTATGTCCGTAATCGTAAGTTGCGTAGGGTTTGGCTATCATTATACTGGTCAGTGTGCCATCATACCCGAAACCCTCATATTGTACAACATTTAACATGCTTGGCAGCCATATACATGAATGCAAGAGGGACAATGTAGTTTATAGTTTCGACACAGACGGTCATTTTCCTGATATTGAATAAGCTTTATCTCCAAATGCAAATATATTCTGATTCATTTCTAAGCATGGAAATATAAATTAGAAGCTTACCGAAAATCACTTCAAATTGTATAAACGTTAAAACACTTATTTTGAGCGCAGAAATTGCAGAGCCAACAGTTCGCGCGTCTTACTCGACTACACTACCCAGATGTATCATTATTTGGATAACTTGTGGTAAATATCAGAGATGTGCCATCACAGGCGTATTCCCCTACAGTGGAACAAAAACGATAGATTTGAATTTTTAAAAATTCCTTGCAAATGGAATATTATATCTGTTTTGAAATAATCTAAGTAGCATCACCATCTTATTAACTCTCTAAAAAAAAATTTACATGGCGTTACATTTGGCTGAAGTCGAATCATTTATATATCCTTTCAAGAGCTTCCTGTTTTGCAATACACGTTCTAATAAAAAAAAAAGAAACCCCAAATATAGCAAGTAGTGTAGAGGCAATAAAAACACATATGCAAAAATTTATGTAAATGTAAATGTTATGTGACTTTTGCAATCTAAATGTACGATGATAAACCTATTCCTCATAAACTTTTTGCATGCACAGTGTATAGATACTAATATTGTTGTAAATGAAACATGACAGAATGCTTCACAATAATTTTAGTTTTAAGGTTATTTCATTAAATAGGCCTATAATCATTGAATGTGAAAATTTTATTGATTACTTATTGTCTTTAAAAAGAATAAATGTGAAAAATATAAGTAATAAAGATCTTGTTACAGTACGTGTGTTTTCTTTATCAACACGTACCAAATAATAAGTACACTTGGAGAACTCAAATCACCACAACACATTTTAAAAGACCTGACGATCGTTTCACTAACCAAGTTAGCGTCATCAGAGGTTGAAACATTCTAAATACTTAAACAACTAACATTAACTTATATACCGGATCTTAGGTAAAGAGATCGAACTGAGATGGGAAACTAGTGGCAGGCAAATTTCAAAGTGTATTGTATTTTTATCGCCGGACAAGGTCTTTGCACTGTCCCTACTATATCTAAAAAGTGTCCATGTGTAATAGTTTTAAGAAGGTTCAACGACAGCTAAATTAACATAGATTCCTTTGGCGACAATATCTGTATACGTATGTTATCTTTAGAACGTGCTGAAACGTGGGAATTTGTTTTAACAAAGCAATCGATCAGGCGACTGGTAATTGGCGGCGGTGAAGCGCTCATATATTTTTTGTTGTAACTATATTTCGCAATATATACGCTTTCAAACGCGTTTAGCTGTCCTGGTTGTCTAACATTTTTTATTAATTTCAGATTATCTTTATCAACGTGATGATTATTATCTCAAATGTGTCGGGCGACGGAAGACTTATCTACAGTACCGTAACGTAATTGGGATAAGTCTTCTTTGAATCTAATTCCAATCGATCTTTCTGTTTGTTCGACATATTTAAGATTACAATCTTTACAACTTATTTTATAAATTCCCGACATTTTGTCCGTGCTATCCTTGTCTTTTGGGTTACCTAGCAAAGGTATTTTTTGTCGAAAATGTTGCAAGCTGCATGTTGACCTAAAAAAAATGTTATCTAGACACCTCGTGATTCGAGGTTCATACATCATATGTATGCACAAAAAATGGTCAGTCTGAATTTTTTAGTAAATCGGTTAATTAATTTTCCTTTAAACAAAAGTAGATATACCAAAGAATTAAATTATATTAAGAACGTGGCCGAATATAACGGATAAACTGCTTGCCTAGTGGAAAAATTAATCAACAAACAGAAAACAAAGAAAATGCTGACGGAATCAACGACGTTCAGAAGAGAAAAATCGGAAAAAAAAACTTTGCTTCCCATTCGAACCTAGAATCACGAGGGGTCTAGACAGCATTTTTAAAAAAGTCTACTTACAGCTAACATTTTCAACAACAAATACCTTAAAAAACTTGCTAGGTAACCCAAAAGACAAGGATAGCGCGGACAAAATGTCGGGAATTTATGAAATAAGTTGTAAAGATTGTAATCTCAAATATGTCGGACAAACAAAAAGATCGATTGGAATTAGATTCAAAGAAGACTTATCCCAATTACGTTACGGTACTGTAGATAAGTCTTCCGTCGCCCAACACATTTGAGATAATAATCATCACGTTGATAAAGATAATCTGAAATTAATAAAAAATGTTAGACAACCAGGAGAGCTAAACGCGTTTGAAAGCGTATATATTGCGAAATATAGTTACAACAAAAATTGTATTAACGCTTCACCACCGCCAATTACGAGTCACCTGATCGATTGCTTTGTTAAATAAAATTCTCACGTTTCAGCACGTTCTAAAGATAACATAAGTATACAGATATTGCCGCCAAAGGAATATATGTTAATTTAGCTGTCGTTAAACCTTCTCAAAACTATTACAGATGGACACTTTTTAGATAAAGTAGTAGGAACAGTGCAAAGACCTTGTCCGGCGATAAAAATACAATACACTGTGGAATTTGCCTGCGCCTAGTTTCCCATCTCAGTTCGATCTCTTTACCTAAGATCCGGTATATAAGTTGATGTTAGTTCTTTAAGCATTTAGAATGTTTCATCCTCTGATGACGCTAACTTGGTTAGTGAAACGATCGTCAGGTATTTTAAAATGTGTTGTGGTGATTTGTGTTCACCAAGTGTACTTAACAGTGCTCATCACAGGTTCCAATCTTCACTTACGTAACAGATAATATATTCCTTAGACGAAAATAAGCCGATTTGAGTCAACTTACCTTAACAAACTTACTTAGTTTTTAATGTCCAGTTATTTTTCATTCCCTTAATCCAGAATAAAATTTGTGTTGTTATGAACATTAAAAAAATATTATTTATCATGCAAAAACCTTTGGTCCTGTGCTTTCATTTGACCCTATAGAAAAACTACCTAAATTCCGAATTTATCTCACCGTTTGGCTAGAAATCCTTGGAAATTTGTGATTATCGTATGAACGAACTCAGAATACTGCAATATGCTTTTCCTTTTCTTTTTTTTTTAACCAAACGGCGTTTTGTTACTAGCTTCCTTAATCTTTATAAAATTACTTTGTGGCAAGATTGGTGAACTTTTTATAGAGATTCTATTTTGTAATAAGTTTGTAAAACTAAAATATAACCTATTTTGTAAAGGTATGTGTGCAAATGAACTGAATAGGAATGCTGACTAGAGAGTTATGTGATTTAACGCCCGTCGTGGTATAAGCCAGGGGAGAAATTATTATTTTCGTACGCTAGTTTTCTTTCTTACGGCAGCCACCTTTTTGCTGTACTGTCCGTCGAAGCTGATGTCTAAGCTTAGAACCATCACAAAAGCACAGATGACGCTAGTGCTATTTTAACTATATATATATATATATATATATATATATATATATATATATATATATATATATATATATATATATATATATATATATATATATATATATGTATATATATATAAATATTATAGATGGGGTTTTATAGTATATATATTTAAAAAAAAGTTGTAGCCTCGAGAGAACTCCTTGGCGCTGAGAAGTCTCGTTGAAAGGCCGTAGGTACGAGTCTGCTGGCGAAATAACGACACATCGGGATAATATCGCTAAATTATATTAAAACAACACATAACAATAACAATTCCAATACAAAACCCAACATTACAATTCTCTACATTCTACTACTCTCGTCTCTATTAACTCTCTTAACCTACTGTCTCTTCTTCTTCTTTCTTTCTAACAGCCTTGCCAACTTGAAGACCCGGCTACACACTCCCCCTTCGGAATACGTAAACGTCCTCGGCAGTATTCCGATTATTGGTAGCCGGGTGGACACCCTGGGCAAGTCCGGCAGTCCTTTCGATGTCGGCGTCTGCCACTGGTCCGGACAGACGTTGCTGCGGGAGCTGACCTGCCAGCCTCTCCGACTGCGGGTTCAGGGGCTGAACGGGAGGAAGCCGCCAGAGGCCGCCGCTTCGACTGGCAGTCCTGGTGGGCCTGCACCTCCGTAGCGCCATCAGGTGTTCTGCTTGGCCGTCCTCTTCTTCTCAATGGCTTCACAGGTGAGATCCTCTGTGAGACGTCAACCGGGCGGTGGAACGGTGACTGGGCTGACGTGTGGTACGTCCCAAGTGGCACATCGATGTTTTGCGGCGAAGCAACCTGATATGTAGTGGGTGATACTCTCCGCGTAACAACATAGGGTCCGTCTCTTCGCGGCGCGAACTTTGCCGAATATCCCCTTGCAGCGTTACTAAGCGCGTGAACTTCCACGAGCACTTCCTGTCCCACACAATAGTCTGCTCCGCGTCGCCGCCGCCGATCGGCGTACCGTTTCGATTTGTCCTGTCCCTTCTCGTGGGTCTCCCGCGCACATCTTAACGTGAAACTCATGTCTTTCAAGAACGGGGTTATTTGAGGCAAAAATCTCTCATTGTTTATAACACTGGTCAAGTTCCTTTGCACGTCATCGGGAGTTCGTAACTCGCGCCCGAACGTTAGATACGCGGGCGTATAGCCGGTAGCATCGCACTTCCCAGTATTAATGGCAAACCGGATGCTGGGTAAATGGTCCTTCCAACCGTCATGCTGGTGCTGCGTGAGAATGGCCAACTGTGTCTTTATGTCTCTGTTTCTTCGCTCCACAGGGTTAGCTTCCGGGTGATATAAAGGCACCAAACTCTGGGTGAAGTCCAGGCAACTGGCCAGATGCTGCATCACCTCTCCGACGAACTGGGAACCATTGTCACTAATCACTCTACGTGGGGTTCCATACCTAAGCACTATCTCTGACACGAGACAGCGTGCGCACGCTTCTGCTGTGGCGTTTTGCATAGGAAAAAGTTCCACCCAACGCGTGCACGTGTCCTCCACCACGAATACCCATTTGTATTCATCGGGGGTAGGAGGCAAGGGCCCAAATAAATCGATCGCGATCACCTCGAATCGTTGATTCATCACTGGCGTTTGCAGCAGTCCTGCCGGCCTCACGTTACTAGGCTTGAAACGCTGGCAATCAAGGCAAGCGCGAACGTACTCGGCAACTGTCCTACGCATCCCTCTCCAGTAGTACCTGCGAGCTACTCTCTGGAGGGTTTTATCGACACCATTGTGTCCAGCTGACCCCGCATCGTGGTGCAGCTTCAATATTCTGGGAATGGACTTCCTCGGTGCAACCAGCTGGGCTTCCTCTTCGTCCGCTTCCTGGGAGTAATTGTACAGCACTCCATCATTCATGAGATACCTTCTGCTGGACCACTTCTTGGCCTCCTCTTCCAGAGCACCTCCATCGTCTTCCAGAGCTTCGACGATGTGCTTCAACTCGTCGTCTTCCAACTGTTCCTCTCTGAGCGACTTGGCGTCGTCCGCAGGCAGATCAAACATCGCGCTGCAAGTGGGGACTTCAGGATGGTCCTCGTCCACGGGAGGTCTGCTCAGACCATCAGCAACCACGTTTTGTCTACCTGGGGTGTACTCTATGCGGAGGTCATACCCTTGCAGAGCCAGGGACCACCTAGCCAACCGTCCCGTAGGTGACTTCAGGGTCAGCAGCCATCTCAACGGCTGATGGTCACTCCGGACTACACAACGTGCTCCGTCAAGGTACCCTCTAAACTTGTTCACGGCCCAGACCACGGCGAGAGCCTCCCGTTCAACTGTAGAATAATTCCGCTCAGCGGAGGTAAGCAGTCTGCTCGCATACTCCACTGGTCTCTCCTCGTCTATGGACTCCCCCTGGAGTAAGCATGCGCCGATCGCATATGCACTAGCGTCGGTGCGCAGAATGTACGGCAAATCTGGATCCGACTGCCGAAGTATGGGATCGGAGGTGATCAGAGTCTTCAGCGTCTCAAAGGCTTGCCTTTGCTCCTCATCCCATCTCCACAGCGCCTTCTTCTTAGTCAACGAGCTGAGTGGGCGGGCCACTTCAGAGAAGTTGGGCATGAATCTGCGGAACCAGGAGCAGGTCTGTGAAAACGACATCAGCTGCTTGACATTCCTGGGTTCCTTCATCGCCAATATTGCATCGACCTTGCCCTTGTCTGGCCTAATTCCGGCAGCGTCCACCACGTGCCCTAGGTACTTGATTTCTGCCTTGGCGAAAGCACATTTTCTTCTGTTGACACGCAGCCTGAAATGGCGCAGACGTGCTAAGACCTTCTTCAAATCCTCGACATGTTGCTGTGCCGAAGGCGACAGTACAATTAGATCGTCGAGGTACGCCAACATTGATACATCGGGCAATCCCGCCCGCATGTGGTCGATCAGTCTCTGGAACGTTGATCCTGCATTCCTGAGTCCCATTGGCATTCTCTTGAACCTAAAAATCCCAAAGGGTGTAGTGAAAGCTGTTTTGTCGCGGTCTTTCACCTTCACGGGGACTTGGTAATATCCAGACTTCAGGTCAAGGGTGCTCATGACTGCGGCCCTTCCTGTAGCGTGCAAGAGATCGTCAATTCTAGGCATCGGGTAACGGTCTGGTACCGTCTTATCATTGATGCGCCTGTAATCGATACACAACCTCACTCCTGACTCCTTCTTTGGCACCATCACCACGGGCGAAGCGTACGGTGAGTCACATGCTTCGATCACCCCCTGCGCCAGTAGCTTATTCACCTCCGTCTTCAAAATAGCTTGCTTGGCTGGTGGCATCCGATATGGTGGTGTAGCAACGGGTGTCGAGTCGGTGAGACGTATGGAGTGTTCAGCAAACGGAGTCGGCTCACCCTCCTCCGCAAACACATTACTGAACTCCGCAAGGAGGTGGTTAATCTCCCTCTTCTGATTCTCGTCGAGCACCCCTCCCTCTTCTTCTCCTAGAGAGTGTGCTGCCAAGGCTGGAACTTCATCACAAGCCCGCACCTTGGTTATGGGTTCTGCCTCGAAATTATACTGGTTCGAGCGATCGTTCATAAAATACCATTTGTTCAGGGGCACTAGCATTGCTATATTTGCACGTCGTACAAAGTCTATGCCTAGCAGCGTTTTGCTGTTAACATGCTCAGGCACTCCGACAAAGGTGTTCTGCACTATTCTGCCTTGTATATGCACTGCGCAAGTGAATGTGACACCTTCAACCTGCCTCTTGTCGCCGTCCGCCAGGATCATACTATAGGTCTTCTTCACATAGGGATACTTGACCTTGAATAGTCGCTGCAGAAGACGTTGCCCCGCTATGCTGTAGCGTGCTCCAGTGTCAGCGTGCGCAAGGCCTGTCAGTCCCATGACTCCTATCTTCAGTAAGGGTCTGGACAGGTCTGCTGCTCCTCGATCCGCATGATTGTACAGAAGTTCGACTGAGGAAACGGGGACATCTGGTGTTTCTTCTGAAGGATTTGTCCTTGCCGTGTTGTGAGGACATCGGCTTCTGATGTGTCCCTGCACTCCACATCCGTAGCAGACAAGTGGTTTAACCTCGCTACTCCTGCGCGTTTGATCTGTAGTGAACGCTGGCGTTTGCGTCTCCTGCGCAGCCTTCTTGCGACACTCATGCTCAGAATGTCCAAAGATTCGGCAGTACGCACATTTGGGTCTTGGCTTTGGCGCAGTCTTTTGGCGTGCGTTAGCTTCGCGCGGCTTTGGAGACGAGAATGTGTCCTCCCTAAGCAGCGCTTCTACATCACGTGCCCTGTCCAGCAGCACGTCAAAGCTTTCGACTGTATCTCGCGAGATATGTTTCCTGATATCTCGTCGCAGAAGACCATACACCATGTCTATCTGATGAGTTTCGTGCAGTGGTGGACTCGTTGGCAGCCGGGCAAATAATGCCCTAACTGAACTGACGAACATATCCGTAGACTCCTGGGGTCCTTGTTCGTGTGCGAATACTTCCCTAAAGATCTGATAAGCGGGTTTCTTGTACCCGAAATTATGCCTCAGAGCATCCGTAGCTCTGTCCCATGTGGTTAGCGTAGCCTTCACTCCCTGATACCAGAGTGCGGCACGATCGGTGAGCATGATAGGCAAGCCCCTCAAGGCGCTGACATCGTTCACTCTTAAGCAATCTTTATAAACTGTTACAGCATCTATTAAAGCTTCTACGTTATCTTCACTCCCAGAAAACCGTGAAGTGCATCCAGAGAAATTCGGTTCTACGCTCGGATATTCAGCCTGCACGCCCGATTGCGATGCAGAAATCCTCAACATTCCATCAAGGAAGGCTTGAAACTGTTCGTTGGTCATAACAATGTTTGCAGCAGCTCCAGGCGGTGTGCTTGCGCCGTCCGCGAGTGACATCTCTGAGCCGGAACACTTGCACTCTCGCCACCTCAAGTTATATGGCTTACACGTAGTACAGTCTTTGTCCCGCGTAGCCGTTTTAGCGGCGTTTAGCACAGGATAACTCGCTATGGATTGCTAACACCGGGCTGTTTCACCTCGAAAATGTTAAAAGTTTGACAGCAACACTGAAATACGTCGGCAGCGTTGAACTTGTTTACATCGGCAACACTGATAAGTTCTACAAACGCAGCATTGAAATATTTAGCTCGGCGACACTGAAAAGTTCCACGAACGCAGTGTCGAAATATTTAACTCGGCAACACTGGAAAGTTCCACGAACGCAGTGTTGAAATATTTAGCTCGGCAACACTGAAAAGTTCCACGAACGCAGTGTCGTACACCGGCAGGATCGACAGCGTTGTCCACCGGTAGGATCGGCAACGCGACTGTATACGGTGGGATCGACAGCGTTGAATACTGGTACGATCGGCAACGTTGACTACCGGTAGCGTCGGCACGTGACGGTATGCGGTGGGATCGGCAACGCAACCGTACACGGTGGGATCGGCAGCGTTGAGAATACCTAAGTTTGCAACACTGAATAGTTTCGTATCCGCAGAGCTGAAAATACGCAGCTGGCAACACTGAAAAGTTTCTTGAAACGGCAGCGTTGAAAATACTAAGTTGGCAGCACTGAAATACGTTACAGAATATCGATTGCCGGAGGGGATTCGTATTTAAATTTTAACGGTTATGCACGAGAATGAGAGCATCACCACAAAACAATAATCAATCTGATAAAATGGAACATACTCACAGGTTGCTTCCGCAGATTTCGTGGAGATTGTCTTCTGAGGTGCTCCTCTAGCGTGGCGATGACTTCCTTCCTAGCGAGCGTCAGCGATGAGACCATCGAAGCTCGTCGAAATCACTGTCCTTGTCCACGTTTACGCACGTAAAACTACACGTGAAAGTTTTTCACGGCTATTTCGACACTTCGGACCGTTTACAACAGTGCACTTGTACGAAAAATACTCCGCGAATTCGCCTGAAACATAACGGTAACTACCGTGAATGCCGATTAAAATCGCAGCAGGCCGTAGTTGAGCGCCAATTTTATAGCCTCGAGAGAACTCCTTGGCGCTGAGAAGTCTCGTCGAAAGGCCGTAGGTACGAGTCTGCTGGCGAAATAACGACACATCGGGATAATATCGCTAAATTATATTAAAACAACACATAACAATAACAATTCCAATACAAAACCCAACATTACAATTCTCTACATTCTACTACTCTCGTCTCTATTAACTCTCTTAACCTACTGTCTCTTCTTCTTCTTTCTTTCTAACAGCCTTGCCAACTTGACGACCCGGCTACAAAGTTTATTTATTATATTCTGAAAAGTCTATTTTTTATCAGAAATCTGCATGCATTTATGTCAATTGGTATAGGTATATTGTGTTTTAATGAAGTAAATGAAATAAGGAAACGTATGAGAAAATTAGTTTTTTATATTGTTTTGTAACCTTGGAGTAGGAAGAAACAATGCTTACTGTTCTGTTATAGAGACATTTTAAAAAAAAACACAGCTTATATCTAGCAAATGTACATATATATGTATTAGAAAACTTTCCCTTACCTTGATTATCTTATCTTTGATGACACGGCTCTTTTAACCTCAGGGTACCTAATGAGTTCAAAATCCTAAACCTCTTTTCCTTTTTTTTATGTTTTGAGACTGAAGCTCCTAAAGCTTTGATTCCTTTTATTGAATATAGCCACAAATATACTGATAAATAAGTAATCAAACAAAGATTTAAATGAAACAACAAATCTGACCTTATTCTAATTGTATATATAACAAAAATCACAAATTATGATCTTACTATTCAAAATTGATCTTATAATTTCAAATTTATCTGGTTAATGCTAGTTTTGGCAACTACTTGCTTCAAATCTTTATTATTGAATGGTTTCTTATTTTTAAATTTGGGAGTATTGATCAATAGCTTTACAAATTATTAAATGTTTATCAAATTATTCTTAATATTCTAATTTCAAGATGCTTAACCCATTAGTGTACAGAGTCCCTTATAAGGGACTCGATGAAATCTACGTTTTTCTCGGTAGATTGGGCTATTCTGCAAGAGATGGCACCCTAGTCGTGTCAACCTAACAGCATTTATTATATATGTGAACAATTTGACAGCGTGTTTGTGGTTTTGCGTGTGTAATTGCATCATTTGTACGCGATGGACGAAAGTTTATACAACACCAAACATGGGGGGTAAGTAATTATTTATTCACTTTCGTCATCGTGAAATTATTGCCATTATTACTTCATTCATCTATTGTGGAGACTTTGTGATACAATTTTAACCTAAAACAACGTACTTCGGATGAATCGTTCTGCCGTTACAAACTTTTTTTTGCACTGTCCCTTATAAGGGACTCTGTGCTCGACGGCCATTTGAATAAAACTGACATTTGTTTTTATTCTTTGGAAAATCTACATTCATGATGTATTGTATATTCCAGACTCAGTCTCCACCAATTGCTAGAATGCTTAGAGGAGAGTAACGACGAAAGGAATATAGATATTTTTGCGATTCCACCTGAAGATGGATATGAACAAGATAGTGACAAAAGCGATGATGAACACGAAGCGAATTTGAACCACTTAGGACCAAATATGCTTAGAACGGAATGTATAATGCAAATTGTAGATCATGATGGACCAGATCCCTGTGAAAGTGATTCCAGTGATGACGTTCCACTCTCAAAATATCCCCGACTTGCACAAACAACATCAAGACCATCGACTTCAAAACCTTCAACAGCATCGAAATCAGCAATAACAAAACCACGAACATCAACACTTACTAATCTGAAGTGGGTGAAATCAAAACCCACATATAAGTTATGCATTGACTGTACTCTGGTACCACCATCCGAAGAAGCAATACGGTGCAAGTCACCAATGGACTTTTTCTCACTGTTTTTTACTGAGAAATTGTGTGCAACAATCGTCAAAGAGACGAACAGATATTCAGTACAAAATAACAATCCATTGAACATGACACTCAATGAACTATATGTAGTTTTTGGAGCACTGCTACTATCAGGTTACGCTAAATATCCTAATAAGCGGATGTATTGGTCGAATCAGAAAGATGTTCCTACAATTCTGTCTGAAAGCATGAGGCTCCATAGGTTTGAAGCCATAATAAAAAGCTTTCATTTGAACGACAATGATAATATAGATCACAGCGATCGTTTATATAAACTTCGTCCTCTGATAGAAGAGCTCAATGTTGCCTTTAGAAAGCATGGTGGGCTAGAGGAGTTTCTTTCAATAGACAAAAGCATGATACCATATTATGGGAAACACTATGCCAAACAATTTATACGTGGCAAACCAATACGCTTCGGCTACAAGAACTGGGCAATTTGTACAAGCACAGGATACATGTTGAGTTTTGATATTTATATGGGAAAAACTGTAACGGAGAAAGTTTTTGGGATAGGAGGAGATACAGTGCTAAATTTATTACAGAAAGCGCAGGTACCAGCAAATCAAGGGTTCAAAATATTTTTTGACAACTATTTCACTTCCGTGAAACTAATGAAGTATTTGGCTGATGAGGGTTTCTGTGCAACTGGTACGATTCAAGAAAATAGGTTGGCAAACTGCCCACTGATGGACAAGAAGGTGTTGGGGAAGATGCCAAAAGGTACATTTGATTATAGAAGCAGCACTGACCAAACCATGACACTGGTGAAGTGGAAAGATAACAAAGTGGTGACGGCAGCAACAACATATGATACCTCAGAAGAAACAACATGTAGACGCTGGTGCAGGGAAAAAAAATCAAAAGTGAGTGTGGTACAACCTAAAATTTTTTCGAACTATAATAGAGGAATGGGTGGTGTTGATAAGATAGACCAGCTTGTTGCTGTCTATAGAACAAGAATGAGGCAACGTAAATGGTATTGGCCTATTTTTTCGTATTTGTTCGACGTTTCAGTAGTGAATGGGTGGTTGCTGATGAGAAAATTAATACCAAATGATGAGAGAGCGACTAGCCTACTGGTTTTCCGTAGGCACATAGCACAAAGCTTATTGCAGTCTTTTGGTACAGCTTCACTGAGAGGAAAAACCATCCCAATTCCATCGGACGATGTCAGATTTGATGGAATGCATCACTGGCCTGAATACAGTGCAACGGATAAAAGATGTAGATATTGCAAGTCCAAGGCAAATTTCATATGTACAAAGTGTAATGTCGGACTACATCCTAAAATATGCTTCAAATCATTTCACACCATATAGTGACTTGTCAGTACAGAGTCCCTCAAAAGGGACGGGTTGTAACTTGTTCCATCAGGTATTTACTCAGAATTTTGTTTCATTTTCTTCATTTATATGCTGAATAAAGACTACTTCTTGGAAAAAACACTGTTTTTCATTTTGAATAAACTTCATACACTAATGGGTTAACCTATAGACAATTTCACCTCCTGTCTGATTCTATACAGGTTATACCTGAGCTCCACGTAGAGTATTCTTCAACTATAGTTTTATGTTGTTTGTAAGCAATCTGGACACTGCTTTATTTACTTTATATACAGGTGATAATATTTTACTTCGCTTTGATTTAATATGAATGAGTTCTTTAGAAGAGATGCGTTCTATGCAGCTCCACAATACTACTGGAGCTTCTCTACTCAAATGTAAGTAGTTATTTTAATAGATAAAAAAACTCACTTTGTGTAGGTCTTTCGAGCCCCTCTGTATGTCCTCCACTAGGGTTTTATGCTCATGCTGCCTTTCAAACCTCCAGTATTAACTAATTCTCTCTTCAATCCCCCGTTCGCTGCTACTTGTTTTTTAAAATTCTCCAAAAAGTCCTGGTTGTTATTATTATTCTCCTAACGACGGTTGCTACTCAAAATATCTCTCTTTTTGTCCACTCAATTCTATTAATTTACACAATTCGGCCTTATATATGTTTGTATTGATCATTGCTAAGCTACGTTTATATAATTTTGTGACAGTAACATAACCTATTTACTCAAAAAACCTGATTCTCTGTCATTACTGACAACTGCCTAACCTAGATTCATTAATTATATTTTGACGTCTAGGACCACTGTTACATAATACCTTAAAACTAATTTAACTCTATATATTGTTGTCTGTATCTGCCTTTTTTGTTCACCTCACACCGTTTATACGCACTTGCTAATTATAGTATACACATTTCGTTTGATCTTTCATGGTTTTTGTCAAATTTCACTTTTAGATCTTATTGCTAATACATATCTTCTTTTACAATATATTTGCTATATTTATTAATTTATCCATTAGTACATTTGTGAGTTTTATTTGATCTTGTGTTTTCTAATTTATGATCTACATTTAAAAACTTTATTAAGCTTTTAAAAAAAACTATATATTTATATGAATTTCCTTTCTATACCTATACCACCTGAGTGCATTACATATGTACACATATACGTGCATGTACACGGTTTCTCCATTTATGGATGAACAATCAATTGCATCATTCTATCTTTGCTTTAGCAGCATTGTATCTCCCGATTAATAGGTTTCTATTTTGTTATCATCTCGTTTATTTTTGTATAATGGTGCATTTTGTTTTATTTTGAGTAAAAAAAATGTGTGAAACTACCCTGTTCCCCTATATACTATCTCTCTCTCTCTCTCTCTCTCTATATATATATATATATATATATATATATATATATATATATATATATATATATATATATATATATATATAGGGGGAGAGAGCACAACAGCCAATATGGACACCCAACTATTGGAAATGATTAACAAGTGGACGAAGAAGCTAAAAAGAGAGATAAATTAACACGAGAAGAAGCGAGAAATAGAGATGAAGCAGCAAGAAAATAAATGAGTAAATATATGAAGAAGCAAATGAAGGAATGAGAAAAAGGACGAAGAAGTCGGAAAGAGAGATAAATAATCCAGAAAAAGAAATGAAGGAGCAAAGAACATTCTGCAAGATTAAGCCATCAGAATCGATATTTACTTCATGTGTAGACGAACGTATGAAGTAGATAAGAGACGACATCTTCGAACAAGTAAAATGTCGAGTAAAAAGTATCAGTGACGATGTACGTGACAAGCTGACGACTATGCAAGAGGTACAAGCAGAAGTACAGCAAAAAAAGCAGTCACTAGAAAAGAAGTGTGATCCTGGTTCGTATCAGACTCGAAAATAGCCCCGTCGTAAGAATTAAGGTTCCCACATTTGATGGCTCAGTTCCATGGGGTATTTACCTCCGCCAGTTCGAATCCGCTGCTACATCAAATGGTTGGGGCGAAAGGGAAAAAGCGACCTCGTTAATTGTATCTCTCAGAAAAGATACCCTATATGTGCTCCAAGGCGCATCTAGGACTATTCGCTGCGACATGGTACCAAGATGGCGAGTAACAGAGGCAGACAGAGTATAGAGAGTAAATGCAGCAAGTGGTGATCAGATCCACGTAATTGGCGAAACTGACGTCGAGCTGCAAATCGGGACCTGGAAGGCAAAGCAAAAATCAATAGTCGCCACCATATCAGACCCGATTATAATTCGCTTGGAAATTCTCTAAGATCAGTGTGTTAAGCTTAGTATTGGCACTAACAACCTGACTATGGGCGCTAAAGTAATGTCGACTGGCAGAAGACGGGTAGGACGAAAAATCACCGTTGAAGAAAGTAGCAACGTTAACGTCTAAAATGAAAGTGTGAAAGCCGAGAGAGAAAAAGACGACCCACTTATTCAGCCAAATGCAACGAGAGAAGGGATCATCGGAGAAATACAAGGCGAAGCGTGTATAGGCCATGCAGATGTAAAAGAAACCCAGAAATAAGTCAATTAACACATTCGTTGGTACAGAGCTGACATCGACGAGAAGAATAGGGCCTGCAGAGATTTAGATTCAAATAGAAATACCAGGTCAAAATCAATTGAGCGGTTGTAGGGTGTTCACGTTCAGAACAAAGCTAATCTGCGTGACAATTATGGAAACATAATTCTTTATTAATAATGAAACTCTACAAGAACACCGCTACAAGCTACCACAGAACAAGAGGGGAAGCATTAAATAGAGCAATCACATAAGCAATATTCTTTCAGATCAAGAGAGTGTTTAAAATGGCAGAGTGTTTAATCTAACGCACCTCACATGAACGTGCTGCTTTTTCTCTTAGCTAGTTGCTCCTAACATTTTTAACGTTGTTAAAGTTGTGTTGGAAGAGAGATCTTTTGAATCATTGCAGCGCTTTATAATGCCTTCTCTTATCTATTTTTATATTGATAAACGCAAACGAAAATGGAATTGAAACGGTTACCAACTGTCGAGATTCAGTCGATGCCATAGAATATTTGTGCTTCTATGAGCATGATTTTAAGATGTTATATTATAGTTCATTGAGTAGGAAAGTAGTAACTTTTCATTGACTAACAAAAATGATAAATTAAATCACTTCACTCTCTAGCCACTATAACTCTTCAGTTCTGCCGGCATTCACTTACAAAATAGATTATATTTTAGTTTCTTAAGCCTCCGTAGTTTGCAGCGTTAGCAAAACGCTTTCCTTTCATGACTCATTTCATTCGATGCAATTTTATAAAGTCGTTATATGCAAGGTCGGGTAAATATGGGAGAGGGCTTTGTTTGAAGGGCGTTATCATGGTAAAAAGAACAGTCGCCCAACTGCTACAAGTCAGTTTCCCTTCCACCGCAAACTCTTGGGCAACATTTTTAAAACTTCGAGGTAGAAATCCTCGTTAACAGGGTCACGCTGTGGAACAAACCCTGAATTCTTTGACCTTTGGTGTCACTTGACTACCTTTTTGGTCAAAGCGAACATGAGCTTTCCACTGGCTTAACTGCTGCTTCGTTTAAGGGTCGTAACCATAGCACCATTATCTGCCACCTGTAAGGACCTTGTAAAAAAAGTTTGAAACATTTCAGAACTGTTCCTTCAAAGCATAAAATGTTTCCACGCGACCTTGCTTTTATTCAGCGGCCAGCTCTCGAGGCACGAATTTGACAGTCACCCATTTCATCGCCAAATAATCCGCTAAAATTTGCCAAACTGAACTAAACGTCACGCCAGGTACCTCCACAACTTCTTAAATCATTCGACGTCGATTTTCCAGAATGACTTTGGGAATCTTTTCAACACTCTCATTGTTTTGAGTCGTAGAAGAACGACCAAAGCGAGGTTAGTCATTTCTTCTGAAACGTAAAAAAAAACACAAAAACTTGAATTTTCCCAATAACATCATCCTTGTCTTGTAAGCTATTTTCAGCATTTCATGTGCCAGCACAACTGTGCGGCCGCCGGCTGTTCACGAGAATCAGCCATTCCAAAAACGAGGAGCGCAAAAAACAACTCTTACTAGAAAATTCACACAGGCCGAACATAACCTTCTTCAGCGACGATGCTTAGCTTACTGACTTGAGAATGGTAGCAGTATGCGCTACTAGCGGCAGAACCGGCTACTACAAGAACACCGCCCACCACAACATCAGTTCGGTTTCTTTTGGGTACCCTCTTATATATATATATATATATATATATATATATATATATATATATATATATATATATATATATATAGCGTCGATTTCTGCTCTGCGCAAAATTGCTGTGACATATTTGATGCGTTGAATTATATAATCTGGTGATGTAGGACGTTTCCGAAAAACCATATATTTTACCCATTCCCATAAATAGATGCCAAGGACAGTCAAATCCGGCGCTCTCGCTGGTGATTAAAACAAAGGCCTTGTCTCAATTCACCGATATGGAGGTCTAGGAGGTCGCGGACGATTTATGAAAAATATGCTAAACCTCCATTGCACTGGAACTTCAAAGGCGGCCTCTTTAAAAACAATCACCATCCCGAGACTCGAACTAAACGCGGCCCTTTTAGTAGCTAAATTCTATTCCAAGGTAATACAGGTACTAGACTTACCGATAGTCATAGCCGTGTACTGGACAGGCTCTCAAATCACTGTTGTGTGGATTAAAACAGAGCCACGTCGTCTAAAAATGTACGTAGCCAATCGCGTCTCACAAATCCAAGCTCTGTTAAAACCGGATGAGTTGAGGTATACCTCTACAGATTTAAACCCTGCGGACTTGATGACTCGTGGTATAAGACCAAATGAACTAAAGGGTGCAACTCTATAGTGGCACGGCCCTCCATATGTAGTAAAAGATGAATAGGAATGGCCGCCACAAACAAGTACCTTAAACGAGAATTTACCGAGATAAAAATCCCTGCAACCCAGCTCGGTCTTTCAAACACAACTCTATATTTTTCAGTAGCAAGCTTCTCTTCGCTGGTAAAGGTTCAGCGAGTGACTGCGTACTGCCTTCGCCTTTTAAATAATTGCAAAAAAATAAATCTAGCCAAACCTTTGGAGAGTTGAGTTGTCAAGAAATAAAAAATGGTCTATTAACGCTTATTAAAATCAGTCAGCTAATTTCCTTTGCAAACAAAATCTGTAAGCTCTAAAAACAATGTCTCTAAAAATGGGTAGCAAATTGGCTGCGCTGTCTCCTTTTCTCGACAATATGGGCATAATTAGGGTAGGTGGTAGATTGAACAACTCATCCTACTCATTTGACAAAAAACATCCAATCATTTTATGTGACAAGCAGCACTTGACAAAACTCTTTGAATACGAACATAAGCGCCTTCGTCATGCTGGTCCACAGCTTCTGCTTTCCACCACTCGTGACTCATATTGGGCGGTTGGTGGAAGGTAACTAGCCAAATTAATTGTACATAAATGTATCCAGTGCTTCCGAGCAAGACCCAAGCAAATTGAGCACATACTTGGTCATCTACCCTCGGGCCGTATTACCCCACACCATCCTTTCGAAATAGTAGGCTCAGATTTTGCCGGTCCTGTATATATCAAAGCAAATCCCTCTCGCCGCAGCAGTCTAATAAAAGTATATATTCTCTTGTTTGTTTCTTCTTCTTCGAGAGTTTTCTCCTATCGAAGATTCGCAACAATTTTGGCGAATTTTCAGCAAAGTGTTTGAACCCAAGCCTGTTCAATCTCGTATGTTCTTAATCCAGGAGCACTGCCTGCGTCCCGGTCCACGTCTACCTTCGATCTTACCCTCTATCATGAGTTGTAGAAATTCATATCTATTATGTCTCATTACATGACCGAGATATGCAGTTTTTCGCCTTTTTATTATTTCGATGAGTTTACGTTCTCTGCTTATACGATGCAAAACCTCCAAATTTGTGGTGTGAGGAGTCCAAGGAACTCGCAACATTCGTCGATACACCCACATTTCTAATGCCTCGAGTCTGTTTAGACCGCCAGCCTTTAGCGTCCACGCCTCAACTCCATACAGAAGCGTGGAATATATGTAGCACTTCAAAATTGTATCTAATTTGTATATCAAGTGACCTATCGCTTAACAGGATTCGCATTTTAAGAAATTTTCCATAGCCATTTCAATCCAAGTTCTGATTTCCAAATCAGGATTCATATCTTCGCCAATCCAACTGCCCAAATATTTAAACTTAGAGACCTTTGTTATCTGTGTCCCGCATTCGTTTATATGTATTGGTTGATTTGGATTCCGGTTTACCGCCAATATATTTGTTGTTGAGGTGTTAACTTTTAAGCCTAATAGATCTCCTTCGCCTGATACATTGTTAAGTAGCCGCTGCAAGCCCTCAGGACTGTCTGCGATTATAACTGTGTCATCGGCATATCGTAGATTATTTATCAAGGTTTCATTCACTTTTATGCCATCTTCTGCACCTTCAAGTGCGTTTTGGAATACAATTTCGGAGTACATGTTAAAAAGCATAGGGCTCAGTACACAGCCTTGTCTGACTCTACGTTTAATTGGTACAGTTTTTGTTTGGGTGTTTTCAATCAGCACTGTCGCCACCTGGTGTTCATAGAGGCACTGAACGATTTTTAGATCTTGGGAGTCTAAACCTTTACTTTCTAGTATGTTCAGCAGCGTGCTATGTTTGACACAATCAAATGCTTTAGCATAATCTATGAAACACAGGTATACTCCATTTCGCTGATCTCGACACTTCGGCAGCATGACAGATAGCGCAAACAAAGCCTCTCTAGGTCCCAATCCCTCTCGAAACCCCATCTGCAGTTCGCTCAGAACCTGCTCACATTTCCTATGTATTTCATTATGTAGGACCTTTAGAAACAACTTTAATATCTGACTCATTAAGTTAATTAGTCTAAACTTATTACATCTTTCTGCGCCTGGTTTTTTGGGAATAGGGACAAACGTAAATTTTAATCAGTCTTAAGGTATATATCCATTGTTATAGATAGTATTAAATAGTTAGGTCAGGAGTTTTAAGTTTTCTTCATTTATAAGTTTCAGGAATTCTGGACAAATGTTGTCTGGTCCAGCTGCTTTACCGTTTTTTATTCCCTTCAAAGCCTTTTCTATTTCTGCAGTCATTATTATATATATCTTATATTTGGTCCCATTTCTGTTTGACGTTGGTTACGAAAGGGGGGACCTTTGTCGTCGAAAAGATCATAAATATAATTTGTCCACACTTCTTGCAGTTCTTGTGTGTCTAAGACTGTCTTGTTGTCATGATTTACTATTTGTGTATGTGCTGGGGATTTACGGTTCCTTGTAATTTCCTTAACTCTTTTGTGGATATTAAGTAGATCATGTTTTTTGGTACATCTCCTCTATTTCCTAACTTCTCTCCATCTTCCATGCTTCTTTGGCATTTCTAATTTTAGTCCAGACAAGTGCCTGAGCTTCTTTATATTTTCTTTTTGCGTGTTTTTGAATTTCCGCCGTTGGTTCATTAACTCTAATATCTCTTGAGTGATCCATTATTCATGCCGCTTCTTGTTGCTTACAGTAGTTATATATTCTTACGTATCTAAAGTAGCATTTTTAAGCTGAGTCCAAGTGTGCTCTATATTTTCCTCAATTGTATATTCAGGCTCTATGATTTTTTGGGCTTTGCTCAGTTGTTCATCGAGTTTGTCAGAGATGATTTGATGCTTTGCTTCCACTTTTAGGGCTGCCGTATTGGGTTTTCTTATGACTTTCTTTCTAAGTTTCTCAAAAGTATCTGCATTTGGGCTACTACGGGATTGTGATCTGATTCCACATCTGCACCAGGGTAAGTTTTCACACTGCAGATGCCATTTTTGTATCTTTTTGGTACCAGGATATAGTCAATTTGGTTTCTAATTGGATGGTCTGTTGTGTCTTGAGGAGATCTCCATGTATATAGGCGTCTTGGGGGTAGTTTAAACCACGTGTTGGATATGAACATTTTCTCTCTTGGCAGAATTGAACTAATGTATCGCCTCTTTCGTTTCTTATTCCTAATTCATGCTCCCCGACAGTGTCATCGCATCTTCCCTTGCCTACATTTGCGTTTAAAGTCTCCTAGGATGAGGGTGGTTTCATCCTTTCTGGTTTGGGACAGCAGTTGTTTTATTTCCGCGTAGAAAGATGTATTCTCTGTTTCTGGTTTATCGGCTGTTGGAGCATATGCCTGAATGATGTTTAAATTCTTTGGTATTGCCTTGAGTTGTATCATCATTGCCCTGTCAGAAAGTGGTACGAAATTCAGGAGCGAGCAAGCCGATCCAAGATCCAGCATAATCCAGACGCCATTGTAATGTTTGGGATCGTCGTTTCCAGAACAGTAAAAAGTATAATTGTTCACTTGAACTTTCCCGCTGTTGGGCCATCTTGTTTCACTTATTCCCATGATATTTATTTCCAGCATGCACATTTCTTGATTTATGTTGTGCATCTTCCCGGGCATGTACATGCTTTTGACCTTCCATGTGCCAATTTTCATTGTCTTTATACAATCAATTTGTGTTATTTTTGTGTTTGTCCTAGTGGGTATTCTTAGCACCCCTTGATCATTTAAGGTCTGCCACGGACTAGGGGCCATTGCTTTGTTCCTTACTGCCATAACTGTTTTTCTTGAGAAAATATAGTGTGGTAGTTTCTCATTGCTTTCCGCACCGCTGTACAAACGCCATTCTGTGGAATCCACTCCGCTGTTTGCTGTCTGATTCATGACCGTAAAAAATTCTCAAACTCTCGCCCATGATCAGTTTTGTACAGCCAGCCGGCGCTACACAATTTTTTCACCATATCTGGCTACGCTTACTTAGTTTAGCCTGCAGGTCGATGCAGTTACCGGGGTGTGGACCGTGGAGCCATAAGTAAAAGCTGACTGCGCTGTGAGGACCAGTAGTCCGAACCCACCTCCAGTCTATGACTCTTGGTGCGACCGATTCCAACAAAAGGTACTACCTCTACACCGCAGTCCATACAACCGCCTTGTTCGTTTGCTTTACGACAAAAGCCGTTCATCTCAAACTGTTTTCTAGTCTTTCGACTAAGGCTTTCATCCTCGCTCAAAAGATTTTCGCAGCAAGGCGCGGCATGCCTGCTAAAATTTACTCAGACAAGGGGAAAACTTATTTGGGGGCAAAATCGCAGTTTGAAAAGTTGGGCAATTTTCTGTCCTCTCATCAAAATGATTTACATCGTGCATTTGTTAACGAACAATTCAATTGATATTTCATTCCTCCCTACCCTACCATATGGGTGGATTTAGGGAAGCCGGACTCAAATCTACGAAGCAGCATCTTAAACGCATTTTCGGCGACACACACCTAAATTTTGAGCAATTTTACGGTTTAATTATTGCGATCGAGGGTGTATTAAATTCACGTCCCCTTTCCCCCTTTCTCTACATCTTGACGACCTAAATCCACTGACACCTTCACACCTTCTTATTGGGCGTAACTTGACAACTGTGTCGGACCTTGACGTCACCCATTTGTCCCTAAATAGACTTAATGTGTACCAGCACATTCAATCACAAGTGCAAAATTTTTGAAAGAGGTGGTCCACTGAATATGTTACAGAACTCCAGCGTAGGACGAAGTGGAAAGACAAGGCACACAATGTTAAAGCTGGTATCTTAGTTATCATTAAATATCATAATACTCCCCCAATTCAGTGGAATCTTGGGAGAATAAATGCTGCTTACCCAGGAAACGATGGCGTTGTACCAGTGGTATCTATTAAAACGTCATCTGGAATCATCAAACGCTTAGCGAGACAGATCTGCCCTTTACCGATCGAAGACATCGAGTACACAAAGTGCCTGCGTGTGGAACACATGACATTGTGCAAGTGCAATTGTGCAAATTGTGACGAGACTGAGTCAATTTAAATGTTGACTTTTCTCTATATTGACTATCTTATTACCACTTAAGCTCTGCGTATAATTTTCTCTATTTTATTGTATCTGTTTATTCTTTTTCTTTAACTGATTTACATTTGCTGTGTTCTTCTAAAACAATCTCTCATGAAAGTCAATGAAAGCATCTATGTTCCAAATACTTTCAGAAGATTTATCATATAGGCAAGAATGTGAAAACGGCATCACCGCATTCACCCGACAACAACGCCTGCTCTAGAAGGAATTGGTTCCGAGCAGGCACTCTAAAATAAGTCATCACGGGACCCAGTGCATTTACTGGTGCTTAATTTGTTTCTTTGTTTTTTAGTTTGTGTTATTAAATGTGGTTAATCTAACAGTCGTATTTATTATCGAACCATAATTTCGCAACAGTACTGTATAGGTTATACTGTCAACCAAATGTCCTTCTTTTAAAAACAAGACATATTTACCATTAAAAACATTTGTATGAAATTCGCTACCATAATGCACTTGCTGTGTCCAGACTTTTTTTATTCTTTACTTTCGGTCAATATCCGACGTGGGTTACCACAGGGTTCTGTTTTGAGCCATCTGCTCTTTAATGTGTACACTTATAATATCTGGAATAACAACACCCACTGTATTCAATACGCAGATGATATTTGTATGTATACAATAGAAAAAACGTATGAAAAATGTATACCAGAATTGGAAAACATAATCAGAAACTTGCAGACATGGCTTTGCGACCATAATTTTCAACAAAATAGCAACAAAACAACAGTTATCTTTTTCACCAGGCACAGAGTACAACCGCCACCCACCCTTAAGTTAGGAGATGTTGAATTCTCTGTAAAGAACAGCTGCAAATATCTAGGAATTATAATCGACCATAAATTACTATGGACTAAACACATTGAATATATACAGGGCAGGTATGAAAAGGGACTTAATTTACTGAGAACAAAAACTCACACACAATGGGGGGCTGATGTCGAAATAGCCTTGCTTTTCTATAGATCCTATATAAGGTATATTTTGGATTACGGTTGTACCATTTATAGATCCGCATCCCAGAGTAACTTATTGAAACTCAATAGAGTACAGCACAAAGCACTACGGATTTGCCTAGGGGCAATGAGGTCATCTCCATGTCAAGCACTACTTGCTGAAGCTGATGAGCCACCACTAAAAATTAGAGGACAATATCTGGCGAACAAATATATAGTCAAGCTTAAATTTTATAAGTAAACACTACTAAATATAATTAGCTGGATAACGGCAGAGTGTTTGACTAATAAATACTGGCCCAAGAAAATTACACCACCATTAGTGGAGTCATTTCTTCGCACCAGTGAATTACCAAAAATTGTACCAACAGACATCTGTAGAGTATTTCAAACACCATACGAAGTGACAGTACAGAAACCAGAGATCATAATTCCAAACTACACAGAACTACCATATCTAAACAGACATATTCTACAACAGCACTTGGACAAATATAGTACATATACAAGCATCTACACAGATGGATCAAAATAACGAAACAACGTAGGGTGTGCCATTTATGTTCCCAGATACCAAGTTATTAGCAAAATGAGACTGGATAAATATTGCTCAAACTACACAGCAGAAGCCGTGCTATCCTTATGGCTCTAAACTGGGCATTATTTAATGAAAAAACTCAGTTGTACTCACAGATTCACAAGCCGTACTGAAAACTATTGAACACTTTTCTATTAAAAAACACGATGATGCAGCTTTGTGTGAAGTAATGAAGAGTCACCACAACATCATTTTGAAGGGAAAAGGAGTAATTTTTGTTTGGGTTAGGGGCCATGCCAGTCTTGAAGGAAATGAAGTAGCCGAAAGTCTAGCAAAGGAAGCTTCTAAAGATGGAAGAATAAAGATAAGTTTTACGAAAGCAGATATAATCTCATATTACCGCTCAGAAATAAAACGAGACTGGAAAATAGCATGGAAGACTTTTGTAACCTCGTCCAAAGATCAATACACTTTACTGAATCCGCAACTACCCGAATCTCAATTTTATAAGGACTCGGGTTTTTCAAAAGAATTTTGCTCTACAATTGTGCGGTTAAAACTGAACCATGGAAGATTCCCAGCTCATCTCCATAAGATTGATATTAGAAACACTCCAACATGCCAATGTGACAACGTTTCCACCTGGGACCTCAACCACATATTCTTTGCCTGCCATTTAAATGAACGAATGCGTCAAACCTTACTTACATATCTTCAAGACAAAGGCATACAATATCCTGTAAATCTTGCAAATCTAATCGCTACAAATGACAACGAAGTATATAAAAGACTTGTTAAATTTATAAAAGAATCAAAAGTAGAAATCTAATATTGTACCCAGGTATGTATGTATGTATGTATGATTGTATGATTGTATATATGTGTGTATATATGTATATATGTGTGTATAATATGTGTCCAAATATATCTACGTTAGGTTAAGCACAATAAAGAGGGTCAACATCATTTATTTTACGTAGGTTAAGTAATAAAAATATTGTGCATCTATAAACATAAGCTCCTGTTGTCGCTCCTTATGTTCTTAACCACCTCACCGTGGCCTAGTCTTGTCTGTTCTGAGATGGTGGAGAAGTTCTGGCGGGTCCCTGAACTGCACTCTTGTATCCCTGTCTTTCCTTTTTATTATTGTTCAATAAAAGAATATATATATATATATATATATATATATATATATATATATATATATATATATATATATATTTATTAAAAAAGAAGAGAAAAAAGAAAAGAGAAGAAAACATTCAAAAAATTATCATTAAAAAAAAATTCAAAAAAAAAATCAAAAAAAAACAAAAAAACTATTAAGGAAACACACAATGTGCATATATATATATGTGTATTATTTGTGTATATATACAAAACAAATAATGATGCCAATTTAATTATAGGAACTATATAACTATATCTGTGGGTATATACTAAGCGATGTCTATGGTTTAATCCTCAATTTTGTTGCTCGTATTGTTGGTCATAAACATTTCCTTACCTCTCGTATGTCTAATACAACAGTTTGTGGCTAATGAACCTGGTTTCCGAGACCATCAGGATACAACACACACATACACACACTTTTGGTCAAAGTAGTGCATAATCTTTGGCATTTTAATGCTGCAATTAAAGTTGTAGCTGGTTCTGGAACTGTTGCCAAAACTTTCAAGTTTTCTTTTTTTTTTCTTAGCGACTGAACTGCCTTCTGGGCCAATTTGATATTTCAAAATTTTTGCGTTAAGATTTTACCTACTCCCCAGATATATCACCACGATGAATGCTCTCTGTGGTCTGATAGTTATCGGGCCTAAGTTTGAGAGAGACTTATTTAAATTAATGAAGTACAAAATTATTTTAAAATGTCTATGTAAGGTAATAATTTGGCAAATGGAAATAAAAAGGACGATATCATAAGAAAATGTATTTTAACAAAACAACTATGTCCTATAATAAATTAGTTAAGGCTATGTAATGGTATAATATACTAAACTTGGTTTGACACATCACGTTAGTTAAAAATTCTAGATTAACGCTATTAACAACAATATCATAATATAAAAATTAATTTTGTCTAACCTAAAAATATAAAAATTAATTTTGTCTAACTTAAAAATATAAAAATTAATTTTGTCTAACCTAAAAATCACTTAAATATGGTAAATGAAAATCTATTTTAATTAAAATAAGCTGCTGGTGTAGCAATATTTCATACATATTCGAGGTATCCTGTTTGTCTTTCTTTTTTTTTTCTTAATATTATGTATTGTTATTCCATTCAATAAAATAAGACAAAACTTAAAAATTGATTGTAGACCAGGTAACACTTTCAGTAAATAAAATTGCAAAGGAACTTGGAAATGTAGGATATGTCATTATATACAGTGTGTTCCATATAAAGATAGCATAGAATTCAGATCTTTGAAACCGTGAGAGTTATAAAGTGGGTTAAATTAGGAGAAAATTGCGTAGTTTGATTATTTTTTACATGAAGTTTGTAAACGTAAAATATCTTTTCTCAATTTTGATATTCTCGCGGTTCTTGGATGTTGGCTTCTACATATTTCTGACTTCCTTTTAACGTCTATCAAAAAATAAAATACTCAATTTCATTATCACTATTTTAAACTAATGAGGTCAAGTTTAGACGATATTTTGTTTATGACAAACCATCATTAATGATTCTTTATATACGATCCTGTTTTTTTTAAGTAGATAATGATTGTGTCTAAATTTAATGGTATATCACTAGTAAAGGTTTAGTGCCTTTAAGCCTGTTTTAGATTGAAAATATCTACTAAGACCGGCTTTAAGTGAAGTCTTGGAAATCAATAATGCACCAAAATTGTAATATAGAGTTTGGGTTATTGGGAACTTTGAACAGAAATAATTATTATATTATCACAAAACCGAGAGATGATGTTAAAGTATAAAACTATTAGGTACCTTATACCTAAAGTTTCACTGACCGCTTAAATTAAAACTATAGATTGTAACGTAACATATTTTATAAAGCAGGAATTGTTTACACAACAAAACTAATAATTTCGACCACTTTTGTCATTACAAACGTTATTACGTTATTATTATAAAAACATTTACTAGAGCAACACATGCAGTGGAGAAATCAGAAATAATATAGTCTTAACGGCAGTAGCGGAAATCCCTGTAACATAAATTCGAAAAATTGAACATCAAAATCAAGATTTTTGATTTGCGTAAAAGCAGATGTCATCCGTACAAATTTAACATTGGCCAAAAGCTGAGGTTAACGACAAAATTTGCCTCAGGGAACTTTGCGAGGCAAGAGGACAATAATTCTAATAATGAGTAAGTAATGCCCTATTACAAATACTATGTCCTATGTTTTATGCTTTCCTGATTTTTAAGAGTTCCGACTTTGTACGAGCGTAATCTCAAAACTATAGTTATTATTTTCAACATTAGTACATCATTCATTTCTATTTTTTGATAACTGTCAAAACAACGTCAAAGCCAAATTAAAAAAAAACGTTCATGAAAGTATTTCAAAATTTAAAAAAAATATTTTTTGTGTAATATAAGCAACTTTGTAACACTTGCTGTTTTCAAAAGAGGCCAATGCTATTGCGTCTTTATCTCATTGTATACAATCTTTCCATGATTGCAGTATTACTAATATGGACCAAAACGTTTAACTTTCTAGTAATGGTAGGTATATAAGTTTACGGAGAAGAGTGTACAGTCGGTGAAAAGATTAAGACGATATAAAATTATTTCTGGAAAGGTAACACTTTTAAAAAGCCGATACTTTAAGACTCCACAAAGGTTACAGTATTTTATTATGCATTAAATTGTTGGGTACCTAATTATCTTCTATATAAGCACACCAGACACTTATTCTCAAAAGACGTATTGTTTTATTTAAGTGCTAAATATAGTATAATATACGTCATGATTATTATTATTATTATTATTACTAAAGATTATTTGTTATTTCGCTTGTTTCACGAGTTTTAACTATTAAAAATTTGATTTGCGTGAGGCAGGTGTGTACACAATGGGCACTAGTAAGTACCTCATCTTCATAGGAACAACAATGGGAACTAATAAGCACTTAACAGGAACTAATAATTGATGACAACACAGTTATGTTAGGCCTAACGAACGTTTAACCAAACACACAAGTTACTCCTTTAGAAATTAAATTGAAGACCGACTATGTTAGGCAGTTTGTTCATTCCTTGGTAAAACTAACTTTGTTGTCGAAAGGATCGCCATAAATGTTTTTGTGATGGAAGGGGTTTTCAAAATGGTACTTGTTTGTTATGTTTCCATATTGCTACATTATGTCAACGACCAAATATTACAGCGATAACGTAGGTATGTAGTCTATACAAGTAATTAATTGTATATAGGGTTTTTCACGACAGCCATGCATTAGAAGTTTATGAAGTTGCCTGATATCATAAATTTTGAAATTTTGGCAGCGGTTACAATTCGTAATTGTCTTTTATTCTAAAAATATTTTCAAGATCACGTCACTTCCGGTTAGACCGGAAGTAGTCATCAACTTTGCTAATTTAAATAGAATGCCCTATTTTTTATTGCATATTCGAATTCTGCATAAATTTTTTTGAAGATTTATATAAGGCTTTCCTATCCCTATCTTCAACTGTTCCAAGGATATTGTGATTCTTTTACATTTTGCGGAACTTCTATCCTCATTTATAACACTTTGTATTTCACACGTTTTTAAAGATAAAAGGCTGGAATTTAGAATACTATAAGTTCTAGGTTAAAGCCTTCATATTATCTACCTAAAGTTTACCTGTATCATACAGAGTGTTTTAAATTTTAAGACCAACTTACACATATTTAATGTTGCAAAAGTCTTTTTTTTTCAAATGATGCACCCTGTATATTATTAAAAATTCGAGTTCTAAATTTAATTCTACACCGGTTTCATATAAGTTTTCCTATACCTATATCTTACGAGTAACTTGCTACTAGAGTTTTTAGGTAACAAACTCCTTTTTTAGAGAATGTACATTACGCTGCACAATAAAGGCATCTGTGGCTGTCAGAAAACAGAATTTTGACAACACATGAATTCTAAAACGTCATTTATATTTTAAAGTTTATCTGAGTTTGTTTGGATTACTCATGTTATAGAAATAATAAGCCAATAAAAATGCAGAATAGTGAAGAGTACTCTAATATGGATATTTTCAATTTATTTTATATTATATTGTAAGCAAAACATGCAGGATGTTTAACGAGAGGTATCCCACTCTATCGGCAATGACTAGAGGAAAATTGTAAAGGATAGAGAAGCGATTTAAATTGACTGGAAGTGTCAAAACTACACGACATGATCCAAGCCAGTAACTGAAAATGAAGAGAATGAGATAAACGTTTTGGCTTATTTTCAAGTTTACCCGCATAGCTCTATCCCTGCACCTACTCGAGCTTTGGAAATGTGAAGTTTATCTGTGCATAGAATATTGAAATGCACCCATATTCAGAAATAGTACTACAATGACTTCGACCTGGTGACGATTTAAAAAGAGTGGAATTCTGCGAACACATGTTTCTGAATATTCAACAAGATGAGAATATTCTCTCTAAAATTATCTGGACCGACGAATCGAAATTTAGAAGGGAAGGAATTGTGAATAGGAGAAATAGTCATTTTTGGGCAAGTGAAAACCGTAATATATTTAAAGAGGGACGCTTTCAAACAAATTTTAGTTTTAATGTGCTTTGAATTATTATGGACAATAAGGTCTTTTATGAAATTCAAGAAGAAAATGTAAACGGTGAAAAGTATTTGGAACTATAAAAGGGGTCTGTCCGTAATTTTCTGGCAAGGCTACCACTAGGTATAAAGCAAAGCTGCTGGTATCAGCTAGACGGCGCCCACTCCACTGTTGAAGTTTACTGGCACTTAACGCAATTATTTAAAGACAGATGGATTGAGTCCTACGGTCCTCGGAGATGGCCTCCCCGCTCTCCTTACTTAACGCCTGCCGATTTTTATCTCTGGGGGCGTATAAAAAGTCAAGTGTGTGACACAACAGTGTAAAGTAGAGAGGATCTTTTAAATCGTGTAATTAGAGCATTTAGAAATTTGGATCCAAATGAAATCAAAAGAGCTATTACGAATGATATTAACCGTTGAACTTTGCAGTGCTTTGACCAAGATGGTGGTCACATAGAACATTTAGAGTGATCGTAGCATTTAAATTTGAATAAACTTTTTTTATTTGTCTTTGTTCAGTTTTTTGTTTATTGTTAATTTTTTTTTAAATAATTACATTAAATATTTTTATGAAATCATATCACTTTTGTTATCTGACTGACAATCACAGCTGCATTTGTTGTGTAGTCTAACGTGTACTCTTTAGAAGATGAGGTTGTTACCTAAGAATGCTAATAACAAGCAACATATTGAAGATAGGTATAGAAAAACTTATATCAAACCGGTGTAGAATTAAATTTAGAACTCGAATTTTTAATAATATGCAGGTGTTCTATTTGAAAAAAAAAATACTTTTGCCACGTTGAATATGTCTAAGATAGTAACTAAATTTAGAACACTCTGTATGACACAGGTAAATTTAAGGCACATAATATGAAAGCTTCCTCCCACACGTTATGAAATTCTAAATTCGAGCCTTTTATCTTTAAAAACATGTGAAATACAAACTATTATAAATAAGGTTGCAAAATCACCAAAATACAGAGAAATCACAATATCTTTGGAACAGTTGAAGATAGGGATAGGAAAGCCTAATATAAATCTTCACAAAATTTTATGGAGAACTCGAATATGCAATTAAGAAGAGGGTATTCTATTTAAATTTGCAGAATTGATTACTCCTTCCGGTCTAACCGGAAGTGATGTGACCTTGAAAATATTTTAGAATAAAAGACAAATACGAATTGTGACCGCTGCCAAAATTTCAACATTTATTATATCAGGGAACTTCATAAACTTCTAATGCACGCCTATCGTGAAAAACCCTGTATAGTGACGCATGCACATCGTTTAAACCGTTGAGGGAAACAAAGCATGGAGAGGTTTAAGATTTATACTCTGTTGCCAAATTATAGTGGAGAATTGGCTTTACATCCCCTCGGATTCATTAACGTTACCAAATACATAAGCGTACAAATACAACAGACATATCACACTTGGTCTTTCAGAAGTGGCAAATGTAGAATAAAAATTGCCCCTGCATACAAACAAATGTAGATTGCTTTTACGCTTCTTAGTGACTGATATTGTGGATGACTCACTCTCTTTGTGTTATACTTGACAGGCTTTAGTTTCTTTGGACACTAAACATACTAGCCGTTGACCATACAGTTTCATTTACGTAGCATGAATACTCGTCAATAGTGAATAATGTGAGTTGAGAAAAGTGTATATCCAATTTTAGAGACATTGGAATAAAACCAATCTTCTTATATTTAACTAGAGATAAGAACTATTGTAAGCATACTGTTCTTTCATTATATGTAACTTAAATAAAAAATTTAGCAAAAGTAAGTGCATAAGAGCAAACAAATCTACTATGCATTCACATGTCTGTGTGGTAACTATTTTATTCATTGAATCCAATCTATGGTAGATCCACTAGTTTACTTAGATATTTATTTTAGCAGTCAAACAAACAAAACTTTAAGGCGGCGTTGTTTTATATGTACACCTGACAAGAAAACAACATTATAGGTTACTTTGTATGAGGCTTATCTATAAACTTTCAACTAGTGGGGAGTTTGGTACTGCTTATCAACTACAACTAATGACTGGAATGTAAATTTATTGTACTAGTCTGCTAAGGAGAGGCCTTCTTCGAGATCTTTTCCCAGGATATCCTTGAGCAAATGGTGGATTGGCATTTGTTGTCACATAGTAGACTCCTCTGGCCCTGAAAAGTACAGACATAAGTTGTAATATTGTGGGCGACGACAGACTCATCAAAACAAATATTAAAAATGTTTGGTTGTTATTTTTATGTTATCCTTTTAATTCCGATTAAAATAAAGGAGTTTTCTGAATTTGACATGGCATATCGCTTATTTAGTTGTGTATTGCTATACCATTTCAAACACGGCACAAAATAATTCTTAAAGTTTTTTAAAATATTGGTTCAAAAAATTAAGATGCTATGCTGTTGCATGCATGTATTAGTTTTACGCGTGTGTGTGTGTGTGTGTGTGTTCTGTTTCTTTAACGTTGGCCTATTTCCGCGACTATGGCCAATGACCGACGCCAGGGAGCAGTTTCACCTCACTATTCTAGAAATTTTGCCGAACCCCTGCCTTTCTGTAAGGAGGGTAGGGATCTTTAAAGTGCCCAACATTGCATGGACACGGGACTGACGGCTTTACGCCCCCTCCGAAGGACGGAACGTGCAGACATTCAACTTGCTAAAATACAATGCCAGATCCTTGGTTGATGTTAATGTTACAGTTTATAATGAAAATGTGAAAGGAGAACCCTAGGATTGAACCCAGTAACCGTCGGTTCAGAGGCACAGATTCTTGCCCCTGAACCACCGAGGCTCTTATTAGTTTTACAAAACAGTAACAAACTGCCTGATAGGGGGCTTTATACTTGGTAATCACCCGCTGATAACACCAAACACGTAGTTAGGAATCAAATTGGCTACGTCTTAATTAATAAAAGGTACCGAAACTCCATAATGTCGGCTAAGGCTTATCCTGGAGCAGATGCAGCAACAGATCATAATCCAGTAATAGTAGGCTCAGAGTACGACTGAAGAAGCCAAAATCCCAACAATACAAAAAACATCTACAAACCTTAAACTTTAAAAGCCCAATCATGAGAGAACAATTGACCAAGAATATTAACAACGAACTAAGTAAGATCAGAGCTGAACCGAATGAAGCTCCAAACATAATATGAGATACCATCAAAACCACGATAACGACTTCAACAAAGGAGTTACTGCAAACAAGAATACTGCTCACAAACAAAAACCATGGATAACTGACAAAGTTTTAAAACTAATGGAAGAAAGGAGAACGTACAAAAATATAGACAACAATGCATATAACCATATACATAGTGAGAAAAAGAATACGTGAAGCCAAAGAAAAGTGGTACAGAGAAAAATGTGCGGAGATAGAAGATTTGACAATGAAACACGATGATCTTAACCTCTATAAAAAATTAGGCAGGTAGCTGGTATAAAAAGGCGGAACCAAAGCAATGTTTTGCTAGAAAGAGATGGCAAAATAATCTCAGACACTGTAGGGAAGCTGGCAAGATGGAAGGAGTATATCCAAGAACTATTCGACGATGACAGACAACAAGAAATGGTAGAAGAAGACACAGAAGGAGACTTGGGCCCAAAAACAACAAATGAAGAAGTAATGCACGCGTTAAAAGTGGCAAAGTCTAATAAAGCTTCAGGACCCGACAAAATTCCAGCAGAAATAATTAAACTAATCACAGAAGAGCAAATGGGCATATTGGTGGAACTATTTAATACAATATACAACACAGGAATCATTCCCCGCGAATGGCTTAGATCGACCTTTATTACATTACCAAAAAAAGGTTAATGCAAAAGAATGTAGTGACCACCGAACCATCAGTCTAATGAGTTACCCTCTCAAAATATTCCTAAAGATAATCCACCAGAGAATTTTTAGGAAATTAGAACAAGATATTAGCGAAACCCAATTTGGCTTCAGAAATGCAAGAATATAATGCAGAATATAATATAATAAGAATATAATTGCAGAATATAATGCAGGGAAAGATACGGGGAAAAAGAAGCAGAAGAAGAAGACGCATTTCCTGGCTAAATAACATGAGAAAATGGTACAACTGTAGTTCCGTTGAGTTGTTCAGAGCTGCAGCATCAAAAGTGAGAGTAGCCATGATGATATCCAACCTTCAAAGAAGAATAATAAATATGTAGATTTTGTAAAATTATAATTAGCAGAATTTGTTTTTTCAAGTAAGTTGTATATAATACAGAATTTTTTGTCTAAAAAATATATTATGTTTAACGAATTATTCTACGGGGTTTTTAACCACACAGTACCTGCTCTTCTGTGCTAAACTTGAAGAACCTATGTGGGTATTATACGGACTGTTAATTTTAGTTTTAAGGTCCCCTCGTTGCATTTTGCTTTGCATATAAAAAATTTGAAATGTATTGATGGAAGTGCCTTTCCTATGCCATACTTGTATTTTTTAACTATACAATAGTATTTTCTTTACATGACATTACGACAAATACTAGCTCAAAAAATTGAACTGTCCAGCAACAAAATATAGTTAATCCAGAAAATGATGATATAACATTTTGTTATAAAATTATATTCTATATGAGTATTTAAAACTTTACAGCATTCTGTTAAACATGTTTCTGCAGCAAAATGTAGTAATTACTATATTTTATGATATTTCTCGTTACCTGTATAGTTTTGTTGAATACAATAGGCATAACAAATTATCTAAATTAGTTTCTAGATGGGTATTTGGATAGATAAATCAATTTAGCATAAACTTCAATACATGTTTTTATTTTGATTTGGTACAACATTCAAAAATGATTGTTTTATTTTCAGTAGGATGGTACTTACTTGCGATTTATATGTTCTCCCATCAGAACATATTCTTCTGTTTTTGGTTCACACCATCCAACCATATAGCTGATAAGTGATGGACATGGGTAAGCCCAAAAGCCTTTCTTTGAAACGATAGATTCGATAAAATAGGGAGTTACTTTGGTATGATCACAGGCAAGTGTTTCTGTTAAACAAGAAATATCAATTAGTTCCTATTAATAAGTAACAACTAATTTTCTTTACAACAAAAATAAATATGATAGTTTAGAATGTACCCGCTATACTGAGCTTTTAAACTAAATACTAAGTATCTAGATTAACTAAGAGATAATGGTGACGATTTCAATCCAATTTCCAAGCTGAAAATTTTAATGTTAGACCCTTTTGTGATTTTATGTTTTGAAAACAGGTATATGATAAAGCATTGTGGCAAATTTGCACAAGTGAAAAAACTCTGGTGATAGCCTTACACTTCAGTTTTCAAGTAAAAAATAATATTTTGTTGGCTTTGGTGGACTGACAAGCGGCCAGTGGTTGGTCGATTTAGATCAAATTCCAAAATGCAACGTTAGATAACTTGCGAAGGGCTAAAGCAAATATTATGCTTTTCGTTCCTTAGAGCATTTTCAGATAAGAGCTTGAATGACTCTCCTTTGGAAACAAGCCGTTTGTATTTGAGTTATTTTACCGACAATTTTTGGCTTATACAGACGAGAAAAAATGTTTAGTCCCACAATTAATGGTTCTTTCATAAGCAACTTGATTTTTAGTCAATTCTGCTGTCAACTAAAATGTTTAAAACGATTAGAATTTGAATTACATTTGATGCTGCGCTGTATATTGGTCGTTCACTCCGTTAACTGGGCATTTCTGAAGCTTTGGCTTCAATATGAGCACTGCATTATGAAAATTGACAAGTAAAAAAGTGATACCTAAAAACATAAGGCTCTTTTCTAGTTATCCTGTAAATAGACACGACAAACGGCAAATTCAAACACCAGCTTGTAACTATTTCAACAAGTTTTTAGTAGATATTCTAGAAAAAACCTTGTTTTTTTGAAATGGGATTTTCTTGGCGGGTTAGAAAATTTTCAATGTTTTATTAAACATTCCAAAGATTATGTGAATCATCTGATATTTTACAGAACAACGAGCTAACGATAAAAGAATCGTGCTTACAATCGCCTGCAACGGAGTTCAATTTGATCGTGGCAAACTCATGTTGCATGAAATTCAATAAGTACGTTATGGTAGTGAATTTTCATAGAAATGATCTGGCACCAAATATTTGTTTATCTCTTTTTTCTGCAACATAGAATTCTAGATTTTGGTATATAGTTTACTTTTAGCGTCATGAAAATGTGGACCAAATTGGATTACCATGTCTGTTTTATTTGTTGAGAAAAAAAATTCCGAAAGAAAACCCAAAATTTTCCCGGAAAACCTGGTTCAATTTTCCTGGCTAACGAACTTCTCCAAATCACGTACAAAAGGAAGGTACATGCCAAGACGGTTAGCCAAGGGCTCGGGATGAGCCCCGAGAAAGCCACCGTCATACCATTTATGAGGAGGCGGGCGTAGAAGGGCCACAGAATTCTCACTCTTTATGGTAGAAACATCCCGATGGCCAGGGTGGTAAAATATCTGGAATACCTGGAATGTCCACGTTGAAAAAATACTGCACAAGGCAGTTATGACCCTAGCCGTCACTAGGTGGCTATATGGAAAAAACGTGAGGACTGAGACCTAGTATGGCCCATTGGCTGTACACAAGGATGGTCAGACCACCGTTAACACACGCGGAATCGGTTTTGTGGCCTAAGGTGACACAATTTAGTGCCAAACAAAAATTGGGAAAAGCCCTAAGGATGGCTTGCTTCGGCATCACAGGGGCCATGACCACAACCCCAACAGCCGCCATGGACATGTTGCTGCATCTGCCGCCCCTACACTGAGTTATCATCGGAGAGACTAGGATATGACTATACAGACTAGCCTACAATGATATGTTGAAGACCAACCCAGGCTGCATGGGCCAGTTCAAGATTCAGGTGATCGTGAAGAAGCCCATGCTTGAATACGGTCAGACTTTGCGAGCCTGCGAATCTGTAGGACACGCTCGTCTGGTTCAGGGTCGGATCCGGCGAAAAGCGTAGGACGGGGGCAGGCGTTTATTCGGAAGGACCGAGGGTAAGTCACAGTATTTCCCTCGGGGCTCATGCAACGGTCGAAATTTACGCACTCTTTCACTGTGTGTGAGAGAACAAGGGGAGGCGCTACACCAACAAGCGGATCTTCATAGCCACAGACAGCCAGGCAGCCCTTAAGGCTCTAAGTAGCCCACGGGCTAATTCGAGACTGGTTAGCGAATGCCGAGACGAGACGAGCGACCTCGCTGGGCAGAATGAGGTCACCCTTGTCTGGGTGCCAGGTCAGAGGAGGTCAAAGGCAATGAAGAAGCTGACAGTCTCGCGAAGAAAGGATCATCAGAACCATTTATGCGACCAAAACCGGTCCTGGGCGTATCGAAAGGCACGGCCAGGGGAACCACCAGGTCCTGGGTCAGTGACCAGCATAAGGTATACCGGGCATAAGGTATACAAGGGCTCAGACATGGGAGGACACTAATTGGGGATCCCAGTTCAAAGAGAGCTGTGGAGCTGCTAAATCTTAGCAGAGGACAGCTCAGCAACATAACTCTTGACGGGACACATGGCTGTCAAGAAACCCCTGCATAAAATGGGGTGGTTTGAGGGAGACCTGGCATGCAGACTCTGCAGCGAGGGGGAGGAATCAGCCCAGCACATCTTGTGCGAGTGTAAAGCTCTGGACCCCAAAAGACAACTGATACGGACAGCCTAGACTGGAGACAGAACAATATAAACTTCACTCTACCAATTACTGTGCAGACTAGTTCAAAACACAGTGATTTTGGAACGGGTGGAAAAGACAAAGGGCATGCACAATAAGCCAAAGGCTGCGGTGCTATCGGGGCGGCAAAGACGCGGACGAGCCCTAAGGAAAAAAAAATCTACATGCCAAATTTTATCAAGACTGGTTACAATGTTATCCCCCGTTTGTACCCGTAACTGAATCTTTTTTCTCAAGGTAGACATTGTGTGTTCAAGGAACCTCAGGATGTATGTATAGATCTTCTGCACACTTATAAGCCATTCTTGTGGAACTGAATCAAATGTCCTTTTGTAATCTACGTAGACAGTAAAGAGATTTCCTCGTCCATTCTAAACTTGATTGCACGCAACCGAATAAATTATTCGCTGTTCTTTGCATCCCATAGATCCTTTGGCACACCCTTTTCGCTGGATCACAATTATGTTGTTTCGTTCATAGTGTGCATATATGCGTTTCTCAAGGCAGGATGAGATCCACTTATATAGGGTCGGAAAACAAGCTATTGGTCGGTATCTGCTGGGTTGTGCAGACCAATGCTGGTCTTTGGCAGAAGATACGTATTTCTTTGTGTGAGAAACAATGGCATCTTCTTTGCGTGAAGTATAACATCATTTATTAACACCGCCAATAGGTGTGTACACCCAATTTCTTCAGCCAAAAGTTTTGGACGCCATCAGGCCCGGGTGCCTTTTAATTATGAGGCTCTTTAATAACCTCGGGGACTTCATCTGTGGTAAACGGCTCATGATGCATTTGGTGACAACTCAGACAGGCTCAGTGTTCTTCGTTAACCCAGCTGGCGCCAATATTGCAGGAAGCTGTTGTGACTAGTTGACTTTGGCAGAACTCTTAAATTTTTTACTTTTTTGGAAAAGTATCGGTTGCTGCATTCCTAGCTTAATTAAGCTGACGGTAGCAAGTCCTTTCAGAGCGTTGAAACATTGTATTTTCGCAGTTACTGTTATTGCTCGCTTTATATCTCCTCAACCGTTCTGCATATAGAGAAAGCTTCTGTTTTAAGGTGTCCAGACATTTTTGTGCAGTGTGGTTGACTAGATCTTGTGCTGAGTGTTGTCAAACTCGGCCTATTATTTCTTCTACTTGTTTCTGCAATTTTCTTGTCTCTACTCCCCCAATGTATTGCGTCAGTTGTCCAATTTCTTTTCGAAGTGTTTCCTCTCCACTTATCAATTTTTTTTTCCGCAGGGTCACTCTTTGACGCGAGTCTCTCTGACTGGACCTTCGATCAGAAATCTTAATGGCTTAGGTTTTAATTGCTGCAGTTGCTGCACAGTAAATCAGTGTGTGCATGTAATGCAATGTGTTGGTCTCAAGAAGGTGCGATGGCAAAATGATTCTGTTCAAAAGTTCCAATATAATTGCCAGCTTTCTAGACGACCTTAGCCTGGGTAATGGTGGTCTAGTAAGAGGATTTGTTCCTTCATACTCGGCGACTGCACGACTCATTTCTGTATACAATTTGTCGATGAGTTCCTCATTGTCTTGCTTACCCTCGATAAGTTCTTCTTGCTCAGTATGTACAGATTGCAGATTACTACCATCAAACAGGATCTCGTTATTTTCCGTAACCGCTATGTTAGTAATTTCATATTTAACTTCCTGTCTGATGACATTCACTTTCGTTTGTGGAATAAGGCTATTCCTAAGTATGACGCGATACTGATTCACCACTCTCTGTTGAGTCACCTGTATGTGTGGGTACATTCTGAGAAATTCGGTGCGAAGTTGTTGCATATATCCGGTCGTCTGTTGTCCGAGTTGTGTTACTTTGTAGTAAATGCGCATAATGGTTTCATTGATATCCATAGTCCATTTCATGCGCTGTCTTGGTAATCCCATCTGGGTGAGCGCTGGCTGATTTTCCTGCGCAGCATCCTCAGTGGGTGGAGCTCTTGGTCTTACTAGGCTCCCATGCTGTTGATTTTAGGCTATAATTTTTTGCATGACAGGGTCCCACCTCATCAGCACCCCACCACCGACGTTCCGCATGCTGTCATGTCCAGCGCCGGCTCCAGACATGCTCTGGTGAACCCCGGGCAGCGGCATTTTTCCTAGAATTTGATTTTGCTCCATTTCCATGGGTGTGCTACCAACTAACCCTAGTGGCCCAGGTAGGGACGAAGGAAGGAGTAAGGTAATATGGTTACGGAAAAAAAGGGTCAATAGAACAGCGGACAGCTGGCGTTGCTCGCTGTACCGTCTACGGTCGTTACGAGTAGCGGTGAGCATATTGCTGGAAGCAGTACACCCAGACAGATCGGTGACCCCAGCCAGCGGCCCTTACAGGGTGATACCGTCAGAGCCAGACGGACCCTGGTTTTTTAACGTGGTTGTTACTTCACCCCCTCCTCCTTTCTAACCCGGGCTTGGGACCGGCGATGGCGGAGTTTTATTTGATTTTTTTTTTATTTATTAATTATTATGATTATGATTATTATCATTATTTTATTGGGATGTTTTAGCTTGTGTGATTGACAATGTTGTCAAATCTACATTATATATTACACATAAAAAAATTGTTTTCGGTTTTTATTGACACTCAGAATTTCTTGCATTCCTTATGTGTAACCCATTTGATGAGCATACGCTGTAAAACATTTTTGAGGATTACTGGGTAAATTTAGTTAACGATTAAAAATATCTGTGTTACTTAAGTTAGTAAATACTTACTAAAGATAGTATCACTGGCGCAACCTGGTTGACTAGAACCTCCATTAATGTAAAAGTCTGCGTGTCCGTTAGGTCCCCACTGACCTAAAATTCCAGCACCTGTATGTAAAATATCCACAAAGTGGGCATCTGTGTGATCCAAATCCTTGGAGCGATTCTGGCCCATGTAAAAAACTATAGTGGGATCCAGACCTAGAACAAAATCATCTTATTTTCTTACCAAACTTTACAAGTCAATAAAATACATAAAGAAACTTTCAAAAACAGCGCTTTTATAAATGTAGTATGTAGGCACTAAAAATAAAATTATATTTTTTCTGATCTTCTAAAAAACATATTACTAGTATGGCTTATTAAAACTTAAAAGTTGCAGTAGAAGTTGTAAGTAATATTGTTATGATATGTTATATGTCTACATTTATTATATGTTGAGTATTAATTATCTCCGGCATTTTGCATAGATTAATATATTCATTATATAGATTAAGGGTAAAAAGACCAATATTTTTTTGTACTTTAACGTCAGCCTATTCCCGCGACTATAGCCAATTACCGACGCCCGCAAGGAGTTTCATCTCACTATCCTGGAAATTTTACCGGGCCCCTGCTTGTAAGGAGAGTACGGATCTTTAACGTGCCCAACATCGCATGGTTACGCGACCGACTGCTTTACGCCCACTCCGAAGTTTGTACTGAAAACGTGAAACGGAAACCCTGGGAATCAAACGCAGTACCCTTCGATTCAGAGGCACACGTTCTTACCCCTGGTCAAAAAAGACCAATATTTAAATGTAAATGTATAATTTTTAACAAATCACAACATGTATATGGAACAATGTATAATAGTTAATTATCAAGAGACTCTCAGCGGTCTAGACAACCACCATCACCAAAATACATTGATTTATTTCTTAAAATTTGACATGTTTTGCACTTAAAACTTATAGGTTTAATAATCGATACACATTTTAAAGAAGTTTGTATAAGATCAGAAAAATATTAATTTTGTACACTTATAAAAAAGCTAAAAATGTATGAGGAACGACCTGATATTTGAATATAACGAATTTTTAAAATTTTGAGTTATTGCTAACAGATATAAACAAAATCTTTTTATATCTCCAGATATCGGTACTTGGAGGCATAAGAAGGAGAGTATAATGTTCGTAATGTATCTGTAGTGCCCTTTGTCTGTAACCGGCAGAGCGGTAGGCAACTTCACAATGTCTATCTATACTAATTCAGTCAGAAATTGGATGTGTCTAATAATGCAGGCATTGTAAACGCGCACACTATAGCGAACTTTCATAAAGAAAATGTTGCATCAATATATATATATATATATATATATATATATATATATATATATATATATATATATATATATATATATATATATATATATATATATATATATATATATATATATATATATACACATATATATATATATATATATATATATATATATATATATATATATATATATATATATATATATATACAGTGTAACCCAAACCGGATGGGAATGTATTGCTATCTCCATTATTATTAGAGATAGGGAGACGGTTAAATTAGCAATGTTTAGTAGAATTTCATGCTCGTTCCAAATATGACTTGTATTTTGCCCTGCCTCTTTTCGTTTTCGATTTATTTTGAAAAAAACAAATTTTGGTGATTTATGTTTTCTTCAATATCTAAATAGGCGTTGATCTGACATGTCTAAGACTTGCACATTATCTGGACACTTTTTACATAGTAAACTTTTTGTGCTATTCTAAACTTTGGACTGTCATTTGTTTTTGAGCTACAGGTATCAACGTTGGTTTTTATTATTGCAGGCATAATGGATTTTTTGCTCATGGGATATCCTGTGGAAAGAGCTTTCCAATGGCGTACAACATGTTTGAGAAATGTTGTAATTGCACTGACAATTTTGAGAAAAACTGTTTTGAGGATAGTAGGCTATGAAATCCAATACTAGAAAACAAATGCAAAAAAAGTGGTCAAAAAGCAGTCGTCCATGGAGTCTAACAATAGACTTCTACTTTTAACATAATTTTCCGTCATGATTCACGATAAAAAAATATTGTGATTTAATTTACAATACTTAATTAGGCAATAATGCTAGGTAATATTATGTGAAACAGTTTAATAACGAAACCCAAATTACAATTATACACTTAAACTCCACAAAGCAACACGATTAGAAACGTAACTCGACAAATAGTAAACTAGAAACTTAAATATACACTAAATAGAAAATTGTTCAATATGGCCACCGTTTTGTTCAATGCACTTTATACACCTTTTTGAAACATGCCTGCAAACTCTGGTGAGGGTGGTTTGGTTAATATGATTTAGAGCTTCCGTGATTCTGTTTCGTAATTCATTGATATTTTGTGGTGGATCGAATTTATACAAATCAGAGTACCCCAAAAATAAAAATCCATGGGTGTTATATCAGGACTTCGAGCTCACCAATGAACCGGCCCATTGTTACAATTGACACGATTATTAAAATGTTGATACAAAAATTCTCTGTGCCGATCCTAGCATTGTGAGCTGGATATCCGTCTTGTGGGTACCAAATCTTTTCTAATTGTTGGTAAGATATCATTTATCAAGAGATTAAGATACCTTTCCCCAGTTAAATTATTTTCATAAAAGAACGGACCAACAATGAAGCTACCGGAAATTTTTAAAAATTAACTGTCTAATCTACAAATAATAATAACAGTTTTTTACCTACTAAGCCGCACCAAACATTAATACCAAATCTGTCTTGCAATCATCTTTCTTCCTTTAGATGGGGATTTTCATTTGCCCAATAATGCCTATTATGGCGATTATACACACCACAATTTGTAAATCTGGATTCATTAGTCCATATTATTTTCAAATGAAAATTTTCATCTTGCTGACATTGTTATTGATACCATCTGCAGAATAGAAGTCGCTTATGGTAATCGTCAACATTTAAGCCTTGTGCAATTTTAGGTTTGTATGGATGGTAATGACTTTGCTTAAATACACGGAGTACCGTACTTTTTGGAGCGTCAGTTTGTTCACCATAAAAACGAACAGATTGCGTAGGGTTTTCGTTTGAAACCTGTAAGACGGCATTATTTATTTCTTCATTTCTAGGCATTGGTAGTTTCTTTGCGTGGAAGGTACCGTCGTTCAACAGATTGGTCACTATCCTGCGAAATATTTTGGTCTTTGGTTGTCGTCTTTCTCGGTATTTGTTTTAATATTAATTTGCAGCTGCCTCAGCATTTCGGTTAGAACGAATATAACATTGCAACGTGTCAAATTATTCTTCATTACTGAACATATTGTTGAATAATATTTAAAATAAACCGGAAACAAACTATTTAGTACAAAAATTTAAGCAACGTGTTAAATACACCTCAAATTGTTCAGATAGTTAAGATTGATACTATTCTTAATTGTCGCGATAGTGTTATATCCATAGCAACCTTTCTTCTGTTGTTTTTCAGTTGACTTAGTTTTAAAAATCAAACAATGTTCAAAGGCGTCTTCGTAAATCATTAATCTGCTTTTTGTTGCGTTCTGTTAGTAAATTTAGTTATTTACTAGCTCTACCTATTTAGTTGTTTACTAGGTTTACCCGTTTAATTAAATTATAACAATTTTTTAGGATAATGTTGTAACGTAAAATATCATTCGTAATAGTGGTCCGATTCATTGGCGTGCTCAAAGTTCAATTTTTTTTTATATCGTGAATCATAACGGAAAATTGTGTTACAAGTAGTAGTCTATTGTTAGACTCCACGGCCTACTGCTTTTTGAACACTGTTTTTTTTGTCATTTGTTTTCCGGTATTGGATTTCATAGCCTACTATCCTCAAAACGGTTTTTCTCAAAACTGTCAGTGCAATCACAATATTTCTCAAGCATGTTGTACATCATTGGACACACTATATATATATATATATATATATATATATATATATATATAAGGAGAAAGGTTAAGGGCAAGGCCGCAAGGAGACCGCATCCTATATATATATATATATATATATATATATATATATATATATATATATATATATATATATATATATATATATATATATATATATATATATATATATATATATATACATATACATACATGTGAGACATGCTTGGTTCTCGGGTTAAACCGCGTCCAGAATTTATGGAAACTCGACGTTTCGGCTCCTGTTTTGGAGCCATTTTCAAGAGGTAAAGGAAATATGTAAGGACACTCTAAGGCCTCAATCTGCCTACTCCTTAGAGTGATGGACAATAGTGGGTAACGGAAATATGTAAGGACACTCTAAGGCCTCAATCTGCCTACTCCTTAGAGCGGTGGACAAAGGTGGGTAAAGGAAATATGTAAGGACACTCTAAGGCCTCAATCTGCCTACTCCTTAGAGTGGTGGACAAAGGTAGGTAAAGGAAATATGTAAGAACACTCTAAGGCCTCAATCTGCCTACTCCTTAGAGCGGTGGATAAAGGTAGGTTGGGTTGTTGTAGCTCGATTACGGGGCCTTAATCTGCCTACTCCCCAAATCTCGCCGGAGATCGTCTGTGAGGTCTCAGTGTGTTCAACCCTAGGCCTCAGAGCGATCTGGCAGTTCGTTGCAAGTCTTGTCTTATATATGTCGTTCCGTCTACCTGTTGCGTGGTCAGTGAAAGTAGCGGGGTCACCGTCAATTAAGTGGGGGGCTTTGGTCACGGTATTTAGAGGAGGATTAAGAGGGTCACCGGCATTTGTTGAGGCAGATAATGATGCAATAAAATTGTCTGTGGAATTTATTTCCTTTTTGTGTATTTGTAAAGAAGATATAATAGGTTTCCAAGTAGTCGGAAGGCGAAGACCATCATCTCTCTTATTTAAACAATCGGGACGTTTTTCAATCTCGATTGCTTCGTGGATAATTATCGTTTTGAAATTGTAAACCGGTGCTATTGTTTTGGCATTATCGAAGTCTATTTTGTGCCCTGTATAAATATGATGCATGGCCAGCGCCGATGAGGGGTCGGATTTTCTAACTGCGAGGGTGTGTTCGTATATTCTATTGTGGATGCGTCTGTTTGTTTGTCCTACGTAAGTTCGGGAACAGTCGGAACAAGGAATTTCGTAAACTCCGTGGGATTCGTTTGGAATCGTATCCTTGGGAGTTTTTATAAGATTTGACAGTTTTTGGTCTGTTGTGAATACGGTTTTGATATTATGGGTTCTGAAAATTCGGCTGATTTTGTTTTGAAATCCGACCCCTCATCGGCGCTAGCCATGCATCATCATCAATTATTATTATCTTCCATTGTTACCTCTAGACTGTGATTTGAGGAGGTACTTCTGCTGCTGTGAGGCCACTTATAACCATTTTAGTTCACACATATTGGTTTATAAAATCACCTGGAGTCGTTATAAGGTGGGTAGACTTTTACACCATAAACATTCGTTTATAACAGGCATAAAATAGAGAGAAACCATTCAGCTACAATCTAGCCCCCAGAAAAACCTGCAACCTGCAAAATACGAATTTTTACTCGAAAACAAATCAAATCCTCACCAATTCAAAGTGACAGGCTTTTACAAAAGTTAGGTCCACACTGAATGAAAACGAGAGGAAAACTTTCTCCTTTTTTTTTTGAAAGTTGATAATACAATTCCAGGGAAAACTGATAATTTTTAATTCAGAATTTAAAACTGTTCATTAACAAGAATGACCAATCCTTGTTTTGACATATGTCAATGATAAATTGAAAAAGATAAACAAAACAATTAAATCATGTTTTAAGAGCAACACTTGATATAAACAAGTGTGCACAAACTAAATAAAAACAAGATATATAATAAGAAGACCCTATTTAAATTATAATATATTCCTGAACTTATGTAATTATTTACTTTTAAGTCATGTCCTGGAGATGACAGTGTTCCTGGTGTTATTTAAACTACACCTAAAGAAACAATAGCAAGACAAAAGGGACATTTTGCTCAACTGTGGAGCCACACGGTTTTAATCTTTAATGAAAGAAAGAAGATATGCAGCAACGATCGGCAACCTGTGCAATAGTGATGTGTAGTGCATAGTATAGGCTCGCATGCTAGTGATCAATGTGTTGTTACTGTATGTTGCAGTTATTACATTGGCTTAAGAAACATGTATGCATTCATTGCTACTCTCCACAAAATTCACATGTGACAATATAAAAAATATAAAACCATTTAAAACGCTGAATGGCAAAATAAATCCTTTAATTGGGTGGCAATTGACATAAATGTTCAATAAAAATATAAAATTATAACCACTGCCATTTTGCAATGCCTTTAACATTAAACACTAATTCCAGTGTTGTAAGATATTTATACAAAACCTAAATTACACATAAGCGTTTCAACCAATTGAAGATTATAATAAATTGCATAACCAAATGTGCAATAAGCATCTTATACGTCATATATATTATTATTATTATATAAGCAAATAAAAATATGCATGAACTGACATCAAGTGTTTGAGACTTACAACATATTTCGTTAAACCCATGGGAATTATAACCCCTAGAATCCACATCCAACTTTATTTTGCATCAAAATACGTTCGAATCTATGAAATAGAAAAGTTATTTTAAACTAGTAAGCTAATAATAATAATAATAAAATCTCTGGACGCAGCAAGTGCGTTATAGTAGCGAATTTTCTTTAAAATATTTTTAATAGCAAATGTCTTTCTTTGATTAAAGCAGGCATCAAACTTGGTTGCCTATATAGTAGAAACAATGTACCATATTTCATGGAAATAAATTTATTGTTTGAAAATATATAAACATTTTCAAAAAGTCTAGATGCAGCAAATGTGTTATGGAAGTGAATTTCCATAAAAATGTTTTTAATATCAAATGCGAGCAGGCAACAATCTGATTACCGGTATAGCCTATGTAGTAGAAACAATGTACTATATTTTATCAAAATTACTTATGGTTTGAAAATATACAAAAATTTTTCGAAAATAAACTTAAATGTTGGTTTTCTAACCAACAAAGCTTACGTTAATAGCAAATTGAGTTATTGAAATTTGAAGGATTTAATGAAAATCCGGTAAATTTGCTCCCGATTAGCTTCCGAACGCTTTTCAACAAATTGTTTTTAGAAACATTACTAGGACCCCACCTGGATGCGCAAACCACAAGAAACATTTCTTGTTCACATCCCCCAAGGAAGTTACGGAACTGGGAGTGAATAGGGGTGCTGTGTGGGGTAGGCAGGGTTTAAGCGAGACATGGCTTCAAGATGTAAAAAAAAAAACAGCTTTCAAGCCCGCTTTATTCGAATTTTCTGCTCATATTTCCTTTTTAGCAGCTACCCCGCCCAGCACCCCTACTTACTCCTGGTCCCCTAACTTCCTTGGGTGGTGTGAACAAGAAATTTTTCTTGGGGTTTGTGAATCCAGGGGGGGGGGGGGCTAGTCAAGTTTCTGAAAACAGTTTTTTGAAAAGCGTTCGGGAGCTAAACTGCAAATTTACCGAAAATTCGCTACAAAATGCAAAAAAGCATTAACGAATTTGTTCTACGAAAATGAGCTAAAAAAAATTATACACCCCTACTCACTCCTGGTCCCGTAACTCCCTTGGGAAGTGTAAACAAGAAATATTTCTTGGGGTTTGTAAATCCAGAGGGGGCCCCAGGCAGGTTTCTGAAATAGTGTTTTGAAAGGCGTTCGGGAGCTAAACTGCAAATTTACCGAAAATTCGCTACCAAAACGGACTTACTGCGTCCAGTTTTTTTCTTACAAACGCATCATATTTCGATAAAAAATGCAATAATGCATTAACGAATTTGTTCTACAAAAATTAGCTAAAAAAATTATACACGCCTACTCACTCCTGGTCCCGTAACTTCCTTAGGGAGTGTGAACAAGAAATTTTTCTGGGGGTTGTGAATCCAGGGGAAGCCCTAGGCAGGTTTCTGAAAACAGTGTTTTAAAAAGCGTTCGGGAACTAAACTGCAAATTTACCGAAAATTTGCTACCAAAACGCACTTACTGCGTCTAGATCTTTTTCTTACAAACGCATCATATTTCGATAAAAAATTCAAAAATGCATTAACTAATTTGTTCTACGAAAATTAGCTAAAAAAAATTATACACCCCTACTCACTCCTGGTCCCGTAACTTCCTTAAGGAGTGTAAACAAGAAATTTTCTCGTGGATAGAGGGGGGGGGGGAGGGTGGCCAGTTCTGTGAAAACAGTTTTTTGAAAAGTGTTTGGGAGCTAAACTGCAAATTTACCGAAAATTCTCTACCAAAACGCACTTACTGCGTCCAGATTTTTTTCTTACAAACGCTTCATATTTCGATAAAAAATGCAAAAATGCTTAACGAATTTGTTCTACGAAAATTAGCTTAAAAAAATTATAGACCGTTAAACCATAAACTTCACTAAACCTGCAGCGAAAGCATCAACTTAACTAAACCGACAGCCAAAGCATCAGAGAAAGGGTCTATTTGAAATGAATTTTCTGTAAATATTTTAGTAAAATGAAGGGCAATGACGGTTGAATCTGAAACTTAAGGGTTTGCAGAACACTCTTCTTGCAACATTTTCTTTTTAAAATCCGTATTTGTTTCACGTTCTTTGCCTAAACATTGCCAATTTTGACGTTTAAAATTGCAAGTTTGACGTTTGAAGGAAAACTTCAAAATTTGTTTCTTTAACTGCCCATAACTTCTTTGTCTTTAAAGCTAGAGACCTAAATTTATAATAAGTCTGGACGCAGCAAGTTCGTTATGGTAGTGAAATTTCATAGAAATGATCTGGCACAAAATATTTTTTTATTACTTTTTTTTCTTTTAACATAGAAATATAGCACTAAGTGAGTGGTCAACGTGTCGCCACCTAGTTCGGAACCAAGTACTATGTTGTCATGCCCGCTCCAAATAACACAGAGTGTTAAAAATAGAGACAGTATACAACTAACTAACAATTTAAAAAATTGTTAGCCCTGGCCCATTTCCACCCCAATACAGGGACAAAGTATGTAAGACTAGATGCATTCTCGCAACAATTAGAACCGTAGACCGGTTTCGCTCTCATTAGAGCTCTTCAGTACGGCATACTAATTGTAGCAAAAATGCACCAAAAATAATAATAGTCTTACACACTTTGTCCCTATTTTGGGGTGGAAATGGGCCAGGGCTAACAATTTTTTAAATTGTTAGTTAGTTGTATACTGTCTCTATTTTTAACACTCTGTGTTATTTGGAGCGGGCGTGACAACATAGTACTTGGTTCCAAACTAGGTGGCGACACGTTCACCACTCACTTAGTGTTTTAGGACTGGCTATACTGTAGCCGTGTTATTTTTGGTGCATATTTGCTACAATTAGTATGCCGTACTGAAGAGCTCTAATGAGAGCGAAACCGGTCTACGGTTCTAATTGTTGCGAGAATGCATCTAGTCTTACATAGAAATATAGATTCTCGTATATAGTTTCCTTTTAATGTCGTAAACATACGTACCAATTTTGGTTACCATAGCTTTCCTATTTTTTTAGATAATTTTTTTTTTCGAAAAAAACCCAAAATTTTCCTGGAAAACATGGTCCGATTTCCTGGCTAACGAACTTATCCAAGCCACTTACAAAAGGAAGGCACATGCTAAATTTTATCAAAATCGGTCCATGTATATATATATATATATATATATATATATATATATATATATATATATATATATATATATATATATATATATATATATAAACATATAAAAATGGAAACTGACCCCGGATATGGGTTCTAGGGGTCCTAGATCGCGCTCATTTGAAGAAATGTTTTCAAAATTCAAAAGTCGAGATCTCCTCATTAGTGAATTTTTTCTAAGAAAATTCACTAATACAAACACGCGTACCAAATTTGGTTGCCCTTACTTTGTAATTTCCGGAGATATGAATTTTCCGGGAAAACTTGGTCCGATTTTCCTGGATAACGACCTTATCCAAGCCACTTGCAAAAGGAAGGAAGGTACTCACCAATTTTGATCAAGATTGGTCCATTATTTTTTGAGTTATCGGTCGGATATATATACATATATATATATATATATATATATATATATATATATATATATATATATATATATATATATATATATATATATATACAGATCTCCTCCTTAGCGAATTTTTTTTTCATTCGCTAACATGAACTAATGACATTTGAGCAACGAATTGATCTCATAAAGATGTGCTCAAATTAAATCATTACAATTTAAAAATTATCTACGAAAATTCGTGTTTAAACACACTTGTTGCGTCAGGAGCTTTCATCCTTTTGAATTGTGATTGTTTTTGGCAAATGTTCATTAAGAAAATTTTGCTTATAGAGAGATAACACCTTTCGAATTTTCAAAACAGTTCATATCCAAGATCAGTCTCAGAATGTATATGTTAATACACAGGTGTCCCGGAATTCAGTGTACAACTGACCTACCACAGACTTTTCGACCAAAATTAGGTCGATTAGAATCAACTCACTTCTATACAAGGTTGCACCGTTTAGCCGCCAGATGACTTCAAAGTTAATAATTTTTTTCCTATTTTTTTACCGATCTCCTAAACAGGTAATCCGATCATATTCAAATTTCACAGAAATATTGCAATGAGCAAGTGGTGTAGTCGTTATGAGAACTAGTGCAATTGCACCCCTGCAGTGGTGTAAACTACCCCCACCACAAACTTTTTTTATCGATTTTATTTCTCTGGCCATTAGATAAATAACACTTTCAATTTTTTCTCGAAGACCGGCCTTTTTTCAAATTTTTGTTGCTTTTGTAAAATTTTGCTCGGTCTCTTAGTTTTTGCGCAAACTGATATTAAGCTAATCACTGGTAGTTGCATTAGACGATACTTAAATAACTAAATCATGTTACTATGGAAATGCGTTTGATATATGCGTATTTTTACACTACAACTTATTATTGCATTAATAGTATTTGCAAAGTGACAAATTAATAAGATAATCTTTTGGAATATGGCTCATGTTTATAGTTTTTCCGAGCAAATAGATATGCTTTTAGTGTTAAGTATATGCCAACATAACTTCAGCAAAAGTGTGCAAGCCGACAGGGAGAAATTTTCAAGTAGGCAAACTCCTGATCGCAGAACATTTGCCACTATCGAAAGACGGCTAAGGAAGACTAGAATGCCAAGTGTTCACAGACCTAATGCTGGTCGTAATTCTAACGTCCGCCGTCTTCGTGAAAAAGAGCAAGTATTGGATATCGTAAGTGAGAATCCCAAGTCAGTATAAGGCTGTTGGAGCACTAAATTGGAATTCCAAAAACAACAGTCAATCGTAAACTGAAAAACAGCTACTGCACCCATACCATTTACAACCTATCGAAGAACTGCTACCTGGTGACCACGACGCACGCCTTTTATTTGCACGAATTATGCAGTTGTGATTACAGGGATTTAAGGCTCAACAGAGAGGTCTGTCTGTATACCTTCCCAGAGGACGCTGTTCGCAGCTGCTTGTCAACTAACATATAAATAGTAGTTCTAGTCCTTATTCATTAGTTCATTCATCCCTCTCATGACGCTAACTTTGTTAGCGAAACGATCGTCATGCCTAAAAGCTGTCTTGTAATGAATTGGGTTCTCCAAATTGTACATGCTGTAAAGATTGTAATCTTAAATACGTTGGGCAGACTAAAAGAACCATTGAGACTAGATTCAGGAAACATTTGGCAGAGCTGAGATACGGTAGAGTAGACAAGTCATGCGTGGCACAACATTTTTGTGATAATAACCACCACAGAGATAAATAAAATCTGATACTTATCAAAAATGTTTGACAACCAGCGAAGCTAGATGCGCACGAAAGTATTTACATTTCTAAGGCAATAAAAAACACGTTAAACCGAGCGTATCACTGATTTATAGTCATTTGTTTGCGCTCTGTCTTTGATAGAGATAAATATTCCGAAACTTGGCAGGTAAAGTTATAACGGTAGTTCAAAAACCTCGTCCGACAATTAAAGTACAATACACAGAAAATCTGCTTCCGATTTCGTCTCCTTTTTGGTATCGGTCTTTACCTAAGACTCAGTATAAAATATGCTGTTTAGTAGTAAGTAGTTTAGACATTTTCATCCTCTGATGACGCTAACTTTGTTAGTGAAACGATCGTCAGATATTTAAAAAGATGTGTTGTAGTGATTTGGTTCTCCAAGTGTACTTATCAGTGCTCATCACCGGTTCCAATCTTCACTAAATCTACAATCTAGCAACGACAAGAGGACATGCCTTATTAATATTTTTAGCCCGTAAAAATAATATTTGTGTGACAACTGATGCTCAAAGACAACTCGATCGAAACAAATTTATTGGTCACTCTAATTATAAAATTATACATCAATTCGTAGCTTCTCTTCTCTTATGGTGAAAGTGAAATAATACGTATCGAAATTGAGGAAGCAACCTTAAGAAAGTTTCTTAGTTTTTTCAATGTGAATGTTTTAAATAGAGTATTTATTATGATCAACTAAGTGTCGAATATTTTTTTTCAAACTTGTTGCACACAGTTGCTATTACTAAGTCTTAACGATTTTAATGAGACAGTTGTGATGTCAAATGTATTTGCATACAACACTAATTGTTTGTCTTTCAAACCTTCCTTCTTAAGAAAAAGAAAGTTTATTTTTTAACGTCTATTATCATATCATGTTTAAATAGTCATTGGTCATTAAAAACATGACAGCTATAACAATATGATTACATTTATTACGCATGTTAAATTATGTTTGCTTTCTTATGAAATATCTATTTAATAATACTGGTCAAAATGTACGACCCTTAATTCTTCATCACAAATCATGCCTGTTTGGACCAACCAGAGAAGGTATTTTTGTATAATGCTTGCTTAGTTGAACAATTTTGAACACACCGAATAACACGTAAGAGTGCTAGGGTATCTTGTTTTCGTGGCCAGATGCGCGTTTGCTTGCATTTGACATTTTATGGTTTATTGTTGATTGTCTCTTTTGTTAAGTGTAACCCTGTACGTGATTTTGTTGGGTGAATCTCAGAATAAAAAGACCAGTCAGACTTTAGAAATAAAATCTAGATTGCAGAGCAAACTTTTCATAAGCAAAATCATATATTCTCTGAGAAACCTTTTTAAGCTGGACCTAAAAAAGAGTTTCGTTAAGTTTTATTTATGGCGTATTGAAATGTATGGAGTGAGGGTAGATTTTTATAGGCAGGATATAAGGTAAAAGTGGACATAACGAAAAATGACCAAGTCAATGTACGCCAACATAAGAAGTAATAAAATGGTGCTGGTAAATTAAAATAAGAGAGATGGTTACAAAAAAAGTAATACAACAGCTTTTGGAAGACAGTATTTAAAAAAAGTCTGGACGCAGCAAGTGCGTTATGGCAGTGAATTTTCATTAAAATGTTTTTAATAGCAAATATGTGTGTGTTTTTCTAAGAAAACAGGCATCAAATTTGGTTACCAGTAGAACCTATATAGTAGAAACAATGTGCCATGTTTCATCAAAATAACTCTATTGTTTGAAAACGTACAAAAATTTCCGAAAGTAAACTTAAATTATTCCCGAAAAAAGCGTTTTTTGGTCAACCTTACAGGTTAATAGCAAATTGAGCTTTTCAAATATGAAGCATATAATCAAAATTTGCTACCATAACATACTTGCTGCGTCCCGAATTTGTTTTCTTACAAACATGCATTATATTTCGATGGAAAATGCAAACAGCAATATTAATTATAAAAAATAAGTCTCGTTTGGCCAGTCGAGTTAGCTTCGTTAAAATATGTTATATTATTTAGGAGCTTAATTCCATTTTAGTAAAATATCAATGGCCGTACCACCTAGAACATGACGTTACAAGGCAAAATAAATCTTGGTGAAACATTTGGGTTCAACGAAGCTGTGTCACAAATTTTGTTAGACTCTGCAAGTTGATTTAATTATCATATTTTTGTCTCATAAATAAGTGATAAGACTTTTTCCATTTGAATGATTTTGTTCATATTTCTTCTAGTTAACCAAATTTTAAAAATAAAAAGCACAATCTCACCAGTTATTCTTCCTAGTTTTCCATCTAACACTGGATCCAAGTAATTAGCTACAAGACCAGAAATGTGTGACCCAACACTGTATCCAATCAAATGTATTTGATCAGCCCTAATACCTCTTGGATGCTGAGTAAGATATCTTATCAAGTAAGCGATACATTTGGCACAAAACCGTGGTGCCCATTCCATTTGCTGTAAAACAGGTTTTGTATATATAATATATATATATATATATATATATATATATATATATATATATATATATATATATATATATATATATATATATATATATATATATACCAAAATCAGATAATTTAACTGATAAACATGTAACAAACACGTTATATAATAACTATATTTACCTTAAGGCAAGGCTCCCTGACCAGCGTTCCATAATCAACTATGATAATATTAAAGTTTCCTATGTGGAAGTAAGCTTCACGCATGTCGGTACTCGGCGACAGATTTCTGCCTCCACCAAAACCATGGACAACTACCTTTGTTGGATAGGCTCTGTTAAATTGGGAATCGTATAGAGATTCTTGTCTAGTTGTATCCAATAACTCTGGAGCAAACTGGGTTCTCCTGAAAAGAAGATTGATTGATTTACCATTATTTGTAGTGATATTATTAACTTAGAGAGAATATTTTCTATACTTAGCGTTGTTAGCTGTTTGACAGCAACAGATTAGAGGAAATTTATTTTAAAAAAAATTCTGGACGCAGCAAGTGCGTTATGGTAGTGAATTTTCATAAAACTGTTTTTAATAACAAATATGTGTGTTTTTTTTAAGAAAGCAGGCATCAAATTTGGTTACCAGTATAACCTATATAGTAAAAACAATGTGCCTTGTTTCATCAAAATAACTTTATTGTGTAAAATGTACAAAAATTTCCAAAAGTAAACTTAAAGTGTTCCCGAAAAAACACGTTTCTTGGTCAACCTTATAGGTTAATAGCAAATTGACCTGTTCAAATATAAAACATTTGATCAAAATTCGCCACCATAACGCACTTGCTGCGTCCAGAATTTCTTTTCTTACAAACATGCACTTTATTTCGATGGAAAATGCAAAAATGCAAAAATGCAATAACATAAGGCGTGTTTGATTAAAAAAAAAAGGAAATTTGTATCACCAACGACTTATGGGCCACCTGTGATTGTAGAAATATTATTTTAAGATGTACCTCAAGACACCCTATAATTAATATATACAAAATTTTTTCATATCTTATATAATAACGGATATATTGAGCTTTATTGATTTTTTACGAAAATTCGACAAAAATTATATACCATTAAACGATAAACTCTATAGCTCAGACTACTGCCAAGCATCAGAGACAGGGTCTATTTGAAATGAATTTTCTGGGAACATTTTAGTAAAATGAAGGACAATGACGATTGAAACTAAGACTTGAGGGTTTGTAAAACATCCTTCTTGAGACATTTTATTTCTATAGCCCGTATTAGATTCAAGTTCTTTGCCTAAATGATGCCAATTTTGACATTTTAAAACGCCACTTTGACGTTTTGAGGAAAACCCCAATTTATTTTTCTTTAAATGCCTATAACTTTTTTGTCTTTTGATCTACAAAGCTAAATTTTGGTAGGTAATTTATTTATAAGGATGTAAACGTGCGTGCCAAATTTGGTTGCCCTTACTTTGTTGATTCCGGAGATATAAATTTTTTTCGAAAGAAAACACAAAATTTTCCGGGAAAACCTGGGCAGATTTTCCTGGCTAACAAACTCACCCAAGCCATTTGCAAAAGGAATTTTTTCACCAAATTTAATCAAAATCGGCTCATTATTTTTTGAGTTATCGGTGTGATACATATATATATATATATATATATATATATATATATATATATATATATATATATATATATATATATATATATATATATATATATATATATATATATATATATATATATATATATATATATATATATATATATATATATATATATATATATATATATATATATAAACATATAAAAATTGAAACTGACCCCGGATATGTTTTCTGGGGGGCCTAATTAGCGCTCATTCGAAGAAATTTTTTCAAAGTTCAAAAGTCGGGATCTCCTCATTAGTGAATTTTTTTTAAGAAAATTCACTAAAAACAGCAAAGATGACCAGAATATAAAGACATATTGAAAAGCGTAAATTTAAGCCAAAGTACAATCTGGATGCTTAATTTAGCAGATGCAAATCCTTTGGTATTTTACTACCTTTATTAGATTGGAAAAATTTTGGGCCCAGCAAATCCGTTATACTTGGGAATTTCATAAAACTGTGTCTAATTCCAAATCTGTCTTATGTTTTATGAAAAACATCAAATTTGGTAGAATTATAACATTTATAGTGGAAACCTTATTCATCAAAATAATTTTAATGTTTGTTAAAATATAATAATTTTTCGAAAATAAATAAAAGTGTCAAGAAAAAAACTGGTTTTATTTTCCGAGCCAACGAACCAGTTCAACCGATTTACGCAAAAACTACAGATATAATTATTTACAAGAAGCTTTTCGACAAAAAAATTGTAAAAAATTATGAATTTCTTTGCAAAAGTTGGCTTAGGCAATGATAGACGAAATGTATATAAAAGTCTTTTTACGAAAATAAGCTAAAAAGTTTTTACAGGACAATTTCCTAAAAAAAAATATTTTCAAGAAAATTCGAAAACAGGTCATCATCTGAATTTGGAAGCATATTTTTCTACAATAAACTACAACCCTAACAACTCTACTCTACTACTACTCTGAGTTCTGTGCAATTTATATATAGGGTGGCGCAATGAAAAGGAAACAGACCGATTAGCGTACAGAGAAATCTTTTTTTTTAAGAAACGCTGAAAGTCGTCAATTTTAATATTGAGAGGAACATGTTTTGACATAAAATCAACTTTTTCACATCAACCCCTTAAGGGTGGTGATAACAACCCTTATATTTTAAATAGGGAACATGGGTCGAGTGTTACATCATTTGAAAGCTCATTCTTTTCTGAATTCAGCACACTAATTTTTTTGGATGTTTTATCAACTCGTTTAAAAATTATTCACAGTTGAAACTGCAAAAACGCATTTCACTCATTTCTATAAGAAATGTTTTGATAGTCAATGTTTTGTTGGTTTGTAAACAAAAATTGACTATCAAAACATTTATTATCGGAATGAGCGAAATGCGGTTTATTATTTCAGTTTATCGGTCGGTTTGATACTTGATAGTACTACTGAAAATTAATTTCACAATGGTGTATTCTGCTGAAGAAAAAGTTTAAATAATTACTCTTTTTTTTTAATTGACTGTGCCAACGGTACCGCAAATTTGTTTAATGAACGACATCCGAACAGACATGTTAACAGAAAATACATTTTTGAGTTAGTTGCAAAGTTTAGACTAAGTGGTTCAGTAGCCAACAAAAAACGGGATCCTGAACGTGAATTTCCGGTTAGAAATGAGACTACTGATATTAAAGTTTTAGGACAAATTGCTGCAGACCCAACTTTGAGCACGAGAAAATTGGCCACTGTTTCAAACATCAAAAGAAGAATATTGAAGCATCATAAATTTCACCCGTATAATATTCATCTTGTACAATAACTGGATGAAGATGATTTTGATCGGCGGCTGGAGTTTTGTGAAGTTATGACTGCACGAATAGCTGATAACGGGAACTTTCTGTTCAATATCTGTTTTTGAGACGAGTGTACGTTTTTATTAAACTTTACAGTCAATCGTCATAATTGTCGTTATTGGGCATATAATAATCCAAGAAATTTTCACGAAGTTCACACTCAAACTCCACAGAAATACTCTACTAATTGACATTGTTGAAAATGATGATCGCTTTCAAGAAAATCAATTAGTGTTTCAACAAGATGGAGCTCCTCGGCATTTTTCACAACGTTTTAGGGAGCTTTTGAACAGAGAGTTTCCAAGACACAATATTGAGCGTAGAGGTGATTTAACTCCTTTAGACTTCTTTCTATGGGGCCATTTAAAGAGTAGAATTTACGCAACATAACCGGAGTCTCTGGAAGAATTACGACGACGCATTGTTGAAGAATGCCCTCTAATAACTCCACAAATGCTCCAAAATGTCAGAGCTCGTTTTGAGCAAAATTTGTACTTTTGTATGGAAACTGGTGGTCAACAATTAGAACACTTACTTAACTGAATAAACATTTTTAAACGTTTGGTTTTGTTTTTTAGTGAATTTTCGTAGAAAAATTCACTAATGGGGAGATCCCGACTTTTGAATTTTGAAAAAATTTTTGCAAATGAGCGCGATATAGGACCCCTAGAACCCATATCCGGGGTCAGTTTCAATGTTTATATATATATATATATATATATATATATATATATATATATATATATATATATATATATATATATATATATGTATCACACCGATAACTCAAAAAATAATAGGCCTATTTTGATAAAATTTGGCATGTACCTTTCTTTTGTAAATGGCTTGGATACGTTCGTTAGTCAGGAAAATCGGATGAGGTTTTCCGGGAAAATTTTGAGTTTCCATTCGAAAAAAATTCCTATCTCAAAAAGTAATTAGCCGATTTTAATAAAATTTGGCACGTACCTTCCTTTTATAAATGGCTTTGACAAGTTTGTTAGTCAAGAAAATCGGATGAGGTTTTCCGGAAAAATTTTGAGTTTTCATTCGAAAAAAATTCTTATCTCAAAAAGTAATAAGCCGATTTAAATAAAATTTGGCACGTACCTTCCTTTTGTAAATGGCTTTGACAAGTTTGTTAGTCAGGAAAATCGGACGAGGTTTTCTGGGAAAATGTTGAGTTTTCGTTCGAAAAAAAATTTTATCTCAAAGAATAATGGGCAGATTTTGATATAATTGGGCATGTACCTTCCTTTTGTAAATGGCTTTGATAAGTTCGTTAATCAGAAAAATCGGACGAGGTTTTCCGAAAAAATTTTGAGTTTTTATTTGAAAAAAAATTTTATCTTAAAAAACAAAAAAATATATGATAACCAAATTTGGTAGGTAGGTTTATGATATAAAAAGTAAACTATACACCAAAATTTAGATTTCTACGTTACAAGAAAAAAAAGTTATAATATAATATTTTGTGCAAGATCATTTCTATGAAAATTCACTACCATAACGCACTTGCTGCGTCCAGGCTTTTTTTATTTTATTTTTTTAACGAAAAATTGACTGATTAGTGCATTTCTTATCACAATTAATTAAATACGTTCTTGCAACTCCAACTGTGAATAATTTTTAAACGAGTTGATAAAACTTTAAAAAAAAAAGGTTGGTGAATTCAGAAAAGAAAGAGCTTTCAAATGATGCAACACTCGACCCATGTTCCCTATTTAAAATATAAGGGTTGTTATCACCACCCTTAAGGGGTTGAGTTACATGTCAAAACATGTCCCCCTCAATATTAAAATTGACGTGTTTCAGCGTTTCTTAAAGAAAATTCTCTGGACGCAAATCAGTCTGTTTCGTTTTCAATGCGCCAGCCTGTATATATATATATATATATATATATATATATATATATATATATATATATATATATATATATATATATATATATATATATATATATATATATATATATATATAATCAGAACCGTGATAGTTCATTATATCGGTCTTGTAGTGGATTTTTTTTTTCACAAATGTTTGTAGGACTTTTACGAGATTTACATTCGAACAAAAAAAGGTGATCATCGATGGAGATTTCAATATAGATGTTAAAAAGTCACCAAGAACTTATCATACTTGGTTAATTTAGCACCATCATACTGTTTATCTATGACTATTGATGAGTACACAAGAATTACTGATATTTCGTCGACCTACATTGATAACATTCTAACTTACTGGGATCACGGTTTGTATTTTTCGGGTGCCGTAGAACCTCGTCTCTCTGATCACAATAGTCAGTTTCTTGCATTGAACGTGAAGGCGGCTGGGGAAAGGGATAATACAGTCACAATACAGCGAATTTATTCAAATTAGAGTTTCTCGGTTCAGGGAGTGTCTGCGACAGGTCGATTTTGGTTTCTTTGCTGGTTGTTGGGATCCAGACGCAATGGCTGCCTTCCTTATTGATACCTGTAGACAACTGATAGACTCGTGTTTTCTGTTAATAAATGTTGATTTACAAACGGGGCGGGCACCTGTGCGTTGGTTTGATAATGACCTGAATACACCAAGCCAAACTTTCTAACGTCAAACTGATTTGTGGCGTAAAAAATATATATTTAGGATTTTGAGGCTTATAATGTGGCTAGGAATAACTACAGAAAGAGCATATTTGGAAAACGAAACTCAGCTATGATAGCCACACAGAGTTTCGGTAACAAAATCAGGGCTGGCTCCCGCATAGTTAATTTTGAATGTAACAGAGAAACTCGTTGCCTACTACAATTTCGGCCACCGCTTTCAACGATTTCTTTGGTTGCATAGCTGACAGGATTGTCAACTTCCTACCCCTTTCTGGTGTAGATTCCATAGACTTTTTGAACTGCGTTCCTAAGCCTCAATGCTGTTTTGAACTAGTGCGGGTTTCTGGAGGGTAAGTACTTGAAGCGATACTAAGTTTGAGTTATTCAAACTGCACACATGCGAACGATGTTAATAGGAAGTTGATAATGTTCTCAACTGACTATCTTATTGAGCCATTAATATTATTGCTGAATGCTTGTTGTGAGAGTGGTATTTTTCTCTTACATAAGGAAGGCGACATTAATGAACTAGATAATTGTAGGTCGTTTTCATTTGTGCGCGTGTTTGCTAAAGTAATGCAGATCAGGCTTGCTGTCATGGCAGTCATTCTACAACTCATGCTGCGCTGAAGGTGGTGGAGTAGTTGGTGGGTGGCCTTGAGATGCAGGAGCATTCAGCATTGCTGTTGTTCGATGTCTCTAAGGCTTTCGACTGTGTGTCTCACTCAATACTGTTGAAGAAGTTGAAATTCTATGGAAGTTCTATTACATTTTTCGAGTCGTATCTTAGTTACAGACGACAGGCTGTTCCGACGGAAAATGAAGGAAGCCCAGATTTTAGGGTGGTCGAGCATGGTGTACCCCAGGGTTCGGTTTTGTTACCACTTTTATTTATTATTTACATTAATGATCTGTATTACTACATGATGTCTTTTAAGACTATCTTTTATGCCGACGATACCACTTTTATTGGTTTGCACAAAAATACTATCGATATGACCGACTCAGTTGGAGAGGCGACTTGTTTGCGGAGCTGTGGTTCACTAGTGACAAACTCAAACTTAACTTTGGTAAGACACAGCACGTTATTGTTTCCTCAAATCGTAACATAGCAAGTAATGAGCCTGTAAAATTGTTCTCGTTGGAGAAAATGCTGCTGCAAATTTGTCAGCGGGCGTGAAAAGAAAGAAAACTTTCTTTAGACTGCTTAATTAGCATAATAGTGGCCATATTTTAAAGAAATGTGAAATCTTGAATTGTAAAAGTTATAGTGGCAAATAGGGACTTCACAGAGTGGTTTTAGATAAGGTTATAGTATACAATACCATATTTCCATCCTAAAACAGATGATACAAAAAACTCTTGAATATGACAGAGAAGTGTAGCTGGCATTTATAGGCATGGAAAAAGCTTTTGCAGAGTTCCAGGAAATAAAATTTGAACGAATGTAGCAAGAAGGAATGATGATATAAGCCTAATAACAGCACTCAAGAGCCTATATACCTCCAACATAAATTATGCCAGAGCAAGGGGTTAGGAATCAAAATAATTTGTAACTAATGATTCTTTAAAACAAGGATAAGTGCTGAGTTCCCTAATGTTCATTGTTTTTATGGATCAGATAATAAGATAGTGTAAGCCCATGGTGAAGAAACCAATGTGGCTAACAGAAAGCATTTACAGATGACCTTGCAGTATTTTCTCCTTGGGAAAATGAACTCGTAAATAACTTGATAGTTTACAATGAAGTTTTGCAAACATATAATACAAATATCGGGACGCAGCAAGTGCGTAATGGTAGCGAATTTCCATTACATGCTTCAAATTTAAATAACTCAATTTTATATAAACCTAAAAAATTGAGTTTTGGTACGTAGTAAGGTATTTACGAGAGTAACGTACCAACCAAATTTTATCCACATTACTTTGTTATTTTTTGAAATACAAATTTTTTCTTTGAAACAATTTTTTTTCAAAAACTAATCCAATAGAGCTGGCTAACAAACTCGTCCAAGCCATTAATAAAAGAAAGAGTCTGGCAGAATTTCATCAAAATCAGTTAATAACTTTTTGAGTTATCGTGTGGACACACACACACACAAATATATATATACAACTACAACTAACTATATATATATATATATATATATATATATATATATATATATATATATATATATATATATATATATATATATATATACATAAAAATTCAAACGAACCTTTCAGGTCATAGCGTCCCAAATTCGCCCTCATTTGAATTTTTTTTTGCAGTCTCACCATCGATACCTCTCTAATAGCGAATTTTTTTGAATAAAAATTCGCTTAAATTAATATAGAACAGAAAAAAATATTGGTGATCTCAAGAGAGAATAGATCTAAAAATATCAATATAGATAAAAAAAGATTAGAAAAGGTAGAGGAGTTGAAGCAAATTATACCATGAAATATAGCAACTTTCCGGGAAAAAGAGCGGTGTCGAAAGAATCAAAGCTCAGTAATCTCGGTTAGGTTGAAAATCAAGGATCAGGTTGTCGAAGTCAAATAGTTGAGAAGAGTAAAAAGTCTGGACGCGGCAATTGCGTTATGGTAGTGAATTTTCATAAAAAAAATTTACCGATAATACGTGTGTGTTTTTTTAATGAGAGCAGTCGTACCAGTACAACTATATAGTAGAAACAATGTACCATATTTCATCAAAATAACTTTACTGTTTTGAAAAGTACAAATTCTTTTCGAAAATATACTTAGAAGGGTCAGATTTTCCTGGCCGACGAACCTCTTCAAGCTATTTACACACGTAGCCAGATATAAATATGCACAAAAAGCTTTCCGAAGAAACTCGCAAAAAATATGCATGAAAGTTTCCAAATTTTTTTTTTCACGAAATTCTCAACACATTTTTTTGCAATAACTTATAAAATATTTTTTACCAAAATGTCACAAAAATCTTACAAACAATGATTTTTACGAAAACACAAAGAATTTTCTGCAAAGACTGATCAATTATTTTTTACAAAAAATTTGTCTAAAAAAAATATTTCTTATTTCCAAAACTAGAGTCTGTAGGTATAGAAAGTTGTTTAATTTGAAACAACTGAGTTACCAGAGTTTGAATGTTTTCAAATTCAGTCACTATGTGAGAGCGCTCTGTGTAGGCCATCTTAATTTTTTCGACGAATAATATAAACGAAAACCTCTCTGAATGCGTGACTTTTCTGAGAATCTCCTATCTATTGGTAAAAATGCCGTATCATAATTTTTGATATGTGCCAAAAATGTGAAAAGTTCCCAAGCGATTGAAACAACTCAAAAAACGATGAACGCTATCAATTTTTTTCCCTACAAACATACATTATAATTAAAAAAATCAAAACTAAAATAAGGGGGTTCGAAAAAAAAACGAAAATGTGTATCACCAACGACTTATGGGCCACAGCCTGTGATCAAAATAGTTTAATAAGATGCAGCTCAATATCCCCTTAATTAGGGGATACAATTTTTTGTAGTACCGGCAATATGAGCCTTACCATAGAAATGCGTCAAAATTCACTAAAAGAGATAACGGGAAAAGACGATGTCAGAAATGATAATATAAGGATGATGTTGGATGTTACCAGTCGTAGAATATATATATATATATATATATATATATATATATATATATATATATATATATATATATATATATATATATATATATATATATATATATATATATAAGAGAAAACTACCGTGTCTAGGTCATTTACATCACATGGGCAACAACAGGCAAGTGAAAAGTGTATGGGAGGGAAAACTCGTTCCAAAGAGGAAGAGATGCAGACCACAGAAAATCTGGAACGGTAACATAGCAGAAAAACTGCAGGAAAGAGCAAGACGTGGCAGAAAGCATAGTACTAGCTCAAGACAAGAAACAGTGAGCGAATTTTGTGCACGAAAAATCGTAATATAGAGTAGTGCAAAACGTGACGTGCGTAAATAACACTTAAAGTTAGTTATAGGGCAATCAGCTTTTGTAATTGAAACAAATTTATATCTTAAGCAGACGTAAACATGAATCAGGTACAGGTGAAGTTACAATAATAGAAAATGCTCTTAAAAAGAGAAGCCGTCACACCTTAAGGGGTAAAAGGTTTAGAGATAATATACGTGTGTCTATATATATATATATATATATATATATATATATATATATATATATATATATGTATATATATATATATATATATATATATATATATATATATATATATATATGTATATATATATATATATATATATATATATATATATATATATATATATATATATATATGTGTGTGGGTGTGGGTGTGGGTGTGTGCGTGTGTAACCAATCGAAACTAAATTTGGCAAATATTTTGTTAATAGCTTGGATGAGTTCGTTAGACAGTTTTCACACTCAAATACTTTTAGAAAAAAAATTAAAAAACTGTTTGAAAACGCAATATTTTTTAAATTACTAGAAATACTAAACTAAAACTTGACAGACACGTACAAATTTGACAAGTGGTCCTACCCATTAAATTTTTTCCGCTGCCACTGCAAACAAAATCTCCATATTAAGTTTTAAACGGACAGGCTACAAAAATATGTCACAATAAAATATCCGCGGGGCTGCCATTTATGCCGCCTCTAATCTAAATCTGTAGATATCATAAAAATGTAAATAAATAGAAATTTTAATGAAAGTGATTCAATTTGTTTAAAAGCTCTCTAGAACAACGATTTATCATATTCTATTTATATTATACATACAAATATTGAGCTTCCTATTTTCACAGTATTTAAAAGCCATCTCCATCCCTCTAGTTTAATCTGACAACACCACTATTTGTCATCTGTTAGCTGACAGCAATCATGAGAGAAACGTGTACGTTCTGCGCATAACTTAGGTAGTAGGTAAATAATAACCCAACTTTTAATTTTAAGGTAACTTTAAGAAATGCGTTCGGACGTCAACTGTGACTGTAGTATATTATGATTCTAACATCCAATCAAACAAATAAGAAAGTGGTTGTGTACCTCAGATTCAGGTTATTAATCAATGCATGTAGGTACTGAAACAAAATTATTTCAAGAAGAAATATACCCACCTCCAACTAATATAAGTATAAAACCTAGGTACCTGGGTACTTATGGTTTCTTTAGTCTTAGCTTTTATTCTCTATGAAATATTTGAAATGAATGAAGCTACATAATATCATAAAGCAGTTTAAATTACATATATAATAAGATGTACAGTGTAAATTATTAAAATTATATTTTCAAAATTTTGTACTGTTTATATTTATTTCATTTTTAAAAAGTATGGATACAGTAATAGTAAATAGGTGTTGAAAAGAGTTTAGCTGCAGCAAGTGCGTTATGGTAGCTAATTTTTGTAAAAGCATTTCAAATAGTGATAACTCAAACTGGTTCAATTTAGTTGACTAAAATGGATCATCCAAGCGATTAATAAGGAAAAATACCTGTCACGTTCATAATTTAGCAGATACATTCCTTTTGAAAGTAAAAATTAAATTTTCGGTAAACTTGCAATCTAGCACACAGACGACTTTTAGAAAGAAAAAACAGAAACATGCTTAGAACCCATTCTGGATGCACATACCACAAGGAAAATTTCTTGCAGACGGCCCCTAAGAAAGTTACAGGACTAGGAGTAAATAGGGTTGCTGGGCAGGGAAGAAGATAAAAAGGAAATCTGAGCGTAAAGTAAAAAACAGCTTATCTGGAACTCTATAAGCTACTTTTTACCCATTTTGCAGCTGTACTTCCTTAAAATCGTGTTTACTTCGCCCAGAACCCTTTTTCCCTCAACTTTGTTGGGGGTTGTCCCGAAAAAATTTTACTTGTTTATATTATTCTTGTTTATGCATTGAGGGTGGTTGTAGGCATGCAGACGGAGAAGAACTCATGTGACGAAGCCACAAACCAAGGTTTTCAATTTATATTTAAATTATTACATCATTTCATTTATTTAAAATATTTTTTCAAAAATGAATTTGAGTTTGCCTTGTTTGTCAATCTCATATAGAGAGCTAAAATATTTTATCATTTAAAAAAGTATGTGTACAGCAACAGTTAATAAGCGATGAAGATGAAGTACGTTGTGGTAGAGAATCTTCGTAAAATGTTTTCGCATCCGATAACTCAATTTCCCATTAGGCTATAATTTTCTATCTTGAGCCATAGTAAAACCTATGCAAAATAGCTTTTTCGTTGTTTTGTTTGCAACAACTAGTTAGACTGGGTTAACTAAAACAAAACCATTCAAGCAATTAATAAGGAAAAATACCTGCCATATTGATAATTTGGCACGTACATTCTGTTAATTTTTTTCTAGAAAACTTTTGTAACTAATTAAATTTGTAACAATTTTTTATAGCAACTTGCAGTATTTACATATATGTACCAAATTTTGATTTTCTAGCTCGATAGAAAATTGAAATTTCTCCAAGTAATCGCTTACTGGAACTTCAAAAACCTCCAAGATCCATTTAAATTTCAAGAATTACTAATAGTGTACATTTCTTATGAAAATTCACTATTATAATGCACTAGCTACGTCCCGAACTTTTTAGTTATAATTTTACCTATGCTTTAAATAAATTGCTTAATGTTAGTTACTCGAGTTTGTAAGTCCAGATTTTATATGAACCAGCCTAAACACATTGTCAAAGCTACCTAAGTTAATTTTGGATCCCTTCATTTAATGCATATAATGTCGTCGGCTTGGTGCAAAACTATCCTAAGTGCTTGTTGTAAAAGAGATCAATATTTTGCTGTAAAACTATCCGAAGTCCAAATTTTTAAATATACCGCCTTTCTAATTTATAAAATGCAAAGTATTCTAACAGCATCACAGGATTTTTTCATTAATATAAGGTAGCCTATATCCAAACTGTGGATATATGATAGTATGCAATAAAAATAGCATTTTCCGACCAACACCGCGTGAAGCTCTCTGACCGCGTGAGCCATTTAAACAGTGTTACTCAGACCAACCAGAGTGCCAGTGTATTATTTGTTCAGTTTTAAGTGCAAACAACATGACTTTAAGGGGCAAAAAATTAAAAGAGCCATTTAAAAATACCTGTCGTTTAAAATGTGTGAATAAGATATCGAAAGACATGCGACTTTCTATATTTTCTGAATACTGGGCTTTAGGAAACGTTAATCGCCAACGAGATATTATTATGCGGTTGGTCATTTTAAAAACAACAATCGACAGCACCTTCATCGAAGCCAAGATGTCCAAGTACCAGTTGATAATCCTGGTGAAGACAATTCCAATGTGGGTGATAATAATCGTAGAAAATTTATTTATTTTTACCATTTGTCTTCAGAAGAAGGAAGTAGAGAAAATATCTTTCAAATATTTTTCTTAAATACACTTGGAATAAATCACAAAGTTGTAAAAACCGTAGCCGCAAAGGTCAATATTTCAGAAAACAATCTATTGACCATAGATAGAGACAATAGGGGTAGAAACAAAGCAAAAACCCGCATAAGCAAGGAAAAAGAACGTTTAGTAAAACATCACATAAATTCGTTTGAAGCCGTGGAAAGTCATTATAGTAGAAAATACTTTTCAAAGAAATATTTACCTGGATCATTAAATATTTCAAAAATGTTCCGAATCTAAATTGATTTTTGTAAAGAAAACAGAGTTGACAATAATAAAGACATCGTTCGCGAATCAATGTATCGCTGGATATTTGTAAATAAATTTAATATAGGGTTTCATATTCCTAAAAAGGATCAGTGCGATTTATGCACCAATTACCAAAACTCAAATGATACCGAGAAAATTCAGTTGAAACATGATGTCGAAAATCACCTATTAAATAAAGAAACAATACGGAAAAAAGATAATGGCGAGTTAAAAGCTTCTTCAAATAACAGATTTTGCTCGTAAATTTTTTAACTTCAGCACGTGTTACAATGCCCCAAGATAGAGGTCGGTCAAGCATATTACAAGTCAAAAATAGCTACATACAATGTAACAGTTTATGAAGCTGCCAAAAAACAGGGGCATTGTTACTTATGGCATGAGGCAGTAGCTTCCCAAAGAACGTGCGAGATAGGCAGTTGCATTTTAAAATTTATTAAAATCAAGGTAGACAGTGCTGCAAAGAAATATCGTTTTATCCTGATAATTGCGCAGGCTAGAATAAAAACAAATTTATGTACACTATGCTACTTTATGCTGCAGTTACATACCAAATTAAAATAACTTTAAGCTTAATGGAGGTTGGTCATACACAAAATGAAGGAGATTCTATGCATAGTGCCATAGTGATATGTGCTAGACACATTACAATATACACTCCACGGCAATGGGCCACCGTTGCACCCAAGGCATGTGTAAGAAAACCTTATTTTGTTAATGAGCTAAATCAAACTGAGTATTTTGGTATTAAAGGCATACTGGTACAATGTACCAAAAGATTAGACAAAGACACCACAGGAAATATTGTTAAGTGGGCAGACATTAGCTGTGTGCAAGTGGACTTTGCTAACCCCCATATTTTGAAATTTGCATACAAACTACAACTTGATTTTTTTTGAAATTAACATTAATGAGATCTCTAGAAAAGAACCAATAAGTTTTCTGGAATATACTCTAAAACCTACTACTGCAAGAAGAATGCTGTCGCCAAGGAATACCAGGACTTTTTTTTAATTTGCCGCATGAATAAGTCTACCGTTACCAAGCCAAAAGTTTTTTGTATATTATCATTATGCAGTTTCAACTTATGTTAACTTGCTATATTTAAATAAATAAAAAAATATTACAAAACTTAAAATCTGCCTTATTATTACCATGAAACATTAAAAAATAAATAAGCCTATGTCCAGTAGTAATTATTTTTTACATCCTATGTCCCTTATCACAAGAATTTGATTGCATATTGAAATTAAACATATTGTACCTCTTAAGCATCCTTAAGTACAAATAACTCCTAAAATTGTTAAAATTCGAGTTAAAAACCATGTAGTTACAAGAGCCAGAAATCTTTAATTGCGATTTACTCAAATTCTTTCTAAATGGACTTAGGATAGTTTTGCACCAAGCCAACGATGTAGCATATACACGTCAAACAAACCTTGAAAACGAAAGATAGAATAATGTCTCGCTGAAATTAATGTAATGTATCCATCTAGACAAAATACATTATTAATTAAAGGTTACATAATTTTATAATACAAGCAGTGAAAACGATTTAATTACAAAGAAAAGAGATGACACACTTAACACATGACACGTTTACCTAACAAGAGGTGTCCCCGATTTTCCACGTTTTACAAAACAATAATATACCGGTGCACGTTGACAGTTCAATATAATTGAATCTTTAAAACACGTTGCTTCAGCCAATATCTTTATCATAGTAATTATTAAGCACTTTCTCCGAGTAAATATATGTGGTAACAACATTGTCAATTACATGGTAGATAAATGAGGTAAACAAACATGATATCAAAACAATGCAAGAATAACAATGATTATGGTATTACTTTTCTTGCCGTAAAAAGCAGAAGAATGTGTATTCCATTTGTGTCTCTAATAAAGACTATTGACAGAACTATTTATATGCATTGTTTCGCTGAAAAAAACATTTAAAGATCCGAATACTGATTACATATGGGCAGGACAGTGACGAAGCAAGAACAATGACAAAATTACGTAGCACTATACGTTTCTTGTAATTGTATTTTAATCAGGGGATTATAATCGCTTAATATTATAGTATGTTCACAAAAGAATATAGTTTTAAACAGTAGAGAAAGCAGGAACCAAGGAAAGTATAAGCGAGATACTAGAATTTTAAAGATACTCTATTATTTGTAATTTATTCTAGATTAATTTTCCGATAAAATTTGTAACGATTGTGTTTTCCAGTATCATTACTCTGTTTTTAATGAAAGAGATTTAGAAACCCCCAGGTATCGTAAATTATGGAAATAAACCCTATCTGCATTGAACATTTCAAGTTTTGGTTGCATCATTACTCCATGAAAAGTAGCTAAACCTTTCGGCACCATACACCCTTTACTGCCTCTCAAATGGTTACGTTAAAATTCACGTATCTGAAGGCGCGATATTATCTTTGTCAAAAGAAATCCTTGAACAAGTCAGAACTCATAGCAATACGGGGGCAAGAAAAATTCCACTAGTGAAAAGATCTTACATTTTTTATGCAAGAGCTGTGAAATACATAGCTAATATCGTGACTTTATCTGTATTTTTCCGTATCGATGATGTCACCTAAAAACGACCGTTTGAGCCGTTCAAGAAACATTCCCGAGAAAACCTTGAATTGTAGACGCGGGGAGGTGAGATGTCAGGAAGAAAGGGTTAGATCTCAACGGACAAAAGGCTACCTCGAGAGGAGACTCGACTGAATGCTTCTCGAGTAAAGACCGCGCTAGTTACCGTGGCTTATAATTATCTTAAAAATAGGTCATAAAACCCTTTTTCGTTGTCAATAATATCTGATAACAGTTGTCAGTGATGCTTTTATGTCTTTTGATTGGATTTTAAATTTATATTAACGAAGTATTTAACAGAAAAAGGCGAGTTAACAGTGATTTATTATTCATGATCCGGTAGATCCCCAACTTTAATCATACACAGTTTACGTTTACTGCCGAGCTCTGAAACAATTGGCGTTATAAATTTTATCCGAGCCAAATTATGTCGTAATTGTTGTAGAAAAGTTCCTCGAATTAAAGCTAGGGGCCAAGTTATCTCCCTCAGTCAAGCAGCCAGAAGCACCTGCCCTATAGAGATTAATGGATAGTACCACGCATTATCTCCAGCCTTTCCCTCTCGTATTGTAATGGGTAATCCTGTCCTGGGTACTGATATTTGACCTTCCCTTAGGAAGCATCTTCAAAGGCTTAGCAGGTATTTCCAGCTGACGAAGCTTGGTAGGTCCATAAAAATTTTACCAGTGTGAGCAATTAGAACTTTCCTTTTTTAGCAGCTATTTAGCGTTTGAACATTTCTAATAGGAACTTTCAAGGCAACTTAATCAAATTTATGTCTGTTTCATGTCAGAGAGCTGCTTGTTAGGGCAACCGTAAATTTCTTGTCTATTCTTTAGAATTTTGTCAATATTGTGATTTTAAATACATGATACTCAATTGTAACCAACAGACTTTGCTTGTGGAATATTTTAACCTGTAGATTTCTTAATATTTACAGTTACAATCATTAAGATACGAATTTTACATGAATGTATTTCTTAAATGTAATATCACTCAAGGGATTGGCCAGTTAAATATTCTGTGATCGATCCCATTTCAAAATTTTATTGAAAAATCAGCAGAAGTGATTGATAAACGTCAAATCATTTGCATATTATTTTTTGTTTGCTTCTGAGCTGTAAAATATAGCGTTTAATTTTTAATATACCTCTAGTATGTAATATTAATTTATTATGTAAAATATAACCATGTTTATCTTATTATTTTGTCACATACCATACGTAATGATAATTTCTCTTTTCTTGCAACTATTGCTGTTTATTCGACTTTTTATTTGTCCATGGAACAATGTCTATTTAAAATTTACCAACCTTGTTAATTCAATTTTGCTTGCTATTCCAAATTAATTTATATGAATAAATTTAACATTATTGTCAATATTTACATATCTGTTTGAGTGAAGAGAAATTCCTCCCTAATATGTCCTTTCTTTTGGCGTCAGCTCAAATAATTAATTCTAACTAACGATTATCTAGATATCTTAATTTTTATATAACCTGGCACTAGTCTGGGGCGCCCACAAATATAGGACTCCAGGCAGTGCAAAACAAAAAAAAAAAGAACGTGAGTATCAAACTATATCCAGATCTGTCACCCTCCTAAAACTATTGCTAATCTTAATAATCTGATAGATAGATATTTTAGGGTAGGGTTTTATAGGCAATCGTGACCTCACTATTGAGCAGATCTATATCCACTTAAGGTCAACCACAATATACTACGTCACAAGAAAAATTTTATTTGAAGGAGGTAACAAGTTGCAACATAAAATGTTTCATGAGAAAAATTACATATACTTATATTACGTGTTGGTACTGTACAGTAATGCGCAAACAGGTATTTTAAAATGAAATAGTAGTAGTTAGTTAATTATACTGACTTTCAAAAAAAAATCCAAACATCTAGTAAGACCTGACCAAATTTAATAAAAATTTCACATTATGTGTTCTTAATCAAACTTAAAAAATTAATTCATTTTGAAAATGCAATATTAAAAAATAACAAAGCTGGTAATGAATGGGTACGCCACAATTTCTTATACATTAGATAACTTTTCAAAGCATGCTTGAGATTAAACGATTTATCGTATCCTGAGAAATGTCATCACAGGCTTCTCGGATTCGGTGACAAAGGTCAACTAGCTTATTTAGCGATTGGGGTAAATTACCGAATCGATTGCCAATCATATGTTCGATTGGTGAGAACTCTATGGAGCTAGAAGGCCATGGAAGCAGGGTCAGGTTATTTTCTCCTTGTAGTAATCGTTGCTCTACGAGGGCGTGCGTTGTCTTGTTAAAAAAAGGGGCTGAATTAGCCCTCATAGATATGGCAGTGCAACAGGCTGGAATACGTTTCGTATGTAATCATTTGCATTTCTGTAAATTTAAACTAGAGATGACCTGTAAACGCACCCCATACCATCACCCCTTGTGTAAGGGCCATATGCCGTTCCACAGCAGATTCTCAATTTCTGGGTTCTCCGCTTAATCGTCTCATTCTTTTGCGGCTATCGTGGACCCAAAGACAGAATCGGTACTCATCAGAGAACGCAACACGATTCCATTTGCCATCCCGATGTGATCTGCCGTTACAGCACTTAAGATAAGCAGTATGATGTCGATGTGTCAGTGGGAGACATAACAATGGTCTATACGAACGAAGCCCATAGGTATTCTGCGTTATATCGTTGCAATAAAGACTCTTTGTTGTAAAACTCGTAGCCAACCATTTCCAGTCGACCGTGTTGTGAAAACTATGTCTTGTAAAGCCGCAATCCCTAAATGACGATCTTCCCGTGCTGAAGTTTCTCGAGGTCATCAGGATCCATGTCGATGGTTATGGGTTCCTTCTTCAGGTTACCTAGACCAACATTGAAACGCAGTTGACACACTCCCCGCAAATCAACAATACGCCCCCTTTCGATATCACTTAAACGATTGTAATTTTTTCGTAAACAGCGCCCAGGCATAATAACTTTATGGATTAATAAATTCTGCACAAATTGATACGAAATATTGTTTCAAACTTAAGGAATCTCAAATTTCAAGAGATGACTTTTAGACAAAATAAAGTTAAAAAAAGTGTACAGGTGTCCGATTGTGGTTGCAGTTGCTGGGTATTTCGGTTATTAGTGACGAAATAACCTTGCGAATTTCGCAAACCTGAGCGAATTTTGTAAAACGAAAGATGCCGCAAACAAAATTGTCAAAACCCTCTTAGTTTCCCAACTACGGGGCGATCTTGGAAATATTGCATTTTCAGGTACCCCTTGTATTTCAATTGTGAACTTGTCGAAAAGGTTTAAAAGAATCCTTTTTGACCTTTTTACGTAGAATCTAGTGACGTAGTAAGTTTTTCTAAATATTAGTGTTTTTAAAATATTGATCTATGTTTGGTTTCCGAATAGGACAGCCTGTATATTTGTTATTTCCAGTAAAGCTGGTGTTTTATGTACGTCAGTACAGTCAAAATTTTGTGAAGTGAAAGAGTAGTAACTGTTTATAGAATTTAAGAGCGTGAAGAAAGAACATATTATAATGGACAGGCCATAAAAAAGTGAATACGTTTCTTGTGATGGCTCTGGTATTAGAACTAGTATGAAGTGATACATTTTGGAACAGCAAAATTCATGTGTCAATGTCAGAATTTGGAATTTTATCGTTTGGCCAGAAACAATAAAATTGTATTATATACAAGCACAAGTACTCAACTTATTTGTATGATGCAATGTATAATTCATTCATGAAATAAATAATAATAATAATAATAATAATAATATTTGTCAAGAAATTAATGTGCATTCTCACAAGCTTCTCAAAAATATATAACATTATGGGTATATTTTAATAAACAACGAAATAAATCCTAATTTTCCTAATCCACAAACAAGATTTTGCAGTATGCTAATGTTTGTGACTTGGAAGCACATGACAGTCCCCAAAACTGCTGGTTGTAGTTATATAAATTTTGTGTTCATTTGCAAATTTGTCTATTTTTTTATTTATTTATTGTGCAAAGGTATATTTGTGACTACGGCAGTAAACCAAACTTTCAAACATTTTGAGAAATACAATATGTTGGCTTGTTTTGTATTAAGTAATAAAATTGTTGAGCGGCATCTGGGATATGCTTTAACAGGTAAATAGTTGGTTTTCAGTAGTGTTTAAATAGTATTGCTTCATTTTTATTTAGATATCCAGAAAGGAGGCAATCCAATACAACCACTTTTTACCGAATAAAAAAGGATTTACTTGGTCACGGATCATTTAACAAACCTCGTTCAAATCAAAAACATATATTAAGAAAAAGCGAGAGGTTGATGAAATCACCGTTTTTGCAAAAGTAGAGGCTTACCCTACATACTCCTGTAGAATCATTTAAAGAGTCGTGGAGATTCCAAACTCTAAAATTTAAAAAATTCTAAGCAACCGCAAATACTACTCATACAAATTTAAGCTTCTGAAGCACCTACACCCTGGGGATGCTCAACGCAGGGTAGTGTTCTGCGATTGGTATCGGGAAAGACGTGATATGGTCAGACAAAGCTCATTTTAGTAATTCTGGTATACTAATAGACACAATAGCAGATTTTGGTATCAGAAAAACAAACTCCAAATATTTCCCAGGAGACAGCAGGGCAGGTTTGGTCTAAATGTGTCTTGCTTCATATTAGGAACACAGATAAAATTTTATATATTTGAGAAAAACCTAACAGCTAGTCGCTGCGTTCAAATTTGAGAGACAGCTTCACTTTGCTCGATGATTTTCCTTTACCGCATTTAAACGAAATTAATTTTCAACGGGACAGGGCTCCTGCACATAATTGTTGGATGGCGAGGTTATTTATGAAGGCCAATTTTCCAAATCAATGAATCTGAACCAATAGGCCTATAAGATGGCCCCCTAGGTCGCCAGACTTGTCTATCTTGGATTTATTTCTATGGGTATATCTTGAAAATAAAATTTACAAACTTCATTATGATAATATCCAAAATTTGGAAAACGCAATAAGAGGAAGTTTTGCTACATACAAAATCATCCCGCTCTTTTGCTTAATTTCTTAAAGCGAATAGGAAAAGTGTGCGAAGCGTGCATACAACAAAATGGAAATCATTTTGAACAGTTCTTTACATTTACTAGATTACTTTAGTATTTATCTTATCATTTTCGAAGTTGGTTTTTGCTGATATGCTTATTGGATAATAATTATTTATTAATGTTATTCCTTTTTCTTACGTAAATCTAGGTAGGTAGGACTGTTTTGTGAAAAATTAGCAATATATATTTTAATAATTAGCTGTTATTAAATAATTTTCTCGATTTATTTGCTATCATATAGAAATATATAAACAGCAGCATTTGTTTGCATTGTCTACCTCAAAATTTGTTTGCAAATTATGAACATTTTTTTTTCGTTGTTTATTAAAATAGACCCATAATGTTATATATTTTTGAGAAGCTTAGAACAGTACTTAGTTTTCGCAGAAATTATTTTGTGTTACATCAATCATTCTTTGTAAGGTTTTTGTGATATTTTGGAATTTAATAATAACTGTTCGATAAGGTATTGTAAAAAAAAATTACGGATATTCGTGAACAAAAATTTCATGCAATTGTTTTTGACGTTTCGTCGAAAAGCTTTTTGTAAATAATTATATCTTAGCAGGTATATAAATGGCTTGGAGAGGTTGGTTGGCCAGAAACGTCGGACCAGTTGTTTCGGAAACATTTTAAGTTTATTTTCTGACATTTTTTTTTATATTTTCAAACAATAAAATTATTTTGATGAAATATGGTACATTGTTTCTTCTATATAGGTTATACTGGTAACCAAGTTTTATTCCTGCTTTCATTAAGAAAATATTAATTTGCTATTGAAAATATTTTTATCAAAATTCACTACCATAACTCATTGGTTGCGTCCAGACTTTTTAGTGAATTTTCTTTTAAAACATTCACTAATGAGGAGATCGCGACTTTTAAATTTTGAAAAAATGTCTACAAATGAGCGCTATTTAGGACCTTTGGAATCCAAATCCGAGGTCGGTTTTAGACTTTATATCTGCCCAGCCCAAATAGATTAAACATTGCTTTGTTTTAATTAGACAGTCGGATTCTACCGTCCGTGCCAGTTCTGAGCTGAATTTTAATTTATCTAATTTCGACGACGTTAATTATACGGCATGTTTGTAAGAAAATAAATTCAGAACGCAGCAGGTGCGTTATGGTAGCGAATTTTTTTTTTAATCTGCTCAGTCCAAATAGATTAAACAACAAATTTGTCTTAATTAGATAGTCGTATTCCGCCGGTCCATGCGATTTCTGAGCTGACCTTTAATGTATCGAATTTAGACCACGTAATTATGATGCATGTTTGTAAGAAAATAAATTCGGGACGCAGCAAGTGCGTAATGGTAGCGAATTTTTATCAAATGCTTCAGATTTGAATAGCTCAATTTGCTATTAACCTATAAGGTTCGTTGGTCATGAAGCTAGTTTTTTCGGGAACATTTTAAGTTTATTTTCGAAATATTTTTATACATCTTCAAACAAAAAGTTATTTTGATGAAATATGGTACATTGCTTTTACTATATAGGTCATACTGGTATCCAAATTTGATGCCTGCTTTCTTTAAAAAAACACATATTTGCTATTTAAAACATTGTTATGAAAATTCACTATCATAACGCACTTACTGCTTCCAGACTTTTTTAAATATCGAAAAACATATTTGACAGTTTTGTGTAACAGCATTTTATTTCCCAAGCCTGAGTCAAAAATGATAAATCTGCATTTTTAATAATCTACATTGACAATTTATCAAATTATTTTCGAAAGTATTTTCTCTGGCTTCAGAAGTATTTGTTTTCTTGGCTGTAACATATTTCGCTGTTCGTATTCATGACAACAAATAAAAATTTGTTGTTACGTTATGATTGTTGGTCAAAAAAATACTGTAAAAAGAAAAATAAAATAAAAAGGTTTCAAAATGTCTACGTAATATATGTCAATATTTAATATAAAGATAATATCAACAATAACCATAGCAACAATAACCATAGCAACAATTACAACAATAAAACAACTAAACAGTAACAGTAATAAAGCAGACTCTATACAACGGAAATATCAACACACATCAACACATTACCTTCTTGCAACTTTTTTAAAAAAGAATTAGACTTATTTTGTTTATGTTTTTATTTAAAAAGAATAACCTCCAAGGATGGGAAATCCATAAAATCAGTTTCCTTATTTAAAACAATGTAGCTATTGTCGTGTATGTCAAGTTTTCGCGTGTAATTACAAAAATATAGTGGTTGTATGCGGTATTTACTGTGGGTCTATGTTCAGTTTCAATAACATGTTTTTCAAATAAGTGCAACAGCAAAACCGGTTACAGAGAAGAAAACCAAAACTTGTGGAGCTAGAGAGGCAGTCTCTACATTTGTTTTTCGTTTTTAATCTTTACCAAAATTGGCATTCCTTATGTGCTCATTGTATTCTACATTTGATGTATACATAATAGTCTGTGGTAGGTATTAAGTTACAAACTTAAGCAGTGTGATTATATGCAAAAATATTTAATCAAAAGCTTTATTTATAAATATCATACCTTGTATATAGAAAGAACTGTATTTGGCGGTGGGGACAGATATATGGCTTTGGTATACAAGATGTTGTGTTAAATAAATCTTTAACAGATTCAGGTTTTTTCTTTCCATTTTGTCTTTGGCTGTATACACCTGTAAGTGAAAAAGTGAAAAACTAAGTATTAAAAAATGATTGAAAGTTGGATACTTTTACATTAGATATTGTTTATGGTTTATTGGCAAAAATTATACATTTTGTCTATATAATAAGTCTTGGACTAGTGCTGTATTATAACATAACTTAAAAGGTGGCCTTCAAAATAGTATGAGAGCCTTTCACCAAACTCAGTAAACTTCAAATTTTGACGCTACAAATATAAATAGTTTTGCTCTTCTATTTCTCACCTATCATTTCAACCATTACATTTAATTACTATAAATATTTCCCGTTCTATGATGTCTTTTTAACTGCAATTATTTCCAAACAATCCATATTTTCACCACAATGTTTGCGTTGAATATATATATATATATATATATATATATATATATATATATATATATATATATATATATATATATATATATATATATATATATATATATATATATATATATATATGCACCAGGGGATACAGGAATGCAACAAATATATTTTATCATTATCAAGAAATTCCACAGAAATTGGTTTAGCTCCAGCTTCTCATGCAAAAACCCGTTCACAAAAAATAGAGAAATTGCAGAAAGAAATGGAATGGGTACAAACTAAAAGATGCAGAGGAACTGGAAAACTGGAAAAAAAGGAACAATAATGTGAATATCAATGAAGGAAAATCTGTGTCAACAAATATAAAAAAAATCCAAGGCAGGTGCGGAAAAACTACTAGCAAGAAATGGAATCCCTGGATGACATAATAAATACCAAAGTTAATACAAGAGCGTCACAGGTGAACAAATATCAAGAATGGAAATGCCTACAGTAGATATAAACAAATAAAAAATATGACCAAACAAAAACGTAAGATGCAACAGATACTAAAGAAATCAAAAATTATATGTAGAAGAGACTACCGGATCAAGCTTACAATATAAACCAGGAACAAAAGTAAAGTTACAGACGACAACGATCCACGTTTATTACCATAAAAGGAGGAAATTTCCAAGCACTGCAAGACCTATCTAGAACAGTTATATCATGGAGACGCAATTAATTGCGAAGACGTGTATATGGAGGAAATAGGAAAGGTAAACCCAGATGAGCTGGACCCGCCTATTCCAAGAGAAGAACCTAATAACGTGCTTAAAAGCTCGCAGTATAGACGAATTAACAGCAGAACTTTAAAAGAAACTCTACTGAAAAATTAAAGAAAAACTCTTGCAACTGGTTGAGTAATGTTATAAATGGAAAAGCCCAGTAAGTTTATCAAGAGTAATAGTATTACTATACTAAGTGAAGATTGGAACCTGTGACGGGTACTGATAATCACACTTGGAGAACGCAAATCACCACAACACATTTTAAAAAACCTGACTATCGTTTCGCTAACCAATCTAGCGTCATCAAGGGATGAATAATTCTAAATGGCTTATATCCACAACTCTATTTATATTCTTCTGCAGGTAATCGGTCACTACCGATTGAGGAAGGTTCAACGACACCATAAATTTAAATATTTCGGTTGACGGAAATATCTGTATTCTTCTACTATCTATCGGACGTGCTTCTGCTGGTATTTATTTTGTAAAGTAATCTATCAGGAGATTAACCGTTGGCGGCGGAGCGAGATTAATACGCTTTTTATTATTACTATATTTAGCAACCGTAGTACCGTATCTTAATTGTGCTAAATGGTCTTTGAATCTAATTCCAATAGATCTTTTTGTTTGTCCGACAAATGTAAGATTACAATCTTCACAGCTTATTTCATAAATTGCCGACATTTTGGCCGTACTATCCTTGTCTTATGGGTTAGCTAGCAAGTTTTTAAAGTATTTTTGTCGAAAATGTTAGTTGCAAGTTGGCTTTTTCAAAAATGCTATCTAGACCCCTCATGATTCAAAGTTCAGTTGGTAAGCAAACAAAGTTTTTTATGCTTTATCTCTTCTAAAAGTCGTTGATTCCGCGAACATTTTCTTTGCTTCCCGTTTGTTTATAACAAGTACATCTAGAAAGGGTAATTAATTATTAATTTCTAATTCGTGGGTGAATTTTATAGAATCAAATTTGTTGTTTAATTTGGCAATACAATCTTCTATTCTGCAAATGTTTGTGTTAAACACTGCGAAAATATCATCCACGTAACGAAATCACACTCTAGGAAAATACTCACATTCACTTTTAACATCTGTTTCAAATCTACTCATGAAAAGGTATTGCAATAAATGGCGATAGCGAATTGTCCATTGCCGTGCCTTGGGTTTGTTTAAAAAGCTCATTGTTTAATTGGAAAATATTTTGTTTAATACAATGGTTTGTTCAAATTGAAGATTCTTTGCAGATCTTTCCATTTACGTTATTCATTTTTAACAACTCTTCTAAATACGTTAACGCTTGCTTCGTGGGAACGCTAGGAAACAATGAGGTTACATCAAATGAAATAAAAACCTCGCCTTCAGCCAATTTAACCTCTTTAATATTATTAACAAATTCAAGTGATGTTGTTATTGAAAAACCTTTTGTTTGACGGGCAAGCTTTTAAAGTCATAGTAAAACAATAGTCTAAAGAGTTGTCCCAACCTTATATCAACAGACTTAGGAAGAAAGTTACAAGTTGCAGGTCCTCAAAAAGTACTGTCTCTCAAAAATCCATAAACCGGGATAATCAATAAGTGCTATGTCTTTGCAAAAATTAGAGAAACTAAAATTACACTTTACATGTAGCTGAAAATGGTGTATGTAAACATCTGTTGCGAAGTTTAAGTAATTTGGTCGCAAAATTTGGGGTTTTTCCAAATTAAAAATATAATGTGAAAGGCGTGAATTGAAACGACTTAAGTAGTTAAAGTCCAATGCTTGACAAATACAGAGTAGTGAGCTGCCTTGCGTAGATTGGTACATACTATAGGCATAAGTCATAATCTAATGATAATCAAATAATACAAATACAAATACAAAAAATTTGTTGGAAGTTCAAACAAGACTAACAGTGTTGCAAAAAATGTAACATCATTCATAATAAGGATATATAATCATCTTCCAAAGAATCTTATAGACTGTGATGTGTCTGTTTTAAATATAAAACTTAAACAGTTTTTGGAATCGCAGTCTTTCTATACTCTGTCTGATTTTTTTCACCATGTTTATAGAATAAGTGAAACTTATTTGCTGCTTTAATTTGTATTTCCGTTGGCACTATTGATATCAACCATGTGTGTTTGGTCTAATTGATGCATGTTGTTTTTTATGTTTTATTTACGATGACGAACCGTGATTTTATTTTTAATATATGTATCTATATTTGTAAAAAGCTTTCAAACTGTGAATTTTTAAATTTTGGGATACTTTGCTTAAGAAAGAGTGTGCTAGAAATTTGGCTGATTTTGTGTTTTACATTGTGACGTATTCATTGCCATTGTTGGATGTTCTAAATAAAGAGTATTATTATTATTATTATACAAAGAATACGCGTATAACACACTACCCGAACTAGGGATCAATAAATATTTGCCACTAAAATCCCGAAACCCGTTTAAATCATTTAGGACGTTAGAATGACAGGTAATATAAAATTAAAAATTTGTTGAGTAGTAGTTTTTTACGGGGAAGGTTCAATAAAATGTTTAAAATACACTATATTTGTAGCTTGATAAACGACCTCCATTGAGCTTTTAGACTAAAAAATATAGTATATAATGGAAAGATCAAGGTTTAGGGAAAACAATAAAGAAATTTTAAGGAACTATTGCTTATATAAAGAAAATATGACGTTTTTGCTAAATAAATTTTTTGACAATTTTTTCTCACAGAATTTGTTCAAAAACACTCGTCGCCTAAAATATTTATCTAATAAAAAGTTTCCTGAATTTCAGACCTTTTGGATTTTAAATAAAAACGTGGTTTAAGCTGAAACGTAATATATGACCATCCTTAATTATTTCGTCAAAATGGCTGCTGAAAGTAGCCACTGTCACAATCATTTGTATATCAGCCGTTTTCTAAAAGATCACTCACAAAAAATTCAATATGACATTATGAATTTAATGCAGAGGTAAGTGTGATATTACAAGAGTATGAGAAGATACGAAACAATAAGAGTTAACGGCTTAGGTCTCTATAAAAATAATTTTAAGTGAGTTTCTTTTACCATCTTTAAAGTTAAAAATAAAACGTCATCTAAAATTGAAACAGTTAGATATGTTTCAAAGACCGGCAAACCAGTCACAATTCAAGTAATTCTGTATTTAGCTGTTTAGTTACATTTATTTTTAGGTTATAAATTTTCTGGGGCAGCAACTCGCCGTCTCTATACCTACCTCGTAAACAAACAATTTATTGGCTTGCATCTGTGGTTCAGTGGTAAATTACTTGCGTGATACGCAGACAACCCGGATGGATTCCCGCCCGAAGTATGTAGCATTTTGAACCAATACTTACACCAACTTTAATATTTGGTAGAAATAGTAGTGTCCAAATTTCATACGCTTGGGCCAAGATCTCATTTTTGTATAAAAGTCTGAATAACTTTGTCACCGTTGAGCCTAAAATTATAAATTTTAGCAAATATTTTTTCATTGTTGATGTTATTAAGAAAATACACTCATAGAGAACTGGTTTAAAAAAAATGTTTAATTAGGTTGACTAAGACGAAACAGGCGATTACTAGGAAAAAATACCTGCCACGTTTATAGTTTGACAAATATAATCCTTTCCTAATAATGAATTAGGTAAGGCTAGATGTATACTCACCACAATTAGAACCGCAGACCGGGTTTGCTCTAATTAGAGCCTATAAATAGTTGTGTTCTCACTGCAATGAGTATACCGTACTGACGACCTCTAATTAGAGCGAAACCGGTCTGCGGTGAGAATACATCTAGCCTTATATACATTCTCCCTATATTAGGGAAGAAATGGCCCAGGGCTGAGAATTTACAAAATTGTTAGTTGGTTGTACATAGTCTCTATTTTATAACATTTTGTGTTATTTGGAGCTGTCGTGACAACATACTACTTGGTTCCGCAACGAGATGGCGACTCCTGTCTTACAGCTTACTTTGTGTAATGAATTAGATTTTCTTCTGGATTTTGGAAATCTTTTGTAATCTTAATGAAATTTGTAATAAGAGTTTCTTTGAAAAAAAATTACAACACCTAGATATACCAAATGTTTATTTGGTTACAATTTTTGATTTAATAGCATCATAGAAAATTGAGTTTTGGAAAATTGAAGTTCTTTCCCCGAAAGATTAAAATATGTTTTGTGATAATAGACAAATATTGATGGAAACACTTTAAAAAAATGTTGAAATCAGCGCATATTAGGGTCTCTAAAAGAGATCTTCAAGGCCGGTTTTAATTAACAGTATAAATTTTATTAATATGCCGTATTGTACTAGTGTACAATTCCTATTAAAATTCTACTATAACGCACTTACTGCCTCCCGATTTATTTTTATTTAAGGGGTGCTGCAGGCAGTGCCCTCTATCCGCTAGCGCCAAACTGGCATTCTTTTATCACTCTGAGAACCTTATTTGTATTAATGTTAATAGGTACTCTAATAAATACTTTTCCAGATAGCAAGCAAAATATCAAAATCCAGTTTCTCACTTTAAAACCCTGTGTCTATTTTAATTTTAACCCTTGGAAAGAGGAAAGTTTGGCTAAATCTTAATATTTTGATACCAGGAATATACTGCTGATCTGTGTACTGTTACGGCCTGCAATATGTGCCATAACTTTCTCTGTTTTTTTTTTGTTTTAAATTATTGGTTATATTATATTAAATATATCGGTGCAAACACTGGTTAGTTTCATAGAGGTCATCCCTAGGCAACCCAAAATACAATACAATAAATAATTTAACGGTAGGACGCTGATAATTTGAGAAATAAAAGAAGATAAGAAACGCCAGTGAAATATTGATTAGGTATAGAATCGCCGATGAATTAACATGGTTTTCTTGGTATGGAATTTTTAGTGGGGACTTTATTGTGCGAGTCCTTGTGGTAAAACTGCTAGTACAAATTAATTAGAAAAATGGATTGTCACTTCTAAAAATTCCGGATTAAACAAGCAGGTTTGATACAATTTATAAAGGGCGCCTAGTATCAAAACTAGATTCCAGAGAGTAAATGTATAATCTACGCACTGGAAGTCATTCTCCCGTCAATAGAAAACTGTAAGTGTGTTCCATTTTACCTTTTGCTGGCTGAATTTATATTCCGGGTTAATTGGGAGCTGCATGGAGTTTATTTATCATAAGTGATTGCCTCTACTGACTTTTAAAGAAACAGCAGTTTGCAGAAATTTAATTAGTATGGTATTGTTTGCAGACTTATAACTTCCTTCATTTTACAGTGTATATATCAGTTAAAATTTGTTAAAATACTCACGTTATCGTTGGTGTTTTTGTATGGTGTAAATTATAGATTGTAACTTTTAGATATTTTTCATGTAAGATCATTTACTTAAAACTAATTTTGCATTATTTTTTAAGGGCCACAAGTGTTCATGGACATTGTCTGTTGAATTTCTTATACCTATAGTAATACATACCTTCGTGGATATAGTTAAATTAAGTTGTTTAAAGCTAGTAAACCTTTTAAGCTTTCTTTAAACTAATTAAAAACAGATGAGTTCGTAGTGGATTTATTTTGCAGGTAACTATTGATTTTATTTTAATATTTATTATACAAAATTTTGTCGATGATTTAGCACCCTTATTTCCAATGCAGGTGTGTGGGTACATTTTCCCTTGAGAAAATATATGGATTCAGTGAAGCAGTATTGAACAATTTTTTTCTTTTACAGAGTAACAGCCTGAATCTTTTGTTTAACATTTTTGTTGTTGTTGTTTTTAACACGCTGGTTAAAGTGTGCGTACATGGTTGCAATGGGTTACTACCCTTTAGTTTTAATGTAAACATCCTTATAGTTTGTAAGTGCACTCGGCGCAATCCCAACGTCACATCGCAATAGTTTCCCGCTATTGACGTAACACCGCATATTTGGTGCATACAAGTATATATACACCAGCTATACGTTGATCCTATGCTTGCGCAAGTTGCTGAATTCCCAACGTTCGGAGCCTTTTCGTCACATGTTACAACTGCAGCGGCGGTTGCGGTGAAGTGTACAAATTTACAGGCCTCGTAAATCTCGCGCCATTTTGATTGGTTGTATTCATCTGAGATAAACCATTTACCAGTTGTAGTACAATCATGTTCACCAATTTGATTTGAATTAAAATAACTGTACTGTATAAGTTGTTGAAAATGTATTAATCATATTTTTATCTGCCGCATTCTGTAAAAGGTTTACGGATTGCTATACAATCTTTTGTAAAAGTTACACGCTGTTTTTAAGTACCTATATTTATATTCCACGCATTAATTCTTGCTAATTCTGCTTGTTATACACGTGTTTTACTTTCTGTCTTTTAAAACATACTTATTGTAATCTTTGTTTCTCTTTTGTATAATATATAAATGTGAAGTTTCAAATTTTATGTGTGCGTATTATTCTCAACCTATTGTGTTAAGTTGCAATTTTGTAAGATGTCTCGCTAACCTTTCACTGTCAAGGTTAGTTAGATAAGGTCTTCTCACTCTATTTTACTTGACTGTCGCCAGTCATATTTTCATTCACTTCTTTCGACAGTGTGGCGCTGAGATCTCTGGGTTAATAAGGTTAAGAACCCCACCCAAGGCTGAGCACCCGGCATCTTTGTGACGCCACCCAGAGATTATCTTTTCCTTAACCTACTTTCTAATGTCTGTTGTTATATTGTGTTAGTATGAGCTAAAGGCGTAACAGTACCATTACCTTCTAACCACCCTGTGTAAAAGGCATCTTAAATATAAATACGTAACTGTTCAATCTGTATCAGTTGAATACTAAACAATGAATAACTGTTTCAAGATCATTCTTTAACCTAGATTTTCAATACCAAAATATCTTCAGAGTAAAAGAACTTGGCCTCTTGACTAAATTAATAAATATTGTAAGACGATACGACCGTACAAGCAATGAAACTATGCTCGCTGAATATTAATATCGCCATCTTCACCCTACCGGAACGTTTTTTCCATATCGTTTAATGTTATACAATATAACGTTTTGCGTAATATGTGGAAGATTTTTTCATGACTTTCGCAATTCTTGTGTTTTTATTTTGTAACAATTCGAAAACCACATTCCTTATAATGTAATTATGTTTATTATAGTCAGTGGTGAATTAAGCATAAAAATTCGTATTTTCAATAAGTTTGAATAATATATTTGGTTGGTCTGTGGTCTGACCTACATTATTTTTGTTTTGTTACATATGTGACAGGAATTAAAAACTTTAGACGCAGCAAGTACATTATGGTAGTGAATTTTCATAAGAATTGTACACTATTAGTAAGATATATTATTAAAACTAATTCTTTAAATTTAAATGGACCTTGGAGATCGGTTTTAGAGTCCCAGTTAGCGATTATTTGAAAAAAATTATATTTTATATGGAGCTACTAAATTAAAATTTGGTCTTGGATATAATATGTAAGTACTGCAAGTGCCTTTTAAAAAAATTGTGTTACAAATTTTATTAAAGTTTCAAGCGTTTTTCAGAAAAAAATAAGTATTTACAGAGGGAATGTACCTGTCGAATTATAAATATGACAGGTATTCTTTAATGCTTGGATGGTTTTGTTTTAGTTAACCTATCCAATTTTTGCAAACAATAAACAACAAAAAAGATTTTTTTATGTTATGGTAGATAATTTTCGTAAAAATATTTCAATTGGTTTGGTTCTCCATATAAATTATTTTTTTTCAAATAATCGCTAACTGGGACTCTAAAACCGATCTCCAAGGTCCATTTAAATTTAAAGAATTAGTTTTAATAATATATTTTATTAATAGTGTACAATTCTTATGAAAATTCACTACCATAACGTACTTGCTGCGTCTAGTGTTTTTTGTGATACTGGAACCAATAAGTATAAGTTAGTATTTGTTTCACTTGCCAGGTTATTAAAAATATTAAAGAACACAGATAACGATAAGCCTGTGCTACCTACATTTGATCAACAATTATTGTGTCATAAACTTTAGGACTAAATCAAAAGAACACTTTTTAATAACAACTCTAACATAATATGTAGAGATATAATATAAAGAGCTTTATAACAACAAACGTGGCTAGTGGCTACTACTTCATGTAAGGATGCCTTGGAAAATAAAACCATAAACGATAATAACGAATCTTCGAATGATTTGAGGTTAGATTGATATTGAAGATTAAATATATTATAATGCTACTGGCGCTGAAGCATCGGACATTAGTACTGAGCTTATAGTTTTAAACCATTTCATTGAAGTTAAACTTCTATTTGGTAGATTTTGTAATATAACAAAACATTTCAGTTTTAATAAATGTAAATAACACGTCGAGAGTCTAACGTTTCGGCGTCGGCAATCGGCGGCTCCCGTTTTGCGATGACAGTTGGCCTACCATGCAGCGGTGTCAGATTGAGTAAATTAGAATTTATGATCAATCAAATGAGAAATTATTGGTAACTCAACATTTACTAATATTAAGCCAGATTTATTAGATGGATTAATTTTTTGACGAACTTTTATTGGTCATTAATAAGTACAAATACGTGTTATTACCTTATGTTTCACATTTTAAGATTCAAATGAAATTTTATTAAATCTGACAACCCGGCTCCTTTATATTTAATTGTCAGGTGACTGTTGTCTCTATTTGAATTATCTCTTCAAAATTACGCATTCACAGTCTAACCATCCGTATCAACATTGAACCTGGGAAATGCTGTATGAAATTTGAACTGATATCTTAGACTGTTCATTCATTTATTATTTTGATTTTTTAATAACTCTTGTCATCGTATGCCGTTTAATTTGAAATTAGCAGTTATATTGTAACGTCTCCTATATATGTGCAAATTTTCATTCGAAACACTTCAATATTTAAAAAATATTGCGTTTTCAAAATTTTCCCTACATTTTTTTCTCAGAAAAGTTAGACGCACGGTGCCCATCTACGAACTTATCCAAGCCATTAACAAAATCAAGGTAATTCCCAAATTTAGTCGAAATCGGTCAAGTATTTTTTGAGTTAGCGGTTGGATATATATATATAAACATATAAAAATTGAAACTCACCCCGGATATGGGTTCTAGAGGCCCTAATCTGCGCTCATTTGAAAAAATTTTCCAAAAGTCTTCGATACCTCTCTATTAGTGAATTTTCTTAATGAAAATTCACTAAAAATGTGTTTACCAAATATTCACAAAGAAAATTTTGCTAATAGAGAGTGTCTAATTTGCGAAAAATTCGCCATTATTCCAATAATAATGGCTTCCTCTTAATAATGCTGTTGTTTTTTAAATCGCCGATCTTTCTTATTGATTTTTGTTTAGAGACAAATTTTCTGGCGAATTCAGATGTAGTGTTGCAGGGCCCCTGGTACAAAGGATGAAGTTTTGCCCTGTTGAACCTTTTGTATAGTTTCAAGTACAATTTTTGAGAATTGTTCAAATGTATCCCCTGAGGATGACCTCTTGGAGGTCGAAACGCGTAGGAGGTAATTAAATGAATAAGTTTATTGTCTGGTGAGAATCCTTTCATTCAATGTTTAGTGATAAGTAATAATGTCGCGAAATAAGCGTAAGGAGTCATAAATTGATCTTCTTGTAACACAGTAACTTTGAGCCTCCTGAACTAAAGTATTTATTACTTTAGAGATTCTCACATAAATTGACTTCGAATTGATCTTATAATCTGTCGTCATGACAGATATATGACGACAGTTTTTTAAAAGTAATGGGTCACCCTTCTTGAACAATAAAGAAATAACAGATGATCTTGCAGTACGTGGTAAAATATTTTTACCAATTACCTGAGTAACCGTTTTGAAAAACATATACTTTATTTTGTCCCAAAGATGGAGATAAAATGCTGGTGGTAAGCCATCAATTCCAGGAGCCTTATTTTTATTAGAAGACCTTAAAGCGGCGGTAAGCTCTTCAATGCTTAGCGGCTCATCTAATGACACCAGTTAGTGTATTTAAACCGTCAAATATATAACTTGCCAATTTAACATTACTACGCTGGTCAGTAGAGTCTCAAAATGAGATTTCACAAAAGAACTTACCCCTATGTCATCTGTCACCGTAGTATTCCCATTTCGTAGTCCCTCAAAACGTTTCTGAGAGCTTAATATTGGGCTTATCATCTCAGTCGTTGGCCTGTCTACATTGTAAAGGTGAGACAAACCAATTGACTAAAGTTTTTTCTCGCTGCTTGCAAAGCATATTTGTTTGACTTGCCGATTGATTCTCAAGATATCAGGAATGCTATCGTCAGTTATCTCATTAATCAATTCAAACACAGCCATTTTAACGCCAACAAAAAACACCCTGTTATGACTACGTCTAAGCATCAAGTATTGTTCGGTTAATTCTTTAACACCAAGCTTAAAATTTTCCCACTAGGCTAAGGGATCTTTTTTAGAATCAGCTAGCAGTGAGATTTAATAATAATTACAACTACAATTACAATTTATTGATGCAGTCTGTATACTTTGGATAATTTAAAAGATGGCTGTAGAATCTCCACAGCTTTAGCTTGTTTTCCTTGTGAAAATTCAGCAAAGTAGGCAATGCAAGGTGGTCTGAAAAGGACGGCAGTAGTTTTTAGGAAATAACAGGTGTGAGAACATTATTACAGCAATATATTTGATATATGCTGGACGCAGACCTCCCGACATAGAAAAAACTACCCTTATGAGCATATTTAAGTGTCCACGTATCATGCAGCATACAATTTTTAACAATGCTTATGAGTCTACCGGACGCTAGCTATTTAACTTCTGGTATGACTTCTTGCGCAATAGAGAACGGCGTATGTGTGTGTGTGTGTGTGTGTGTGTGTGTGTGTGTGTGTGTGTGTGTGTGTGTGTGTGTGTGTGTGTGTGTGTGTGTGTGTGTGTGTGTGTTGTAAAACATGATTTTCGAAGCTTCTACGCCACCTATAGACTTCCGTTTTTTTATCACGCTGGAAACTTCTTTCCAGGGGCGAAGTTCGCTGGCCAGTTCTGAGAATCCGGTTTTTCCACGACAAATGCAAATTAGTTTTTAAAAAATGCGAAATCTTTGAAACAGGTCAATTTATTTTTACAAAATGCTACTCGTATATTGCCATTAAACTACAGATACAAATTCCGTTTTGGCGAATAATTATACCCAATCCAAATTTTTCCGGAATTAAATTTAACGTAGTTTGGGATATGTCCCTTTTCCTGTAGTCCAGTCCCTTTATCGCCCTCTTGTGTTAGAACTGTGTTTGTATCACTTTGGCTTGATTTCATAGCTCGACTGCGATTTTGAGACAGTTCCACATTATCTATGAATTGATTTTTATGGAACCTAGTGGCGTAAGCGCTGCTTGACGATCCGAGCATATGGCAATTGACTGGTTTGTCAACCCTTGCTCAATACGCTGCTTTGCGCAACATTGTATTGCGGCAATCTCTGCGTTAAATATTTTTTCATGTTTTCCCAGGTTTATTGAAAATTTGGTTGTTGGCCTTATTCTGTAAATCACTGATTTAACACATGTCTCCGACTTCGATCCGTTGATGTACCAGGCTGTTTGTGCTCCCTTAAAGGCTCATTTATCTATTTTCCCCACAAGTACCTCGTTTCATTTATTTTATAGCTTCTGATACCTTGCTTTGTTCTTCTGTCTAACTGGTGTTTAATGATCTTGCATTAGCCTACGTTTGCACAAGTGATTGAGTTTCTCCTTTTATGAATATGTTCAGAGGAGCAGATCAAAGGACCACCAATGCTGCCATTGGGATGTCTTTATGGCCGCCTTGATGCGCAGGCATGCAAGCCCTTTTACACCACTTAACATAACTTACCCCAATTCTTGCCACTTATTTTACTACACTTTTCGAGTTAAATTATGCCCCTTTAGTTGACTTATTCGTGAAAAATGAGTCCGAGGTGTTTTATGTTCTCACAAATGTTATTTAACACGAAAGTTGTGCTGCCTTCTGGTACCCCTTGTGCTGTGAGAACCACAATAAAACATAAAACAACTACATAAAAGCCGTAGCAAATTGCAGAATTTAGCTGGGTCCAATTTCCGGCGGATTCTGTACAGATTGTATTGCCCACGTGTGTGTGTGTGTGTGTGTGTGTGTGTGTGTGTGTGTGTGTGTGTGTGTGTGTGTGTGTGTGTGTGTGTGTGTGTGTGTGTGTGTGTGTGTGTGTGTGTGTGTGTGTGTGTGTGTGTGTGTGTGTGTGTGTGTGTGTGTGTGTGTGTGTGTGTGTGTGTGTGTGTGTGTGTGTGTGTGTGTGTGTGTGTGTGTGTGTGTGTGTGTGTGTGTGTGTGTGTGTGTGTGTGTGTGTGTGTGTGTGTGTGTGTGTGTGTGTGTGTGTGTGTGTGTGTGTGTGTGTGTGTGTGTGTGTGTGTGTGTGTGTGTGTGTGTGTGTGTGTGTGTGTGTGTGTGTGTGTGTGTGTGTGTGTGTGTGTGTGTGTGTGTGTGTGTGTGTGTGTGTGTGTGTGTGTGTGTGTGTGTGTGTGTGTGTGTGTGTGTGTGTGTGTGTGTGTGTGTGTGTGTGTGTGTGTGTGTGTGTGTGTGTGTGTGTGTGTGTGTGTGTGTGTGTGTGTGTGTGTGTGTGTGTGTGTGTGTGTGTGTGTGTGTGTGTGTGTGTGTGTGTGTGTGTGTGTGTGTGTGTGTGTGTGTGTGTGTGTGTGTGTGTGTGTGTGTGTGTGTGTGTGTGTGTGTGTGTGTGTGTGTGTGTGTGTGTGTGTGTGTGTGTGTGTGTGTGTGTGTGTGTGTGTGTGTGTGTGTGTGTGTGTGTGTGTGTGTGTGTGTGTGTGTGTGTGTGTGTGTGTGTGTGTGTGTGTGTGTGTGTGTGTGTGTGTGTGTGTGTGTGTGTGTGTGTGTGTGTGTGTGTGTGTGTGTGTGTGTGTGTGTGTGTGTGTGTGTGTGTGTGTGTGTGTGTGTGTGTGTGTGTGTGTGTGTGTGTGTGTGTGTGTGTGTGTGTGTGTGTGTGTGTGTGTGTGTGTGTGTGTGTGTGTGTGTGTGTGTGTGTGTGTGTGTGTGTGTGTGTGTGTGTGTGTGTGTGTGTGTGTGTGTGTGTGTGTGTGTGTGTGTGTGTGTGTGTGTGTGTGTGTGTGTGTGTGTGTGTGTGTGTGTGTGTGTGTGTGTGTGTGTGTGTGTGTGTGTGTGTGTGTGTGTGTGTGTGTGTGTGTGTGTGTGTGTGTGTGTGTGTGTGTGTGTGTGTGTGTGTGTGTGTGTGTGTGTGTGTGTGTGTGTGTGTGTGTGTGTGTGTGTGTGTGTGTGTGTGTGTGTGTGTGTGTGTGTGTGTGTGTGTGTGTGTGTGTGTGTGTGTGTGTGTGTGTGTGTGTGTGTGTGTGTGTGTGTGTGTGTGTGTGTGTGTGTGTGTGTGTGTGTGTGTGTGTGTGTGTGTGTGTGTGTGTGTGTGTGTGTGTGTGTGTGTGTGTGTGTGTGTGTGTGTGTGTGTGTGTGTGTGTGTGTGTGTGTGTGTGTGTGTGTGTGTGTGTGTGTGTGTGTGTGTGTGTGTGTGTGTGTGTGTGTGTGTGTGTGTGTGTGTGTGTGTGTGTGTGTGTGTGTGTGTGTGTGTGTGTGTGTGTGTGTGTGTGTGTGTGTGTGTGTGTGTGTGTGTGTGTGTGTGTGTGTGTGTGTGTGTGTGTGTGTGTGTGTGTGTGTGTGTGTGTGTGTGTGTGTGTGTGTGTGTGTGTGTGTGTGTGTGTGTGTGTGTGTGTGTGTGTGTGTGTGTGTGTGTGTGTGTGTGTGTGTGTGTGTGTGTGTGTGTGTGTGTGTGTGTGTGTGTGTGTGTGTGTGTGTGTGTGTGTGTGTGTGTGTGTGTGTGTGTGTGTGTGTGTGTGTGTGTGTGTGTGTGTGTGTGTGTGTGTGTGTGTGTGTGTGTGTGTGTGTGTGTGTGTGTGTGTGTGTGTGTGTGTGTGTGTGTGTGTGTGTGTGTGTGTGTGTGTGTGTGTGTGTGTGTGTGTGTGTGTGTGTGTGTGTGTGTGTGTGTGTGTGTGTGTGTGTGTGTGTGTGTGTGTGTGTGTGTGTGTGTGTGTGTGTGTGTGTGTGTGTGTGTGTGTGTGTGTGTGTGTGTGTGTGTGTGTGTGTGTGTGTGTGTGTGTGTGTGTGTGTGTGTGTGTGTGTGTGTGTGTGTGTGTGTGTGTGTGTGTGTGTGTGTGTGTGTGTGTGTGTGTGTGTGTGTGTGTGTGTGTGTGTGTGTGTGTGTGTGTGTGTGTGTGTGTGTGTGTGTGTGTGTGTGTGTGTGTGTGTGTGTGTGTGTGTGTGTGTGTGTGTGTGTGTGTGTGTGTGTGTGTGTGTGTGTGTGTGTGTGTGTGTGTGTGTGTGTGTGTGTGTGTGTGTGTGTGTGTGTGTGTGTGTGTGTGTGTGTGTGTGTGTGTGTGTGTGTGTGTGTGTGTGTGTGTGTGTGTGTGTGTGTGTGTGTGTGTGTGTGTGTGTGTGTGTGTGTGTGTGTGTGTGTGTGTGTGTGTGTGTGTGTGTGTGTGTGTGTGTGTGTGTGTGTGTGTGTGTGTGTGTGTGTGTGTGTGTGTGTGTGTGTGTGTGTGTGTGTGTGTGTGTGTGCCAGTTATCTTTTTTATGTAATAATTTCCAGTGCAATCTGCTTAATGCCTCAGGATAAAAGGGTATCATGTACGTGATGCTAATATTAATATTTATCTGGTTGTAATACCTCGTATGTAACCTATTCGCGAGAATACCATTGACATGCATATTTTAATCTAGTTTGTTTCATTGCCTTTAACGAATTAATTTCTGCATTCCTGTTCAATTTGTTCTTATAAGGCAAATAATTATTTACATGGTAGAGGTTTCTCGTAGGCAGTTACATACTTTAACAAAGAAGTTGCTCACACGATTCAAAAGTACTTGGTCTTGTTTAAGTCTATTTACACTGACCGTATCCAGTCGCTTGATCGATACCAGTTAGTGGGTACTTAGCCATATATATATATATATATATATATATATATATATATATATATATATATATATATATATATATATATATATATATATATATATATATATATATATATATATAGGCTGGCGCATTGCATTGAAAACGAAACAGACCGATTTGCGTCCATAGAATTATTTTTTTAATAAACGCTGAAACACGTCAATTTTAATATTGAGGGGGACATGTTTTGACATAAAACTCAACTTTGTCACATCAACCTCTTAAGGGTGGTGATAACAACCCTTACATTTTAAATATGGAAATAGGTTGAGTGTTACATCATTTGAAAGCTCTTTCTTTTCTGAATTTAACACAGAATTTTTTTGGAACTTTTATTTGAAGATGCAAAAACGCATTTCACTCATTCCGATAAAAAATTTGCTGATATTCAATGTTTTATTGGTTTGTAAACAAAAAATTGACTATCAGAACATTTCTTATCGGAATGAGATAAATGCGGTTTATTATTTCAGTTTATCGGTCTGTTTGATACTTAATAGTACTACTGAAAATTAATTTCACAATGGTGTATTCTGTAGGAGAAAAATTTGAAATAATGTCTTTTTTTTTCAAAAACGATGACTGTGCCAACAGTACCGAAAATTTGTTTAATGAACGACATCCGAACTGACATGTTAACAGAAAATACATTTTGAAGTTAGTTGCAAAGTTTCGACAAAGTGGTTCAGTAGCCAACAAAAAACGGGATCCTGAACGTGAATTTCCGGTTAGAAATAAGACTACTGAGATTGAAGTTTTAGGACAAATTGCTGCAGACCCAACTTTGAGCACGAGAAAATTGGCCACTGTTTCAAACATCATAAGAAGAACTATTCAGCGAATGTTGAAGCATCATAAATTTCACCCGTATAAAATTCATCTTGTACAACAACTGAATGAAGATGATTTTGATCGGCGGCTGGAGTTTTGTGAAGTTATGACTGCACGAATAGCTGATAACGGGAACTTTCAGTTCAATATCTGTTTTTCAGACGAGTGTACGTTTTTATTAAACTCTACAGTCAATCGTCATAATTCTCGTTATTGGGCAGATAATAATCCAAGAAATTTTCACGAAGTCCACACTCAAACTCCACATAAATTAAATGTATGGACCGGCATTTTTGGAGACCGTTTAATCGCACCAATTTTTCTTTATGGAAATTTGAGTGGCGAAACCTATTTGGAGTTACTAGAAGATATCGTTTACCCTCTACTAATTGACATTGTTGAAAATTATGATCGCTATCAAGAAAATCAATTAGCGTTTCAACAAGATGGAGCTCCTCCGCATTTTTCACAACGTGTTAGGGAGTTTTTGAACAGAGAGTTTCCAGGACAATAGATTGGGCGTAGAGGTGCCATTGAGTGGCCCCCTAGATCACCCGATTTAACTCCTTTAGACTTGTTTCTATGGGGCCATTTAAAAGTAGAATTTACGCAGCAGAACCGGAGTCTCTGTAAGAATTACAACAACGCATTGTTGAAGAATGCCATCTAATAACTCCACAAATGCTCCAGAATGTCAGAGCTCGTTTTGAACAAAATTTGTATAATTGTATGGAAGCTGGTGGTCAACAATTTGAACACTTACTTAACTGAATAAACATTTTTGAACGTTTGGTTTGTTTTTTAATTTTTTATAACAAAAAATTGACTAACTAGTGCATTTCTTATCACAATGAATGAAATACGTTCTTGCAACTCCAACTGTGAATAATTTTTTAACGAGTTGATAAAACTTCCAAAAAAATTAGTGCGCTAAATTCAGAAAAGAAAGAGCTTTCAAATGATGTAACACTCGTCCCATGTTCCTTATTTAAAATATAAGGGTTGTTATCAGCAACCTTAAGGGGTTGCTGTGACAAAGTTGAGTTTTATGTCAAAACATGTCCCCCTCAATATTAAAATCGACATGTTTCAGTGTTTCTTAAAAAAAATTCTCTGGACGCAAATCGATCTGTTTCGTTTTCAATGCGCCAGCCTGTATATATATATATATATATATATATATATATATATATATATATATATATATATATATATATATATATATATATATATATATATATATATATATATATATATATATATATATATATATATATATATATAGGAGAAGTAACAGTTTTGCATGATTCTGAGGTCCTAATTCTGGCAGGTCCTTTACAGTACCCGTTACTCTTAATCTCGTTAGTTTTACACAGCACTGCCTGGATACTTGGTTCTCTGTTGGAATAAAGTTTATTGAGAATGTTGGAGGTCTCGCTTTTTGTTCTTTTGCGATCGTCTTATCCGACTATTTTTAGAATGTGATATCTTTCTGTTTCACTTAAATAAACTATTTTACACGCGGGCCGCAAAAATATATTGTTGTTCTTCTGAAGGCAAAACTAATAATGCGACTTATTATAACGTTAACAAGATGACATCAAGGCTGTCGGTAGGCACGGCCCTCAGTTCAATACCGTTCCTAAATTCGAGTTTCAGAATTTGTAGTTAATTTCGAGGTTATTTTGGAGTGCAACCCAAAAACAATTTTTTACACCCCGTACGGCAAAAAAATGTTGCCAGTAGAAAAAAAAAGTTGGTTACCATGATAACGAAATTACAGGCATCGGAAAAAATTCAAAGTTACCAAAGTTACCAAAGATGTAGAAAAATATATTAAACTTTTTGCGTAAAACATTTTTTATAGAGACTGTTTCTAAAAAGTTGTAAGAATTATTCCATACATATTGGACACCCTGTACACGTGTATATATATATATATATATATATATATATATATATATATATATATATATATATATATATATATATATATATATATATATATATATATATATATATATATATATATATATATATGTATGCTTTTCCACTGGCTTTACAATAATTTTTAGTGATTTTTTATTTTAAAAAATTCACTAATAGAGAGGTATCGATGGTGAGACTTTGCAAAAAATTTGTCAAATGAGCGCGAACTAGGACCCCTAGAACCCATATCCGGGGTCAGTTTCAATTTGTATTCAATGTTTATATATATATATATATATATATATATATATATATATATATATATATATATATATATATATATATATATATATATATATATATGTATGTATCCGTCTGATAATTCAAAAAATAATTAACCGATTTCAACGAAACTCGGCAAGTGCCTTTCTTTTATTAATAGTTCGAATGAGTTCGTTAGCCAAGAAAATCGGAGGAGGTTTTCCGGGAAAATTTTCAGTTTTTTCTTTCAAAAACAATTTTTTTTATAACATAACAAATCTGCTCTAATGAAATTTACTACATATGTTGCCTCGGGAGAGATCTTGTTACGTACCAAATGTCTAAGTTTATAGAAAATTGAGTTATTAGAATTTTAAATTTTCTTTTGAAAAAAAAATTTTTCGCCGAAAATTACAAAGTTAATTTAATGAAATTTGGTGAATATTTTGCCCTAGGAAAGACCTTACTACATACCAAAATTAAACTTTCTAAGCTTATAGAAAATTTAATTATTTAAATTTGAAGCATTTAATAAAAATTCACTACCATAACGCACTTGCTGCGTCCCGAGATGTTTTATCTTCTGTATGACCAACGTCACCTCTACGACGTTGTTAGGTTACAAAAATTATATTTGCTTAACAATTCCATAAAGGCGCAGTCGATGACAAGTTAAGAAGCTATTTCGGCGCCAGAAAAGAAACTTCTAGATCTGTATTTAACATGAAATGGTTTCACCAAGTTAGGGTAAGCTCAGTCAATTAAATAAACCCTACATTTTTATCGTGCATACGTTTATTGTTATTATTTTTCAAGCCTACATTACTTGAAATCACTACACACTAACTAAACTGCTTTAATTTTCGATAAAGTGGTTTGTATAATTTACCGGCTTTTTAATGTAGGCAGCTTATGTGATCTCAAATTTCTAAAAATAGTAAACTCAGTTTGAGTTTCTCTTAATAGAATTAATAATGTTAATTTTAAATCGTCATTTTATGTTTCATAAGTATTTTAAGGTAACTCACCAATGAAAGTAAACAAGAACAGATAATAGCATACAAAAAGAACACTTTCCCGTTTCACTTTCGGAAATATCGAGGCACCACCTTGTGAACGATGCACTGGCATTTCTACGGCATTGGACTTTTATTGACACCGTTCAAACCGATGTATCTGTGATCTTCGTTCTTAAATGCATATATGCACGTATACACCACGACAGAACGAGTCTCTTATTAGAGCTAGTGAAAGTTTGAGGTAAAGGTCCGAAGCCGATGACGGCTCAATACAGTCTGTCTCCATCAACATTTAACTTTTACTTAGTAGGTGTATCTCCATTGTACAACCTCGGGTGTTTGAATTAAAGATAAGTACGAGGCGTGGTAGCAAACTAATAAAATAGGCGTGTTGCATTCAGCGTTGACGAATGCTGAATATTTGTTTGTTGTCTTTGAGCAGTGTTACCAGAGCCAGATCAGGTCTATCTGAAAACAGCTTTTATTCTTTATCTTGTGTTAGTGTGAGAGATTATAGAATATTTGAAAAACACATATCTTAAGCGCTCTTCAATGCGGCTGTTATGAAAACTGATCCAGGGGGTGATACTCTTGATAGCATCCAACAAAGATTTAAAAAAATTTAATTCTAAAGTGTTTAATATGGTTAAGCAAGCTTTCCTTCTCAAGGAGGTTATGCTATTCGGATCGTATTCCAAGCTATACTTAAAGGTACCTAGTTAAGTTTGATTGTTGTTGCTCTAACTAGGTGTAACCGTTTCTTAAGTGAAGATTGGAACCTGTGATGAGCACTGATAAGTACACTTGGAGAACCCAAATCACCACAACACATTTTAAAAGACCTGACGATCGTTTCACTAACCAAGTTTGCGTCATCAGAGGATGAAACATTCTAAATACTTAAAAAACTAACATCAACTTATATACCGGCTCTCAGGTAAAGAGATCGAACTGAGATGAGACACTAGTCGTAGGAAAATTCCACAGTGTATTGTATTTTTATCGCCGGACAAGGTCTTTGCGCTATCCCTACTGCGTTATCTAAAAAGTGTCCGTCTGTAATAGTTTTGAGAAGGTTCAACGACAGCTAAATTAACAACGATTTCTTTGGCGGCAATAACTGTATACTTATGTTATCGGTAGAAACGTGCCGAAAACGTGGGAATTTTATTTAGCAGAGCAATCGATCAAGTGACTCTCGTAATTGGCGCTGGTGAAGTATTCATACATTTTTTGTTGTAACTATATTTCGCAATATATACGCTTTCGAACCCATTTAGCTGTCCTGGTTTTCTAACATTTTTTATTAATTTCAGATTATCTTTATCAACGTGATGATTACTATCCGAAATATGTCAGGCGACGGCAGATTTATCTACCGTACCGTAACGTAATTGGGATGTGTGTTCTTTGAATCTAATTCCAATCGATCTATTTGTTTGTCCGACGTATTTAAGATTACAATCTTTACAACTTATTTAATAAATTGCCGACATTTTGTCCGCGCTATCCTTGTCTTTTGGGTTACGTAGCAAGTTTTTTAAGGTATTTGTTGTTGAAATTTTAACTGTAAGTTGAGTTTTTTAAAAATGTTGTCTTTGGTGATTCAAATGGTAAGCAAACAAAGCTTTTTCCGATTTTTCTCTTCTGAACGTCGTTGATTCCGTCAACATTTTCTTTGTTTTCTGTTTGTTGATTAATTTTTCTACTAGGCAAGCAGTGTATCATCCCGAACGACTCACATCATACGTACGCACAAAAAATGACCAGTCTGGATTTTTTAGTAAATCGGTTAATTAATTTTTCTTTAAAATATACCAAAGAATTAAATTATATTAAGAGCGTAGCCGAATATAACGGATACACTGCTTGCCTAGTGGAAAAATTAATCAACAAACAGAAAACAAAGAAAATGTTGACGGAATCAACGACGTTCAGAAGAGAAAAATGGAAAAAAAAACTGTTGCTACCTACTTTAGTCTCTCTTCTCACATGAGATTTTTAATGGTGTCGCATGGAATACATGCTGATGTTGCATTAAGTTATGCATCTGCCTTTTGTCTTTTACATGTAGATAACTTTTATAAGAACCTCGGTGGTTCAGGGGTAAGAACGTGTGCCTTTGAACCGAAGGGTACTGGGTTCGATCCCGGGGTACTCCTTTCACTTTTTCAGTACAAACTGTTTCCGACAATAGGCATGGATGCAAAATGATAATGTTTTGTATCCTCCTACTATGTCGAAAAGCATAACTATTGGACAATTGATAGTCCCTTTATTAATCTTATTTTTAAAGGAGTAGACATTGATCCAATCCAATCCATAGCAGGTGGTAGTGGAATTTTCCTTTACGTAATAGCAAATGATTTTTTCACGCCCGAGGAGGTACTACCCCATACATCAAGGGGCCGGTGAAGTCCCAACGGACGTTTCCGGTTCTGGTGTATGAGTCGGTTTCCCTTATAAGCAAAAATGATGATGGCTCCTCCTTGTACAAAATATTCCGGAGGCAAAATACCCCTCCATTCGGATCTCCTGGAGAGGGGTGTACAGGGGGCGCCAACATCAAGATTTAACATATGCTTTTCGAATATATGTGGCCTAAATTCTAACCTGAACTCCGTCCACCATTTCCTCCAGGCTAACAGGCCCCAACTCCTCTTCCTCACCGAAACTCAAATCAGTGCCAAAACGGCCACTAATCACCTTAATTTCCCGGGGTATGAGCTCCTTACTTCCTTTAGATTGCGTGGAGGCGTATGCGCATACGTCCCTAGCAATCTACCCTGCACCAGACTCCCCAATTTAGAAGCTGGAAGAAAAGACATACTATGGATAAAACTCTCTCTCAGGGCTGCAACTAAATTCATCTGTTGCATTTACCGGTCACCTTCTGACAACAACTTTGTCCAGCTTTGACTACCTTTCTGAAAAAACCGACTATCTGATTTCTGAATATCCTTCCGAGGTCACTATTCTTGGGGACTTCAATGTCCATAATAAGGAATGGCTAGGATCTTCAAAATCCGATCCACAAGGGAGAGCAGCGGAGGCCTTTGCAGTCAGCAATCCTTTAGCCAATATGGTTCAGCAACCTACTTACTTTCCTCGTATCCCAACACACAGCTCAAATCCCTTGGATCTCCTTCTTACTACACAACCTGAATGCTATAACATATCAGTCACCGCCCCCCTTGGTCGCTCAGACCACGGCATGGTCACAGCTTCCTGCGCAATGCAACCCGAGGTCACACAGTCATCACACCCACGTATCGTTTGGCACTACAACTCCGCAAACTGGGACGAAATGCGGGATTACTTTTCCTCATTTCCATGGGCGTCTGTCTGCTTCTCTCATCCTGACCCCTCTGATATCTCACAAAACGTCACCGAAATTATCCAAGCTGGCATGGAATTATTTATCCCACGTACACAGAAAACCTCTTCAGCCACTCAAAAGCCCTGGTTCTCTAAATCCTGTGACAAGGCCAGACTTGAAAAGGTCAAAGCTCACAAAACGCTTCTACACAATCCCAGTCAAGAAAATCGTCAAGCATTTAACGACGCAAGAAACCGCTATGTCCGCATTCTTTCTGAGGCAAAAAACTCGTTTAATAACCACAGCAAAAACAAAGTCCTCTTAAGCTCCAACGGCGGCAAACCCTTCTGGACTCTTGTTAAATCTATCGGGAATAATTTCTGCAAAAGCACGTTCCCACCTCTTGTCTCAGGGGATGAAATTGTTTCTACCGCCCTGGGCAAGGCTGAACTTTTTGCTTCGTTGTTCGCCGCCAACTCTACTCTCAACCCACCTCCAAATGTTCAACCACCAACAGTCCCCAATGTCGCGCATAAAATGACGGATATCATTTTCAAAACTAAAAAGGTACGAAAGATGCTTTCCTCTCTTAATACCAGGAAAGCCTCTGGCCTTGACGAGATGCCAGCAATTGTTCTCAAAAAATGCGCACCAGAGCTTGCTCCTGACCTGACTCGTCTGTTTCAGATATCTTATAATAAAGGCATATTTCCTAGTAACTGGAAAACTGCTCGAGTACAACCCATCCCCAAGAAAGGATCCAAAGCGCTTTCTAGCAACTACAGGCCTATTTCTCTCCTTTTAGTCGTCTCTAAAGTGATGGAAAAGTATATAAACACCGAATTACTAAAATTTCTTGAAAAACACAGTCTAATCTACGACAAGCAGTGTGGATTCCGTCAGCGCAGATCGACTGCCGACCTCCTTTCGTTTGTCACCCATTCTTGGAACAAGTCTATGGAACAATACGGTGAATCCCAGATTGTTGCTCTAGACATATCCAAAGCATTCGACCAGGTCTGGCACGCAGCGCTGCTTAATAAACTTCCGGCCTATGGCCTACCACCAAAACTTTGTACCTGGACAGCAAATTTCCTCTCCAACAGGACCATATCTGTTGTTGTGGATGGCCATTCCTCTAAACTGGATCCAATTAATGCAGGAGTTCCTCAAGGTTCAGCTTTAGCCCCTACTTTGTTTCTTCTCCACATCAATGACCTCCTCTCTAGCACATCCAACCCAGTTCACAGCTACGCGGACGACAGCACCCTTCATTCAAATATACAATATTCTAAGCCTGTCTCTTTAGCCCAATTAGATGAGGATCGCAGACTCATGGAATGTTCTGTCTCCGTGGATCTCCAAAAAATATTATACTGGGGAAGTAGAAATCTTGTACAATTCAACCCCACCAAAACTAAGTCTTGCTTTCTTTCTCACAAGAGATACACCAGCCATAGACCCATCACAATGAGCAACCAAGTTATTCAAAGTAATGAGTCCTTTTCTCTTGTTGGCATTTCTGTGGATCGAAATCTTAATTGGCACCAACATGTCACATCAATTGCAGAAGCGGCTGCTAAGAAATTAGGTTTCCTCTTCCGGGCTCGCAAATACTTTTCACCAGCTAATCTCTATACCTTATATACTTCACAAATAAGGCCCAACCTCGAATACTGCTCCCACATCTGGGGTGCCGCTGCCGCTTCTACACTCGCTATCCTGGGCTCCATTCAAAAGAGAGCTATACGTCTCATCGGTGACCCTACCCTCAACCAAAGGCTGTTATCCCTTGCCCACCGACGTGCTGTTGGTGACCTCTCTCTCTCTCTCTCTCTTTTATAGATATCTGCACGGGCACTGCTCAGAGGAGCTTTCCTCCATAGTTCCCCCACTTGCTGCCCCCAACAGATCTACCAGGGGAACAGAGCTAATGCTCCCTTTTACTGTCCAGGTCACCAGACTAAGAACATCTTCTTATGCCCGCTCTTTTGTCGCGAGGACTTCCAAATTGTGGAATTCCTTGCCGGCACATGTCTTTGTTACTTATTTACAACTTTCATTCTTTGAGAATCCCAGGATACTGTATTTGAGCAAGTTGAATGTCTGCACGTTCCGCCCTTCGGGGGGGGGGGGGGGGGGGGAGGTCGTAAGGCCGTCGGTTCCGTGTCCATGCGATGTTGGGCACGTTAAAGATTCCTACCCTCCTTGCAGGAAGACAGGGGTTCGGCAACATTTCCAGGATAGTGAGGTGAAACTGCTCCCTGGCGTCGGTGATTGGCCATAGTCGCGGAAATAGGCCGACGTTAAAGAAACAAAACACACACACACACAACTTTTATTAGTTACCAAAAATTAAACTCACCGTTTTACTGACAAAAGCAATCTTCTAGCATATTTTCACTGGCTCGCCTAATATTATAACTAATTTAATTTACTTATTTATATTAATCTAATGAAGGAACAAAATTTATATAAAAGATAATAAAATTTTACTTGGCTGCTCAGTCAAAGGCATGAGCTTTAATAAAAATTAAACACAAAGCATGGGCTTTTGCACTCACAACTGGTATGGTGTAAGATGCACAAATAAAAATCAGAAATACGGTAAAAATTGGTTTATTGGAAAATTACTGAAATTATATAATGCTAACAGTGGTAAATTTATTGAGATGAATGAAGTTAGATAAAGCAATTGACTGTATTTTTCTTGATAAGTTGTAGTTAATTAAAATTATTTATGCTCAAAAATTGACACAGATAAATGAGGTACTTAGCTTGACATTAGCGGTGGGACTTCATCGATTGCTCGGCGCCATCTAAACTACTCAGCCATAGATGAGGCGACTGAAGGCTGCCTAAACCATTGTTAAAATATTGTGAGGACCCCTGGTTGCCTGGTGCGGAGCTACTCTGTCAGGTATGGTGCGTTCTCTACCTCCAGGAGCAGGGCAGAGGACGGCTTCATAAAAAAAACGGCCTCTAAAGCTGAAGTCCGAAACGGCGTCGCAGATGGCGACAAAAACAAACAGGATCAGAAACAAACGACTTCAGGAACAAACGACGTCAGGAACAAAGGACGCCAGGAACAAACGGGGTGACTGTAACAATTGAGGTTTATAAGTGTCTGTCGAGTTCGTTATCATTCACATGGGGCAACCTGCAGTATGTTCAGGTCAAGTACAAAATGTATATGCATATTAATAAATAAGAAAAAATAATTGACTGTTAATACTGAATCTTGCAAGAAAACTACCACAAGCCACCATTAAAACAATATAGGAATCATATATTAGACAAAGCAATTGTTAAAAGTAAATTCACTACTGTAAAACAAGCAAGAAATCATATATAAATCATAAATAAAGCAATTGACAAAAGCAACTATAAAATAAGAGAGCATTATATCTTCCCCCTTACCTCATCAGCCGTGCTGCCTTCTTTTACTACTTATCTAGTTAATGACATGTTTCAATATTGAATTTTTAGTAAGAAGAGAACATGTGTCGTTGTTGCAGGAGCTTTTAAAGGCTTCTTATCTTGAAAATAGATCTGACCAACTAACTGTCACGTCTGAAGAATAGTTCTCACTGACTAACAATACGGTGGGATTATTGACTGCGAACCTGGTGCACCGTGTCAATGGATATCACGTAATTATGCTGGCAACTGTTCCTTACTTAATAAATATTGTAAAATGTATTTATGAACCTATTAGTTTGGGAAAGGTTGCAAAACGTGTAACATGTTACAATATTTTTTTCTCTAGTTCTATTTCAGTGAAGGTTGAAGAAATCTTCGTATTTACGTCAATAATTACAATGGTTGGACACTCAGTTTGTGATCATCTGCTACGTTATATATGTCATTAGTAGCTGTCTTTAGTGATTGGGTGTCAACTTTTTTTATCGTCTTCTGAGTGTTTTCTTCCATTGCTAGCTTTTTCTGCATTAGGCCTTTGCTTTTAGTTACATCGGCAATACCGATAATCCTTAGTACAATCACCACCTCCTGCAAAAAAACTTTAGTTAACTAGTTTTGGTTGCCCTAACTGGATGATACTGTTGTTCTATACGATTGTTTATAAACAAAGGTCATCAAGACAATGGACGATTTTACAGGTAAACCACTGCTCACAAAGTTGATCTGATGATACAATTTGAACAATTCCTGGAATAACTTAAATTGGATAAGGTTATTATGTTATTTAGATAGGTATTGTGATTGAGCTATAGGTATATTAGAAAACTAGGTGTATCTAAAATAATAGGTTGAGTATTTCAAATGATAATATCTTTTTTCAGAATAGCAAACTGTTGTCCCCGGTCCAACATGGATTGTGCCCGGAAAGGTCCACAGAAAGTGCGACCACCGAACTTTATAATTTTATACACAGCAGTCTCCAGAAGTACGTAACGGCTCTTTTCATGGACTGTCCGAAATCTTTGGATGCATAAGATCAAAAGTTAGGCACACAAAAGTTAATTTCACTGAATTCAGGGCTGTACTTTATGGGCTAATGTCATACTCAGGATTAAAAAAAATGTATATGGTAACATAATTGTAAGCCTGGGTTGTTGTTCAGCATCTCTGAAGTACCCTTGGACCCCTTTTACCATTGCAAATGTTTACTCATATGATCACACCCGTCTACCTGTAAGCACTACAAAAATATCTAGCCTAAATGTGTTGACAAAGCGTCAATGTAAATATGAATAAATTTGCAAATTTGCACTTTATAGTAGTTTTTAACATCTCTATTTTTTGTCAATGAAGAACCATAGTGCTGGGCTTTTAAATTAGCTGCCTAATAATAATGGTGTTTCTTCAGAAATATATCTTGTGTTTTTAAATATTTTTATTGTTATCCTGCTTCTTAAGTACATGATAAATAAAGCCGAATTTATTTACTTTTATACAGATAAACTTTATGATATTTGGTATTAACCAGGTCGACAATAATAGTTACAAAACTTTATTGTGTACAAGTGGATTATAGTTATTACGATCATCAGCACTTTTTAAAGCAACTTATTCATCGGTATTGACTTTATTTAACTGACACACCTCGTATATAACTTATCATACACTCTCACTTAACAATTGTTAATGGAATTTTCAAGGTTTGATATATACGTTACGCTTCGAAGATGATTTAAGTACATTATATAACCATGTCTTCTTTGTTTCGTGATAAATGTATCAAAGGTTTCTTTTTACTTAAAGCGAAAAGCGAAAGTAGTCTTTCCGGGGTTTTTCCTAAAGTACGACTTGATAAATTTAACATCAACATCGTATTTCAACGAAGTGAAATGTCTTGATATGCAAGTTAGTAGTTTCTTCGTCATGGGTAAATTTAATTCTGTTGTCAATAAAAAGTTTGAACTGGCAAGTGCGTTATAGTAGCCAATTTTCATAAAAATCTTTCACCCAAAATAAATCACCCAAAAGAAAACAGGTTTAAAGCAAAATTGTACCTTCCAATGTAATGACTTTAGTTTGATAATTTCGGGTTCGCACGTTACCTTCACAAATACTTTGTTACATAAAACAAAATTTTCTAGGTTATACAAAAATTATATTATTAAAAAAAGTTGAAAATGGGCTACCATAATGCACTTGCTGCATCCAAAATTTTACTAGGTACTTCTTATATACATAGGACACACGACACATGACAAGTCGCAGATAGAGGGCCGTCAGGATATTATTATTTTTTAAGTAAACAAACAGATACTGAAGGAGTATAAGTGGTTAAAACAATAATATCAAATTATATTAGACAAAAATATTTGCCCCTTTGGCGTTTTGGGAGAGTTTGTTATTAGGATACTTGTTTATTCTACTTTTGATCTTACTTTGTTCCGAATATCTGTTAATACCATTATTTACAACACGTAATTATTAGTATAGGGATACAATGTAGCTAATATTTAATTATAGTTGTGACAAATATAATATGTTCCATTCGGAGTCAGTGTTTACGTTCTCCCGCCTTTCCTCTCTCACCCGCTATGATTTATTGGTCCGGGGTCGATAACCCGATGGCATGTTAAGCCTGTGTAGGGCGAAAGGGGGAGAACAAGAAGAGGAACCTGGGATGTGGTTTTAAACGAAGAGGATTTATTCGGTGATCTTCTTTCAAGAAAACAAGTAAATTGAATGTGAAAATTAGAACGCGTTATTGTCTTGTGTTCTTGTGTGTGTAAATAACAAAGCTATAGTGAACTAAGAGTAATCTACCTGACCATTGGGGACTTCAAGAACACCGCACGTATGAACGAAAATACTATTATCAGTTACTATTATTGAGATAGACTGTACGGCTACTCTTTGCCAATTAAATAAATAATAAAACGTCACTGTAAATATTAAACCATGAATAATAACACGAACGTAACTCTTGTAATTGTTACGCCAGCCTTCGTGGCACCATCCTTCGTGGCTTTCCCTAGCCTGTGTGGCATGTCCTAACCCGAGTCATTTCCCCTTAACTGTAACTAGCTCTACTCCTCTGAACCAGCCAGCTTCGTGGTAACTCCATAGCCTTCGTGGCGCACTCCATACAGTCCTCCAACTAACCTTAACCTGACCAGCCTTCGTGGCACCAGCCTTCGTGACACTTGCCTTCGTGGCACCAGCCTTCGTGGCACCAGCCTTCGTGGCATTACCTAGCCTGTGTGGCATCTCCTAACCCGAGTCACTTCCCCTTAACTGTAACTAGCTCTACTCCTTTGAACCAGCCAGCTTCGTGGTAACTCCATAGCCTTCGTGGCGCACTCCAGACAGTCCTCCAACTAACCTTAACCTGACCAGCCTTCGTGGCACCAGCCTTCGTGGCACCAGCCTTCGTGGCACCAGCCTTCGTGACATTACCTAGCATGTGTGGCATGTCCTAACCCGAGTGACTTCCCCTTAACTGTAACTAGCTTTACTCCTACGAACCGGCCAGCCTCGTGGTATCTCCATAGCCTTCGTGGCGCACTTCAGGCAGTCCTCCAACTAAATTTAACCTGTCCAGCCTTGTGGCACCAGCCTTCGTGGCGCCAGCCTTGGTGGCACCAGCCTTCGCGGCACTAGCCTTCGTCGCGCCAGCCTTGTGTGGCATGTCCTAACCCGTGTCACCTTCCCCGTAATCGCAACTAGCTGTACTCCTCTTAACCAGCCATATTGTTGCCCAGCCTTCGTTGCTATAACCTGTGTGGCACAAGGCTTCGTAGTGCAGGCCTTCGTGGAATTACCTGGCCTGCGGGGCGTACTCTACAACTCTGACTGTTGGGCATACTGTAACTTGTGATATCGGTAAACTGTCGGGAAACCTTCGCTTGTGACGATGAGCCTTCGTGCCACAGGATTGTGTGGTGCTCTTCCTAGCTTTGTGGTGTCAACTTCGGCAGTCCATCCTTGGTCTTACTTAGGTTAAGGGTTGACCTAGCGTCCTTGTGTGACTATTAGGGGCCTACCCGAGTCTTGCGGCGTACCTTGAAGCAGCGTGGTTCAGTAGAAGGTAACCTCTGTAACAATTAGCCTTGGGTTATTGAGTCATTGCGACATAAACTTGGCTGCCTGCTCGTATTAATGCTTCCACTACTATTATTCTTTCATGTAACTGTATCTTGTACCGAGACGACGGTGCTGCTGTCAATGACGATGGAAGATCACTGCTAGAAAAGGTGAAGCGCTGAGACAACGGTGTTACGGAAACAATTATGGATGACCACTGCTGGGATAGGTGAATCTCTGGGACAACGGTGCTACGGTGGATGATGATGGATGATCACTGTTAAGGAAGGTGAAGCGCTAACCTGACTATGAGCCGTCATTGCGAAGGAAGTTGCAGCCGGGAAGTAGAACCCGACTGGGCCTGAAAGGCCCCCGGTGAGTTTGCTGGTAATGTGCGTTCAGATACTATGAGTTGTAATCATTGTCTCTCTTTACATGTCTAGGTTGACGCTGATGTTCCATGCCAGTCCGGGATCCGAAGATCGAAACCCTAACTGTTTAGGTGGTGAGTACCAACCATAAACAAAACAAAAAAATGAACGTATAAAAATGGCCCTCCTACACCGCAACATTACATAACCAGAGGTTATGCCACCTTATAGACCAATCCAGGTCTTACATTTGTGTGCCCCGCCCGTGGGTCCTTCACTTGACCCCTGTCGGCCAGACAAAGCAGATCCGAGACCCGATCACTATAACCACGTGAGACAGTAGTAGCCACATAATTACAGCACACGTGGCTCTTAATATAATTTCTAAATATCTAGCAATTGTCAGTAAATATTTAATCCCCCTGTATAATAACCAACCCAGTTATATTTTCCTAATATTTACTCATATCTGAATTATATTATTAGCTATAATGGACCAAGACACTTAGCGAGTAGGTAATCATCTGAGCTGCAAAATGCAGTTATTACATAAATTAATATGCACTGTATTAACCGTAATTAAAGTTTACTATAAAATGCACTACGACTCTGTTTCAACTAGTAAATGAGTGAAACATCTCTAGTTTCAGATGCAATAAACGTTCCAGTTTCTTCATGTTATCTATGCATAAACATTAGCTGTTTGATGGAACCTCAAAACACTTGAGGTCCCCTTCGTTCGCAGTTTCGTTAAATATCATACAAAATATCAGATGGTACAGTTTCTACTAAAGATTATGTTTAAAACTTACGTTACAATATATATATATATATATATATATATATATATATATATATATATATATATATATATATATATATATATATATATATAAATCAATCAGGTGAATTTTTATTTAAAAAAAATCACTATCGATGGTGAGACCTTGCAAAAAAAAATTTCAAATGAGTGAAAACTAGTGCCCCTAGAACCCAAATCCTGGGTCAGTTTCAATTTTTATATATTTGTATAGTATATATATATATATATATATATATATATATATATATATATATATATATATATATATATATATATATATATATATATATATATATATATGGTTGGTCCGTTTATCGATTTATTGACAAACGGGTAAGTTATATTTAAATTTATTGTGTTGATGATGAAATGAAAAAGTACGTTATGGTAGCTAATTTTCATTAGATGCTTCAAATTTGAATAACTCGAGTTTGTATAAACCTAGAAAGTTTAATTTTGCTACGTAGTAATGTCTTTCACAAGGAAACATATTCACCAAATTTCATTAAAACAGCTTTGTAATTTTCGAAGATAAATTTTTTTTTCGAAAGAAAACTCAACATTTTCCATTAAAATCTTGCCCGATTTTCCTGGCTAACGAACTCATCAAAGCTATTAATAAAATATAGGTACTTGCCGAGTTTCATCAAACACGGTTAATTACTTTTTGAGTTATCGGTTCGATATATATATATATATATATATATATATATATATATATATATATATATATATATATATATACTATACAAACATATAAAAATTGACACTGACCCTGGATTTGGGTTCTAGGAGCACTAGTTCGAACTCATGTCAAAAAATTTTTGCAAGGTCTCACCATCGATACCTCTTTAATAGTGATTTTTTAAAATAAAAATTCCCTAAAAATATGACGCTTTTCAATCACAAACCATACAATAAGTACTTTATTAAAACTGTTCCATAGATGGAGAATTTAGGCAGATTACATGTTTTTTAATAACGTTTTGTGAATAGTTATCCTAAAAAGGCAGAATTCTAAAATTTTTCTTGTATGGCTTACGATTGCATTATTTTTTTAAGTTTTAAAAAATTTTCAGGACACAGCAAGTGCGTTATGGTAGTGAATTTTCATTAAATGCTTAAAATTTGTATAACTCAATTTTCAATACACCTAGAAAGTTGAATTCCGGTGCAGTAAGGCCCTTAACAAGGCAACATGTTCACCAAATTTCATTAAAATCGCTTTGTAATTTTTGAAGATAACTTTTTTTTTTCGAAAGGCAACTTAAATTTTTCCGGAAAACAATGTCCGATTTTCCTGGCTAACAAACTTAGCCAAGCCATTAATAAAAGAAAGATACTTGCCGCCTTTCTTTCAAATCGGTTAATTATTTTTTGAGTTATCGGTTGGATATATATATATATATATATATATATATATATATATATATATATATATATATATATATATATAATATAAAAATTTCGTGTCACAGTTTTAGTGTATATATACTCCTTCGAAACGATTTTGATGAAATATATGTATATTCAGTAGGTCCGATAATAGGTTTATAACTAATTTTTATACCCCTAAGTGTTAAGGGTGGCTCACCCCAAATTTTTTTTTCATTTTCTTTGACAATTTTTTTTGTATATTTTTTTATAGTGTGCCATTAAAAAATACATTCAGTCCTTAATTTTCACCCTCCTACCACCAGCCCCTACTTTTTAATAGCATTTTATATTTTTTAACCCTGGTCGATAGCTGATTAATTAATACTTGATCAACTATCCCCGTCAGTGGTCTACTGGTGTCACTTCTCACCCCGTAAACAGCACAGAGTAGAGATGGGAGCGTTCTCCTGTCTCTCTTGCAATAAGCTGTATCTCACTTCTTACACAGTTTTCGGAAAAATTTCGGTCATTATTATTGTTTGTACATCGATCGCAATAGTGACGTTTACAATTAACACTTTATCATTTCCGTGTAAGTGTCAACTAAATTTGCAGTGCTGTTTAATAATATTAATTATTAATATTAAGAGTATTTCTACTGTATTATTCTAAAGGAAAAATATTGTAAAAGGTAGGTTAAATAATAAAAGATAAATAAACACATTAATACTATACTGTTTTTCATCATACGTTTACAAATATCATTTTATTATTTAAGTGTAATTCTCAAGTAAATTTATTATTTATCTGCAGGGCTGTCATTATTCATTCCTATTTTATAAATAATTGATACATTAAACTCATTGGATTTACCAGGCATATCACCGCATAATTTAGTACTCAAAGTTGGATCTCCGGTTATTTTGCTTCGTAACTTGAACCCACCACGGCTGTGCAACGGCACGCGATTAGTCGTTAAAAAAATTAATGAACAACGTTATCGAAGCCATTATTTTAAATGGCAAATTCCGAGGTGAAAGTATATTACTTCCACGAATCCCTATTATACCCACAGATGTGCCAATTCAATTTAAACGCATTCAGTTCCCCATTAGATTGGCATTTGCAATGACTATTAATAAGTCTCAATGCCAAACAATGTCTGTTTGTGGCTTAGATTTGAGCACACCATGTTTTTCACACGGACAATTATACGTGGCATGCTCTCGAGTGGGCAAACCATCCAGTTTGTTTGTGTTAGCTAAAGATGGAATGACAAAAAGTATTGTACACTCCATTGCACTAAGAGATTAATATTGTTAACTAATATTTTCAGAATTCGTTGTATATATATATATATATATATATATATATATATATATATATATATATATATTACAGTTACAATAAACAAAAATTCGTATTTGGTGTGTTGTTATTTTCACATTCCGTCAACGTTCACAGCGCTCTATGTCTCTTCCACTCATATACCACATACGCACACACTTACAATAAATAAGATATATGTTCTTACTCTAGAAATAATTCATATGGCAAAACAACGTTTGCCAGGTCAGCTAGTATATATATATATATATATATATATATATATATATATATATATATATATATATATATATATATATATATATATATATATATATATTTGTGTGTGTGTGTGTATGTATGTATGTATGTATCACACCGATACCTCAAAAAATAATGGGCCGATTTTGATTAAATTTGACAAATATCTTCCTTTTTCAAGTATCTTGGATAAGTTCGTTATCCAGGAAAATCGGGGAGGTTTTCCTGAAAAATGTGTTTTCTTTAGAAAAAAATTTATATCTCCGGAAATAACAAAGTAAGGGCAACCAAATTTGGTATGTCAAAAGACAAAAAAGTTATAGGCAATTAAAGAAAAATAAATTGGGGTTTTCCTCGAAACGTCAAAATCGCGATTTAAAACGTCAAAGTTGGCAACATTTAGGCAAATAACTTGAATCTAATACGGGCTATGGAAAGAAAATGTCTCAAGAAGAATGTTTTAGAAACCCTGAATGTTCAACCGTCATTGTCCTTCATTTTACTAAAATGTTTCCAGGAAATTTATTTCAAATAGACCCTTTCTCCGATGCTTGGCAGTAGTGTTAGCTATAGAGTTTATCGTTTAATGGTATATAATTTTTGTCGAATTTGTGTACAAAATCATTAAAGCTCAATATATCCGTTATTATACAATGAAAAAAAAAATTGTATACATTAATTTTAGGGTGTCTTGAGCTACATCTTAAAAAAATCTTTCTACAATCACAGGATGGCCCATAAGCCGTTGGTGATACAAATTTCCTTTTTTTTTTAGTCAAACACGCCTTATGTAATTGCGTTTTTGCATTTTTCATTGACATATAATGCATGTTTGTAAGAAAAGAAATTCTGGACGCAGCAAGTGCGTTCTGGTAGCGAATTTTGGTTACATGCTTCATATTTGAAAAGCTCAATTTGATATTAACCTATAAGGTTGACCAAGAAACGGTTTGTTTCGGGAACAGTTTAAGTTTACTTGCGGAAATTTTTGTACAGTTTCAAACAATAAAGTTATTTTGATTTAAAAAAAATATAGCGTTTTCAAATATATTTTTGTATATTTTGCGGGAAAAGATGTCCGTTATAGCTGATTTACGAACTCGTCTGCAATCTTAATACAGTAAAGATATTTGCCAACTTTCGTTCAAATGAGTTTAGTATTTTTTGAGTTATCCCTCGGATAGATACATACATACATATATATATATATATATATATATATATATATATATATATATATATATATATATATATATATATATATATATAAACATAAAAAATCAAACGGACCTTGAATTTGGATTCTAGGGGCCCTATTTCGCGCTCACTTGAAAAAATTTGCCGAAAGTCTTACCATCGTTACCTCTATATTAGTGAATTTTCTTAATGAAAATAGATTTAATTTTTTTTAAAATTAAAATTCACTAAAATTGTACACCTGTTAAAATTGTTTGTCCCTGTTGTTATCATTTCTCATCAGAGACAAGAATAATATGGAAAATTTTATTGCAATTGGTCGACTCTTACTGGGTGTTCAAAGGTTTTGGAAAGTCAGTATATATAATTTTTGATGTATTATTTCCAACTTATATTAATTTTCTAACTTACAAGTAATTTATAGTAAATGTTTTGAAGAAAACACGCCATCACAACTTCCTTGCTATGTACGAAGGATTAATTGTCTTAACAATAATTATTATAAAACGGATTGCTTTACCCACTATAGATTTGTAACAGAGATTAAATTGCGCTACGAGCTAACGAATGTGGGTGTGTTATATTTAGAACAATACGTTTTTATTACCTTGACATTGATATTAAAATGTAATGTGCCTTTCATTACTAAGTTCTCAACTATCACCTGCTAATCGCATTTATAACATTTGTAGCTAAGGTATCAATGACAATGGCGCGTTATCTCATTATTGTTATTGGTAATATAGGTTATTACTGAACACAGGTTTGAATATGTGTCACTAACGTCTTTAGTATTCACACACCCAGTGAAAGGACCTTCATTTTTGACAACTAGAAATAAAATTTATGGTACCATAATATACTCAAAATGTTTTGAAGTATCTATCTTTCTCCCTCACTCCCTCTCTTTATCTCTCTCGGTATCTGTTTCTCTATCTCTCTGTCTCTCTCTAAACATATAAATTAATATAATAGATTGCAGCTTAAAATTTCTACTGGAACATGTTTGACTACAGCAGCACACTTTCTATATGATACAAATAACGACGTTTATCTTTGAGGCGGTATGAAGACATGAGTAGGTAATTTCTTCCTACTTACGTCTTATTGATAGACACATTAACGTGACTTTTTTACATAACGAGTGATGTGGTTTCCTCAATATATGTATCAGAACATGCAACATTACCATTGCTATTAACAATAAACGTATACTTAAACTATGTTGCATAATAGACAATTTGCATTAATTTTTCATTACATGAATTTAGCATTTACCCAATAGTTTTTCATATATAGAACATTATTAGATGCATGAAAATACCCAAAAACATATAAAGTGGACCAAAAAAGACTTTTAAAATAAAAAAACTCGAACTATTATCATGTGACCGCGAACGTTCTACTATTGGTCGTGACGTAGTCGACTAGTAAATAAATATCGTGTTTACATTTACCTTATGGTATGATAAGTATGGTCTCTTGTTTCTCAACATCGTGGTGAATTTTATTCGTTTATTGTGTTCCTCCTAGTTGGATAGTGTAAAGTGTTACTAAACAAGCCTGGACGCAGCAAGTGCGTTATGGTAGTGAATTTTCATAGAAATGATCTGGCACAAAATATTTAATTATAACTTTTTTTCTTGTAACATAGAAATCTAAATTTTGGTGTACAGTTTAATTTTTATATCGTAAACCTACACACAAAATTTGGTTATCATAGATTTTTTATTTTTTGAGATAACGATATTTTCGAATGAATTTTTCCCACAAAACTTCGTCTGATTTTCCTGAGTAACTAATTTATCCAAGCCATTTACAAAAGAAAGGTACACGCCAAATTTTATCAAAATCGGCCCATTATTTTTTGAGTTTTCGGTGTGATACATACATACATACATATATACATATATATATATATATATATATATATATATATATATATATATATATATATATATATATATATATATATATATATATATATATATATATATATATAAACATATATAAATTGAAACTGACCCCAGATGTGGGTTCTAGGGGTCCTAGTTCGCGCTCATTTGTAAAAATGTTTTCAAAATTCAAAAGTCGGGATCGCCCCATTAGTGCTTTTTTTCTACGAAAATTCACTAAAAAATTAAAATTAAAATGCCTTTAACTTTTTTTCTTTCAACCTAGAGATCTAAATTTTGGTAGATGTTATGCTTTTAATAAAATTCTCTAATAGAAACCGGCATATTAAATTTGGTTGTCATACCTTTCTTACTTCAGATATTTTTTTAAGGAAACCTAAAATTTTACCGGAAGAACTTGTCCCTTTTTCCTGTCTAACGAACTTATCCAAGCCACTTGCAAAATATTTACCAAATTTGATTAAAAAAAATCAGCCTATATTTTTTTAGTTATCGGTGTGATACACAAATATATATATATATATATATATATATATATATATATATATATATATATATATATATATATATATATATATATATATATATCATATACAAATTGAAAGTGACCACGGATATGTGTTCTTAAAGGGGCTTTGTTCGCGCTCATTGGAATGAATTTTTTCTACGAAAATTCACAAATCAATTTCAAAATATTCAAAATCTCCTTTAAATATAGAAGTAGATACCTTTTCTGTGGCTGTACAGAGAAAATTCATTTGCCTGTTGATGCTGAAAGAAAATGAAGGTACATGCCAAATTTTATCAAAATCGGCCCATTATTTTTTGAGTTATCAGTGTGATACACAAAGACACATACACACACACACACTCATATATATATATATATATATATAAACATATAAAAATGGAAACTGACCCCGGATATGCGTTCTAGGGGTCCTAGTTCGCGCTCCTTGGCAAAATTTTTTTCAAATTTCAAAAGTTGGGATCTCTCCCATAGTGAATTTTTTCTACGAAAATTAACTAAAAAGAATATGAATAGCGAGCATTGACTAACAATAGAAACGACAAAACAGACAGGACGGTCGAAACCGTGTATGTTAGGCAGAAATGGTACGTTATCTACAGAAGGGATGATCGACTAATAGCTATTTACAAAGACGAAATCTAAATAGTCAATGGAAGCCACTTGTGTTGGGTAAGAGCAAATTTTAGGAAGAAACTATTGACTTTTATTAATAACAATAGACTAAAAACGATGCGAGTTGTAAGGAAAATAGAAATGATCTGGAACAAAATATTTTATTATAACTTTTTTTTCTTGTAACATAGAAATCAAAATTTTTGTGAAAAGCTTACTTTTTATATCATAAACCCATCTACCAAATTTAGTTATCATAGCTTTTTTATTTTTTGAGATAAAATTTTTTTTCGAATGGAAACTCAAAATTTTCGCGGAAAACCTCGTTCGATTTTCCTGACTAACGAACTTATCCAAGCCATTTACAAAAGGAAGGTACGTGCGAAATTTAAACTGACCCCGGATATGGGTTCTAGGGGTCATAGTTCGCGCTCATTTGCAACAATTTTTGCAAAATTCAAAAGTCGGGATCTCCCCATTAGTGATTTTTTTCTACGAAAATTCACTAAAAATGGGAGACAAAGACTTTCAACAGGCGCACTCAGATAATTTGCCAAGAATTGAGTCATTTATGATGGCATAGTTTATAAGCACACTTGGAGAAACCAAGTCACCACAACACATTAAAAAAACCTGAAGATCGTTTCACTAACCGAGTTAGCGTCATCAGAGGATGAATACTTCTAAATATATTATATCCACAACTCTATTCATATTCTTCTACTGGCAGAAGCACGTTCGATAGATAATAAAAGAATACAAATATTTCCGCCAAACAAAATATGTTAATTTTGGTGTCGTTGAACTTCCCTATATCGTAAGTGAGCGACTACCTGCAGAAGAATATAAATAGAGTTCTGGATATAAGTTATTTGGAATTATTCCTCATCTGATGACGCTAACTTGGTTGGTGGAACGATCGTCAGGTTTTTAAAATGTGTTTGGGTTTTCCAAGTGTGCTTGGCAGTGTTCATCGCTGGTTCCAATATTCACCTAATGCCATCATTCTTCAAATCTACCATATGTTTTTGAGAGCACAAAGTTGTCTGAATTAATTACAGATAATTAATGGAAGCAATTTTGTTAATTAATAACCATGATTTTTGCCGGTTCTTAATACTAAGAGTATTAGTAAAGTTAATATTTTTACAAAGCACTTCAATAGATGTAGGTGCTGTGTTGCCACACCTCCAAAACTTCCCCAACATCTGAAAATTCTTGCACAATCTGGCAACACCGCCTCCCCACCTCCCCTGTGGGTGCCTGGGTGACCCACCACAGGCGAAGTCTCAACCCTCTAGGACCAAAAATAACGAAGTTACCAACTTTACCCCGTCGGAACGGATAAATGAAATCTGCGCATTCCGAACACCCTGTATACGCAGAGAGCTCTTATACCACGAGAAACGCATATTGTGTAACATAGGAGTCATGGTCACATTTGGATAATCCTGTATATACATCCCCCTGTATACACACGGGGCCGATTTGTATTCATAGAACCTTCTATCAAAAGAAGGTCCTGGAACATTCTGGAATGGAACACTCCCGAAACGAGGTGGAAGGTACGACGGGTATATAAAGGCGAAAGCAAGCGAGCTCAGGCAGTTCAGTTAAATAATTGGAAGTGGCTAGAAGAAGCAGTAACCAGTGTGAAGTGTTAGAGAGTAGCGGCTGTAGTTCCAGTGTAGTGACTTTTGTCCAGATTAATGATTGTAAGGCCAAATAAACGAAGTGTTTTGTGAGAGAGACATTCTAGAACTTTTATTGTATTCATATTTAGAGAGTAAATAAAGTTGTTTTGTTAAAACTTAGAGTCTCACTTATCCAGGACCCGGAGAAAACGCAACAATATGTACAGATACACATACATTGATCACATGTAAATTACAACCAACTTAATAAGGTATGATAAGAAATTTAACCTTATATCACCAATACTCATTGTGGAAATGAGGAGGTACTAACATTAAAATGGTCTTCACAACAATATAAAGCGGTTTTATCAGATAACCGTGGATTTTTCATTGCAGCCCGCTTTATAACCTTGCACCGTTGCTTTCTAACTTGAGCCACTTTTGGAACAATAAAAAATAGTTTCTCCGGTGTTCTTATAGTCACATTTGTACACACTAGTAATATACAGTATTATGCGCCGCCGTGGCCGTGTTGGAAAGTCCAGTCAAACTTCCCAATTCGGACTCAGGGGACGACGGTTAGAGACTCACCGGCAGCGGATGATTTTTCAAATCACTTCTGTCGTTGAGATTGAGCTTAATGTGGAGGGTAGGTTAGTTTAGATGAGCAAAAAGGGTCAGCATTGGCCTAATTGCCAGTAATCATCTTACTTTTTTTTACTATACAGTATTTAGATAAGCCTTATTTTATGTATTATCAAATAACATCACGTGCAGAAGCCAAGCTTCAAAATAACTTGCAACATAGGATGTAAACACAGAGAACCAAGTTCATTGTTAATTATTGTACTATCCCGTTACGTCACAGATAATAGCGGCAAAATAGTGGTGTTTGGAATTTTTCTAATTTTTTTTGCACCGTTATTTTTGTAGTGTGTGAAATGAAAAAAAAATCATCTTTGTGGGATGTCTATCAGATGTGAGAGGAAAAAACATGCAAATTGAATATTGAAAATATGAGTATGATAGATCTATACAGTGTGGACCACTTAATCTCGCAACACCCTCTTCCTACTTTTAGTTGACTTTTGAGAAACTTAAAAATTTAGTGGTATAAAAAGTTTGCCACGGTTACTAGTTACACGTATTAACATTTGAAATATGTCAGTAGCGCACGTTTTAGAAGGCTCAAAAATCAATTTTTAAAAAACTTATTAGCGAATTTTTTATTATATTTTTGGTTACGGCATTGCAAAGAGAATCCCTTGAAACCCCTTAGGATACATTTTGATTCATATCACAATTTTGAGGCTCAGTTATAATCGATACTGTGAGTGATTTTGTTATATTAACATTTTATTATATGCCAGCAGCGTACATTTTAGGCGACTTCAAAATATCGATTTGAAAAAAATCCTTCCTTGCATTTTTACAATATTTATTTTTGACTAAACAATAACAAATATAAATTTGTATGATATAAAAATATAAGATACCTGTGACATCTACCAAATCATTTATTCAATACGTTTATCGTATCGTTTTCTAATGTTATTGATTGATATCCCTATTTGTTGGGGTGTAATATCTGCATAAATAACCAAATAATAATTGGACGCTTCTTTTTCCACGGAAATCTAAATGAACAAGTTTTTTAGCAAGTAAACTAGCTAATGAAATTGATCAAGTTCCACCAGCAACAAGACAAAACTTACATCTTCAGTTAGATGGGTGCTGAGTCCACAACGCAATAATTGTCAAACAATGGCTAAATACCAATTTTTCAAATCGGTGAATAGGCCGAGGTTGACTTATTAACCACACAGCTTACACGATCTCACAATGTTTAATTTCTTCCTATGGGGTATTTTAACTCAAAAGGTGTACAAACGACGTCCAACTAATCGGGGTGATATTTATGCAAGAATACGTCAAACGTGTGCATCAAATTATTTTTGGAGACTTGCTTCTCAGACACCGGTAAAGTGATATCACCCAAAATTCGTCCTTAGAGGTTTCAAGATATGTTCTTTACAATGGTATAACCGAAAATCCAACAAAAAATGTATCAATAATATTGTTTTGAAAAATCGACTTTTTCTAGCCTCCTAAAAACTTACGCTACAGATGTATTTCAAATGCTACTAGGTGTGAATAGTGTCTAACTTTTTATACCACCAAAATTTAACGTTTCTCAAAAGTCAAATAAATGTAGGAAGAGGGTTTTGCGGTCTTAAGTGGGTCACACAATATATATATATATATATATATATATATATATATATATATATATATATATATATATATATATATATATATATATATATATATATATATATTGTGAAAATGTATATAAAAATTTGAATAGTCATAAATTGATAAAGAGAGTTTAGTGAAATTTCACCAACGATACATAATATAGCCGTGGTAAAATGATATTAATATAAATAGTTTGGACGCAACAAGTGCTTTATAGTAGCGAATTTTCAGGTTTCAAGTTTAAAATAAGTTAAGAGAAGTATGCAAAAATGTAAGTCGTATAAACGGCCCGAAGAAGCTGCAATTTTAACAAATTTGGTAGTGACAATTCCAAAATATACATTTATTAGTTAGATATTACACCTGCTACTAAATTGTCTCTCTTACATACACAATCAAAAGCTTATTTGTAAAATACGTTATACCATCTATATTCAAAATATAGTATACTGTACATAAGGCAAACTTGCTTACCAATTAACTTTACATTTTTCTAAACAAAGCATTTAGTAACATTATGTTAAGAAACGTTACTGATGAAAACTCTTAATACAGCCATCTTTGTCTATTCTATTTAACAATATATTATATAATAGTAATTTTCTTTCTTAACAAGAGGAAATATAATCCGCGCTTATTTCTAAATTATCTTAAATATAATTTCGGAAAAATTTTGATTGAAGTTAACACCACTGAATTATGAAACATTGCATCTGTAGTTTGATCGCAATATACGAGTTAATTTTAATAAAAATAAATTGACGTCTTTTAAACATATAGCATTTTTGAAGAAGAAAATTTGCAATTTTTCATGGAAAGCTTGACTTTGTGTCACAATGTTCTAGGAGGCTGGCTACCTTAGCCGAATTACTTTAGGTGTATTCTCGCTGTTATTAGTATAGCGGACTGACGAGCTATTAATGAGAGCGAAACTGGTATGCCTCTCTAATTATGGTGAGAATGCATCATCCAGCCTCTATTTATAACACTTTGTGTTTATTGGAACTGCCGTGACAACATACTACCTGGTTCCCCACCGACATGGCGTTCATCTCACAATGTATATACTTTTGTTTAATATCTTCCTAAGTTATTTATTTTAAAATCTTTGTAATTTTATAACATGTGTATTTGATGCGCCGCACCACACCGCAGCAGCATATGTTATAACTATTGGTCTGAATATGTTTTTATACAGGATTAGTTTGTTTTCAATGCTAGCATTGCTAATTCTCTGCAGTAGCGGGTATGGGGTTATAGCACGCCATGTGCTTTCCCAATTGATTCTTATGTGTGTTTCTTAAAAGTAAGCATAGTATCTAGTTTAACACGCAAGCATTTTACATTGTGATTTTCTTTCATTATTTTGTTGTTTATTTTCAGTGGTTGAAAGATCTTAATATCCTAAATTTTAGTGAATTTTCTTAAAAAAAATTCACTAATGGGGAGATCCCGACTTTTGAATTTTGAAAAAATTTCTTCAAATGAGCGCTAATTAGGCCCCCCAGAACACATATCCGGGGTCGGTTTAAATTTTTATATGTTTATATATATATATATATATATATATATATATATATATATATATATATATATATATATATATATATATATATATATATATATATATATATATATATATATATATGTATCACACCGATAACTCAAAAAATAATAAGCCGATTTTGATTAAATTTGGTGAATAAATTCCTTTTGCAAATGGCTTGGATAAGTTCGTTAGCCAGGAAAATCGGTTCAGGTTTTCCCGGAAAATTTTGTGTTTTCTTTATAAAAAATTTTATATCTCCGAAATTAACAAAGTAAGGGAAACCAAATTTTATATGCGGATTTATTTCATTATAGGCAAGTCACCTACCAAAATTTAGCTCCGTAGGTTAAAGGATAAAAAAGTTACAGGCATTCAAAGAAAAATAAATTTGGATTTTCCTCAAAACGTCAAAATTGCGATTTTAAACGTCAAAATTGGTGAGTACATTCCTTTCGCAAGTCGCTTGGATAATTTTGTTAGCCAGGAAAATCCGCCAAGGTTTTCCCGGAAAAATTTGTGTTTTCTTTCGCAAAATATTTATATCTCCAAAATTAACAAAGTAAGGGCAACCAAATTTGGTAAGCTGGTTTATATCGTTATAGGTGTGCCACCTACCAAAATTTAGCTCTGTAGGTCAAAAGACAAAATAGTTATGGGCATTTAAAGATAAATAAATTGGGGGTTTCCTCAAAACGTCAAAGTGACAATTGAAAACGTCAAAATTCGCAACATTTAGGCAAATAACTTGAATCTAATACGATCTATGGAAAGAAAATGTCTCAAGAAGAATGTTTTACATACACCGAACTCTTAGTTTCAACCGTCATTGTCCTTCATTTTACTAAAATATTTCCAGAAAATTCATTTCTAATAGACCCTTTCTCTGATGCTTGACAGTAGCCTTAGCTATAGAGTTTATTGTTTAATGGTATATAATTTTTGTCGAATTTTCGTAAAAAATCAATAAAGCTCAATATATTCGTTATTATACAAGATATAAAAAAATATTGTATACATTAATTATACGGTGTTTTGAGCTACATCTTAAAAAATTATTGCGACAATCACAGGGTGGCCCATAAGTCGTTGGTGATACAAATAATATTTTTTTTGTCGAAAACGCCTTATTTTTTTGCATTTTCCATCGAAATATAATGCATGTTTGTAAGTTAAGAAATTCTGGAGGCAGCAAGTGCGTTGTGGTTGCGAATTTTGATTAAATGCTTCATATTTGAAAAGCTCAATTTGCTATTAACCTATAAGGTTGACCAGGAAACGGATTTTTTCAGTAACACTTTTGGTTTACTTTTGGAAATTTCTGTACGTTTTCAAACAATCAAGTTATTTTGATGAAACATGGCACATTGTTTTTACTATATATGTCATACTGGTAATCAAATTTGATGCCTGCTTTTTCTATATAGGTTATACTGGTAACCAAAATTGATGTCTGCTTTCTTAAAAAGAAAACACACATATTTGCAATAAAAACATTTTTATGAAAATTCACTACCATAACGCACTTGCTGCGTCCCGAGATTTTTTTTAAATAAATACCACAATTTATTGAGATTGGCTTTGGGTTTCCATGTTGCAGAATACTTTTGCAGTATATTCAGGTGAATTTGAATTTGTTTTACAGCAACGACAGCACTAAAAGAATGGACATAAATTGCAGTGTCGTCTGCGAATAGGGTTGGTTTAGTTTTTTGGAAACTCTGGAAGGTCGTTGATGTGAATGTTAAACAAAGTCGGAGCCCTTAGAGAACCTTGGGGAACCCCGGCTTATATTATTTTTACGCTTGCTTTGGCATTATTGATGGCCACTTGAAATTTTCTGTTCTGTATGTCTAAATATATTAACTTAGATAGTGATCGTACCAGATTTGTTCAACGCGGTGTGGCCGTTGCCGTTTTCAGTAAAGCTATGGCACTATTTCTTCTTCAAATATTTTGAAGGTCGTGGCACTTACAATTTCAATTTAAAAAGTTACAATCAACTTTAGATTTTAAATGGGAATTCTGTATATTATTAGATTTTTAGATTTTGCCACACATTTTATCACGGCAATAACAGTTTTGGTGTATCTACGTTCAACTATTTTAAAGCTATAGCGATTTGTCTCAATTTCTTTTTGTTATTGACATTAGCAGGTAGGGCGACACTTGAGCCAAGCCCCTTAACTTTTTCTAGCATACTTGCTCCACTCCGCTAGGTACCCTGTTATCTGAATACCTACCAGTTGACACATATAATCCTGGACGCTCCCTTTAAATACATCTAAATTTTGTAGTCTTGTATGAACAGCCTAGTCTGTCTCTGGACATTTAAGTCAACCCTAGACATAACTATAACTATGTTTAAATGTAAATAGATTAAATCTCTTCGTAGGAAGTCAGGGTAATATCAATAATAAAAACAGTGTTAAAATATAATATATTTACCTATGTGTTCACTACAACAAATTATCTAATTTTAGAATTGACTCTCTTTGCAATTATGCTTTTTCACTTCAACCCAGCTCCATTAACTGTTTCATCGGCTGTTTTTTGAACTTGCTTTTCCTTGTACGCTTTTCTGATTGGAATTCATTTTTCTGTTAAGTAAAACAGTCTGCTCTTTTTAGCAGCTTCTTGTCTTCGACGACTATCCGAAGCTCATCTGTCGCACTGGCAAGCCTCTTTATTGTGCAGTTCTTTTACCGATGTGTAAAGAAATATGCGTTCAACTCCTTTCGATGCTAAACATGATATTTCGTCTCTTATAGAGGCACATGTTCTTCCACTGCAAGTGCGGCGTTCCACGAATACATTCACCATCCTTTTGAAGAGGCTTTTGCCCATGTCCACAATCAATATACCTTAACACTCCAACAGCATGATCTAGACAAATTAAGGTCTTCTTGAAATTGGTTTTAGGCAGCAAACACCTTAAAGTTGTAGCCTCTTCTTAAATCCCTGAACGTAAGACCCATTTATACAATGTATTAGAGCGTACATGTGTACTTTTGATCAAATTTGGATTTAGCGCAATTTTGAACAACTTATTTAAGTAAAATTTAAAAAATTCCTTGTGTATTTTAATCTTTTTCTATGTATTTTGAGATTATAGGTGGTTTTGCATTTGAAATGGGTGAGTGATTTTTGGGCCATAAGTAGACTGTATCTTATCAAATATTATGGAGCTACACTCTAAATAGATAATATACAGGATGGCCCTTTGAAAACGAGCTGGCGGTTATAACTGCCAGGAAAATATTTTGTCGAAAAACATAGTCAAAATTTCAACCTCCTAAGCGGGGGTGTCATCCCTTTTTTTTAATGGGAATAGGGCTTGTGTGGTAGCTCGTTAAGAAGATCTTTTGATTCCCTATACATTATTTTATTATTTTTTAAATTCGGTCTATTTGTTTAGAAGATATGGATGTTTGATAGATCACTAATGCATTGCCCGATAAATTCTTAATGCTTGAGTTGGGCCTCACCAGCGTCCATTACAAGATAAAAATGCTAATAGAGGTTTGCGTAGGTGTTAAAAAGTCATTCAGATTAAGGTGCTCCAAAAAACCTCAGCAAAATATGTCTTGTGATAACGCATTCTTGATAGCAACTTTTTGTGCCTACATGTAAATTGAAGTAACTCGATTGATGCAAAATTCACTGTGATTATTGCTTCGCATTGTTGAGTATATTTTTATAATCAGTCATTATGGTATATCCAATTGCCGAAAGAGTTGAAGTGGTGGATATTTTTTAATCGTGAAAACGCAAATAAAACACCACGTGTTCGCAAGAAGCTGCATCCTGATAAGCGTGTTCATCATAAGTACGTACTAGAGTTGCTACACAAGTTCCATGAAACTGGATCAGTGGCTAATAAGAAACTAAATCCTGAACGTGATGTGGTGAATGAAGTCACAAGCCTAGAAGTGGTAGGTCAAATTACTGCATGATCCAACATGAACTACACGAAGATTAGTTGAGATTACTAATCTATGTAGAAAGACATTTCAATAAATTCTGAAAAAAAATAAGTTTCAGCCATCTAGTACTAGCTGGTTTAGGGATTAAATGAAAATGATAATGACCGGCGCTTGGAATTTTGCGAAAATAGTTCTTACAGGATAATTACAACAGGCAACACTTGTTTTTCCAACGGAAGTTCTTTCTTTTTGAACAGCAGTGTAAATCGTCATAATTTCCGGTACTGGTCAGATGAAAACCCTTGTGGTTCTCATGGTTTCTGAATTTGTCTTTTAGAACTGTTAAAATTTATGGTTATGAATATTTTTCAAAATATAAATTTTACTTTAAGTAAACAAATTCGTAAGTTGATATAATGATTTTCAAATAACATAAAAAATAGTTTCCATTTTTAAGAACACATTAGAAGAAAAATAATCCTTAATTAGTGTACCTATTTTACAAGGGTTTCCTTTCCACAAGCGGATTCTTTTTAAAATTTCTTTCTTATTTCGTTTCTTATAGGAATACAAATTTTCAATCACACAGTAAATTAAAAGTTTTTATATTCACGATACCTGAAAATGCCAGAGAAGAGAGAACACAGAGATGTTCTTTCTTCTCATCTTCCTCTGCCCATGATGTTATTTTTTAATTTCAAGTTATAAGAACAATACTAAATGACATTTTTCCTTCTTATGTCATTTACGACACTATTTCTGCTTATATAACCTTGTTCTTATTTACAGTTATTTTGTTTAAGTACCTTAAAAACGTAAGTATTTACTCATTTAAATCTGCTTTAAAATGAATCAATAATTTATATATATATATATATATATATATATATATATATATATATATATATATATATATATATATATATATATATATATATATATATATATATATATATAGGAAGGACGCATATTGAAATGGTCCCGTAAAATTGAATAACATTAATTTTACGGAACAATTTCAATATGGGTCCTTCCTGGCATTAAAAATAAAGCCCATAATATGACGGTTTATATGAATTTTATTAGCAATTTTAGATCAAAATTAAAAATCAAAACAATGGGACAATGAATTTTTAAAGACTAAATATTCGCGTGTGTACAACATCGCGCGAGAAAGAAGTTATACTAAAATGAGTATAAGGGCTCCTATTTCAATAGGTATGGGGATTTTTTTAAACGTTACATATAAAGTCATAAAAGAATAAAAATTCAAAAATTTGTTTTAAAATAGAAAATATCAAGCATGTCAAAATTGTTGACAGATGACAGCGGAAAACACAAGGTGCATGACTTTTGGCATTGAGAGAATTCTATGTAAATGAAAATACAACGGCATACTGAAATGGTTTCGTAAAATTAAATAAAAACGAGAGAAATAGTCTATAAAATGTGATCGAAGTGGTGAAACTTGAAGTCAATATATATATATATATATATATATATATATATATATATATATATATATATATATATATATATATGTATATATATATATATATATATATATATATATATATATATATATATATATATATATATACAAAAACTACACCTATTAAAATCACCTGACAATTTTTTTTTTTAATTGGTTAGATAAATTGCTTGAATGTTTCACTCTAATGGCAAAAATAGTATGACACTGCTCCCTACGTCTAATCAGCAACTAATCTACTTAGTTCAACCCGTTTCCCTTTTAGGGTTTTCGGAAGATACCTTTAAGGTAAATATTTTTAGTTCCACATCGTAGAAATTTCTATTTATTTGTTTGTTGCCAACACGACGAAAAGTCTCAAAACATATAGAAATAATGATTTCCAGAAGACACCTTTTTGTCGTTAGTAAATAGATTGATCAAATTTCCGTTGAGTAAAAATAGATTTAATACAGAATTAAAATACATAAAAAATGTGGAGAGATATAACGGTTATTCGGATGGTTTAATAGACAAATTAGTTAACAAACACAGAACGAAGAAGGTGATATCTGAATGTACGACATTTAAGAATAATAAAATAGAGAAAAAATTTGTGTGTTTAGCTTATGAACCACGAATCACAAAGGGTTTGGAACGTATTTTTAAGAAAGCCGATTTACAGTTGACGTTTTCGACGAAAAATAATTTAAAAAATTTGTTGGGTAATACGAAAGACAAAGACAAAGTCACTGAAATGTCGGGCATTTATGAGATTAGTTGGAAAGATTGTGATCTTAAATACGTGAGCCAAACTAGGAGAAACATAGCCACCAGATTTCGTGAACATCTCGCACAGTTATAGGATAATAATCACCACATTGACAAAGAAAATTTGAATCTTGTCAAAAATGTTAGACATCAAACTATTCTTGATTCATTAGAAAGTATTTTTATATTAAGGTCTATTAAGAACAAAACTTCATTAAATCGTGCGGCACCTGTAATATCAAGCCCTTTATTTTCTATTTGCATTTGACCGCTTAAACACTGCTAATTTGTCTGGTAGAATAAAAATTATTGTCAATAACTCGGCCGGTTTATACTTATACTATTCTCTATGTTTGTCTCGACTTAAAGACCTGTTCGGTTTGTTGTATCTATGTAGTCAATATAAATACTTTCACGTAGAATTAACATCAATATATAGTTTTTATGTAGTATTTTAGTTGAATTATTTATCCTTTGTTGGAGTTAACATGGTGAGACAGACACCTGAGTTTTTAGTTTTCTATTTTTAAAAAAGATGTGTTAACTTGATGTTGTTTATCTCACCAGATGTCTTTATCGGCATGTTCCAATATCCACATAGTAAATTTCTAGATCGAAAGGAAACGTGCTGATTCTTTAAATAACTCGGGTCCTTTTAAACCTATATTAGATAAGGGTCATAAATTTGTCGACCAGAAGATTAAAGCAGGTCTCCGACCCCGTAGTTTCACTGCGCAATAAACAAACAATCGTTCATGGACGACAACTTTACTTCGGACTAGTTCGTTTACCTTGACGCGAGATAACAATAGCCAACTCATACAATGTATATAAGAAGTACAGATCCCGATTCAACACCCAAGGTCGCTGACGAATGGGTTAATTAAAAGCAGCGCAATTAGAAGAATAGACTATTCATAAATGGGTAAACAACTAGACCTTCAAATCAGCAACCAGCCACCTGCTAGGATCACCTTCAAGACTGCAACTTAGGTGGAAACCGCCTCTCGGTCCACGCCCCACCAGAGACTATATATGGAAGTTACCAGACCACGGACGGACATTCCTACATTGTTATTGCTTAAGTCTCTTTTAAATTGTCATAATTTATATTTATCATTTTTTATTATTATTCATAAGTATTGTATGTAACTATAATCAATAAATTCTTTTAAAAAGTCAAGTGTGTTAACGAGAAAGTTAACTGGCGCAGTCGCAACGGATAGTGCTGAAGAACCAAAAGTATATTGATTCTTTGCGTTTCAACGCTTAACAGCCAAAGAACCGATCAAGAGAGACGTCATGAAGACAGCAGCAATAGCATCGATTCTGTAAGTTGTTTGCTTCCTTTATTTCCTATATATATATACTGTATTTCCTCATATATTGATAATATTATATGTCTGATAGCGATATTGATAATTTAGAACATTTGGAATATAGATTAAGAAATATTAGTATTGGCGAAATTGATATTGTAGAACAACCCGATATAAATAATTCTAGAAACAACTTAAATATGGCAAATCAATTCCAAGAGTTTTACCTTAAAGCAATCCCCGAATTTAACGGACAACCTGAAAATGTAGGGAAATTCTTAAAAGCTTGTGATCTAGTAATGAACCAATTCTATGATGCAGATAATCCAAATTTATATCTAAACCATTTTCTATTAAATTATATTCAAACGAAACTAATTGCACAAGCCAGGTTAATTATTAACACTAAAATTATAAACACATGGGTAGACTTAAGACGGGCAATTGTTGAGAACTTCACCGACCAGCGTGATGAAATCAGCTTACTAGGCGAATTATTGACACTGAAACAGAGACATAACGAGGATGCCTTAGCGTTCAGTAATCGTTGCAGACACATTGAACAATTACTCATCTCTAATGTAATATCTAATGAACGTAACGAGGGAATTTTAGTATTAAAACAAAACATGTACAGACAACAGACACTGAAAGCGTTTATCGGTGGATTAAAAAACCCCCTCGGTATGGTGGTCAGATCCACTCGACCGGACAGCATAGAACAAGCTTTAAAATTTATATTTTCCGAGGAAAATTATGAATATAGGGACAGATTATTACAACGGTCAAATTTCAACAATAATAACAATAACAGGCACGACAAACAACAAAAACCAGTTTTCCAAAGAAATACCCCAAATTTTAACAATATTCAATTTCAAAAACCCTTCCAACAACAAAATTATCGTGCACCCTTTAACCATAATTCAAACAGACCCCAAATGTCTCACCCACAATTTCAGGGGAACCCTTCAAATCAATTCTCAATGAGAAGACCGACGTACAACCCTAATGACAATACTAGAAGATATCCACAGGCTATGGATGTCGGCAGTAACAACACGAGACATACTAATTTCAGCCGACAACAACCCTCACAAAATAGACAAAACAATTTTCCTTCCAACAATTTTCAAAAAAGACGAAATTTCATACCAGAAGAAGTAAACTATAACGAAACGAATAATTCTTTTCCTTTCAATGAATTAGAAAGAAGACAACATTTCTTACCAGAAGAATTAAATTATGACGCAACATATAATGAACAATCACCCTCCGAATTATACGATGCACAGCATCAAAATTTTCCGATAGCAGGGAGCTCAAAAACAGAACCGTAATAGATATTAATAATTTTAACACAATATCCCAATTACCCTACGTAATAATAAAAGAACTACCCGGAAAAATACTGATCGACTCAGGTAGTACTAAGAGCCTTTTAAACCCGTCCATAGCATATAACAACTTTTATAATAAGATTTACAATCACCCGTTTTTGATAAAAAGTTCGCATGGTTACTCCAGCCATAATAATAGAGCCAGAATAATTTTAAACTCACTAACGGACAGTGAACAAGAGTTTTGCCTATTTGAATTTAACAAAAATTTCATAGCTCTTATTGGAATTGACTTTTTGATAAAAAATCAAGCGAACATTGATTTTAAAAACCAGAGACTCAATTTAAAAAATCGAAGCATTAAGATAAACTTCCCTCATACAAGGGATCATGAAGACAAAATGGGTAGTAATAGTAGTAGCAATAACAATCGGATAAGTAGGATCATCAAAGCAAATGGTGAAATGAATCACCTTAACGTAAGTAATACAATAGACAGAAGCATTATTGCACTTGAACTCGACCTAGGAAAGTGTAATCAGACATTAAATGATGACGATAGAAGGTTACAACTAACAAAGGACACAGGAGAAAACTTCACCCATAATAAATGTAAACGGGATCAAGTTTCATTAAACACATATGAATATCGTCGAAATAAAAATGTGAGTGATACGAGGACGATACAAAAAGATATAACGGAGCAAATTCAAAATAAAGCAAATAGGATATTAAATAATTCTTACGATCACCAGAATTATAATAATAATTATACGGGGAGTGTACAAAAAAATATTACAGATAAAATTAGGTTAGATGTCTTGCACAAGCCTCAACAAGAAGCGAGCAATGCAGACAGTATAATGAAATATGTATATTCAATGTGTAAAGAACACAATAAAATCGACCAACCCGTTAAAATCGAAGAGTTTAACCCAAATACAAAAGCACCTTGTTACAGGGCGGTTATTCCGAACAAAATAAAATATACAGGCACCACGCAAAATGATAAGTTAAGTAATAATTTAATTCAGGTACAAGACGACCATCGGCAAATAGGTAAGGAACAAATTTCACAAATAATAAAATCAAAAATCAATAACGAAAGGAAATTCTCACACGATAAGGTTTACAAGTCGGAAATAAATCCAGTAAATATTGAAACTCAATCAAAATTAAATAATATAAATAAACCAGAGACAATCATAAATATAAATGACAATGAAATTAACGACGCAATAGTTTTATATCACAAAAGTAAAAGAGATCACAGAAATGCTAAGGAGACATATTTAAAAATGAAAACTAAATTTCTTTTTCCAAAAATGAAAAAAAAAATCAAAGCTTTTATTAGAGCTTGCCAATATTGCAACAACGAAAAAAATAACTCGTTCCAACTAAATAGATTAAACAAACAGTCCGATTATATCACCTAGCTAAATCGAACCTAGATATTCGGATAATCGACAAACGAGACAAGACGTAAGAAACTGACTAATAAAGCCATAATACTAAACGACAAAACTGACGAACAGACAATCACCAATTTAAGTAACGTTCGCCTTGCAGGTTCATTCTCTTCACCAGAGTAAAACCACAATTAGAAGACCTAACAGACAATCCAGGCATACTGCCACGCAAACTGGGACAAGCCTTTTCAGAAAACGATAAATGGAGAATGATTCATATACATGACCTAAGACAACTATACGACGACTTTAACAGACTAAAAACTTACTTTGACAACATAATAAGCGTAATGAATGCAGAATACAAATTAGAATACAAAAATTTTATTTTAACAATCAATTTCACCATCAGCAATATTGATGACACATTTTATCGAATATTTCCAAGAACGATTAGGAACAAAAGAGGTATAATAAACGGACTAGGATCGATATTCAAATCAATAACTGGGAACTTAGATGCAGATGACGGCGACAGAATATATAAAGCTCTTGAAATTTTGAGGAAAGATCAAAATCAAGTACATCAACTTTTTAGTTCACAGACATCCCTAATGATAGATGCTATAACAGAGTTCAATAAAACAATAGACAACCTGAACCATAACCAAGAAGCCATAGTAGCGAGAATAAACGATTTGGAATATACAATAGACAGTCTAAAAAGCGACCAACTAACAAATTTTCATAGAGTAAAACATTTGGAATTACTCACTCAAATCAGTTATTTGTTAAATAATGTACTAAACATGATATTAACAACAGAAAATGCAATTACTTTTTCAAAATTGAACACGTATCATACATCAATACTGAAACCGAAATTTATATCAAAAGAATTAGAGAATATTGAAAACCATATCTCAAAATCAAGATTAATAACAAAATCCGACATTTCACTTTATGAAAAAATATTTAACATAAAAACCGTTCAAATTGATTTTAAAATTATATTCCAAATAGATATACCCTTAGTAGACAAATCAGATTATATTTATTATCAATTGTATGCATTACCAGTCCCTAAAAATCCATATACCTTCAGAATGATTGTCCCTAGAACCAAGTACCTAATCCTTAGCAGCAAACACTACGCTTACAGAAACGAAAAGTATAGGAATCTAAAAGACCAGACATACTTTTGTGAAAATGACAACCCGACAGCACTTAACGAAGACAACCCATGCGAAATTAAACTGATCAACTTCCAGAAACCGATAAACAATTGCAAGCAAGAACTTGTCAAAATAACAAAAACAACAGTCTCTAAATATGGCAATACCCAATACATAATAGTGGCACCCGAAGAAACGAAAATCAAACTTAGCTGCGAAGAAAATGAAGAAACCAAAATAATCAGCGGAACAAAACTGGCGACTCTGAAACCCAAATGCCAACTTATCATCAAAAACGAAAGATTTAGTTCAGTACAAATGGCATCGGAAACACAACAATCATTCAATCTCCCAAACATCGAATTGGTAACAAATAAAGCACCCATATTCCCAGACAAATTACCAGAACTAAAATTAGAAAATGTCCAACTGCACGACTTGAACAATATCAAATCCCAGTTACAATCCATCAATGGCAACATTCCAGGAACCATCGATTTGCCCATATACCACCCTAGTGTATGGACAATTATACTATACATTGTGATAATAATAACAATAATCACAATAACTTCAAGATACTTCTGGCAGAAATCAAAAACGAAAACTGCTGACTCCAAACCAATTACTGGATTCCCGATGACTATTCGGAACGAACCATAGGCTTCGTTCTCTAAAGGATGGAGGAGATAACAATAGCCAACTCATACAATGTATATAAGAAGTACAGATCCCGATTCAACACCCAAGGTCGCTGACGAATGGGTTAATTAAAAGCAGCGCAATTAGAAGAACAGACTATTCATAAATGGGTAAACAACTAGACCTTCAAATCAGCAACCAGCCACCTGCTAGGATCACCTTCAAGACTGCAACTTAGGTGGAAACCGCCTCTCGGTCCACGCCCCACCAGAGACTATATATGGAAGTTACCAGACCACGGACGGACATTCCTACATTGTTATTGCTTGAGTCTCTTTTAAATTGTCATAATTTATATTTATTATTTTTTATTATTAAGTATTTTATGTAACTATAATCAATAAATTCTTTTAAAAAGTCAAGTGTGTTAACGAGAAAGTTAACTCGCGATATAAATACACTGGATCTAGTTTTTTTGTTAGAATTTTCTTCCACTGAAGATGTTGACATTGTCAACGAAACGATCGTAAGGTCTCTGAAATATGTGTTGTGGTGATTTGGGTGTTCTCCAAGTGTACTTATCGGTCTGTTGGTCAGTCGGTCGATCTGTCCGTCCTTCGGTCTATACGTCTGTTAGTTCGGCACGATAAATTTCAAACAAATTCAGATTCGTCTTCAAATTTGGTATACAGTTAGCACCCGACAAATGAACGGCTTGAATTGTTTTTCGCTGAAATGGTTCCAGAGAGTAGGGGAGAAATGAGGGGTAATTTAGCGACAATTTTTTATTTTCCCGTTAAAGCTCGACTATAATAACGTTTCAGGCCTCGTTTATTAGAAAACTTTCAATTCCATCACTCATACGGTATTCTGTGATGAAATTGAAGCAGGGTTGATGTGACAAGATGGAATATAAATTTAGTTTTGAAAGAATATAGCATTAGTTTATTTTCTTTGTAATCAAGTGATTGGCCCCAAAATCATATTATGGCAAAATCTTTTTGGGGAGAGTAGAGTAGCGCAGCGATGTGGAAGTTATGATTAAATTTGCAGCACCATATTACACTCATCTTTAGCGTCATCCTGATTATTTAAGTTTATTCATAGTTGCAATTACATGGATGTGTACAGGGTGGCTCAAATTCGAGCCTCATCATTGGTATCTCGGAAACTGTAAGAGATACAACGTCGATTAAATTATGCGAAGTTGGATAATTTGATGCGCACCAAAATGCAGTTTAGAAAATTAGAAAATCCGAATACTTCTGGTGATAATCGGGAAAAAACGAAAACTCATGAAATCTGTTTTTTTTTTCTGGCGTTATTTGAAAAGATATAACAAAATGAATCACACTTCATCAAGGTCACTTTTCTTCTCCTACAAGGCGGCATTTTCAAATTTGAAATCCGATGTTTCGTCTTTTAAAAACCATCACCAACACCATTTTTTTCAAATACGGCCCTGAATTTTTTATTTCATATTTTGTTACCTTTGGACTACCTCAAAACAATACCTCATCACAACTTTGGAATTTCAAACGTTTTGATAACAAAAAATGACATTTTCAGTATTTCTTGAAAATATTTAATGCTTACTTAACTTTTAAAACGGACAAATTAAAAAACCTAAAGTAAATGCTCGAATAAGCCCCCTTGGACTTCTATGTATTTTCGCATACGTCTTCTCAGATTGTTCGTAACAGCCCGGTGGATTATTTTTCCTCTTGCTCGTAAAGTTGTGAATTGTAACACTAACTTTTGGCGCAAAATGTTTATATCATTCGGAAAAGTATCCTTGATTAAGCGATTTTTCAAGAATCCCCATAAAAAATAATCCAGCGGGGACAACTGAGGACTTCTGGCAGGCCAGCGCACCACTCCTTGGTTTCCAATCCATTGATTGGGAAATGTTTCATTGAGAAACTCGCTTACTGACCTTCCATTATGGGGTGGTGCACCATCCTGTTGCCACCACAGCTGCCGCAGCAAATTCAACGGTTCATCTTCAAGCGCATCGAATATATAATTATGGATTAAATTAATATACCGTTCAGTATTTAAGTTTCCGTCATAAATAATTGGCCCTAAGATTTTGGTTCGATACATTCCAACCCAAACATTGAATGATTTTCGTCCCTGTCTTCGAACTTGCCGATTTTGGTATGGATTTTCTACTGCATAATAATGCTCGTTGTTTCTGTTAAAAAGGCCGCTTGTGGAAAAATTACATTTATCTGTCCAGATGATTTTATTTAAGAAATCATCATCTTGTTGCATTTCTCAATTGCAGAATTCAAGCTTTCTGTCCCTGTCTCCTGGTCTTAGTTCTTGGCAAACATGATGTTTATAGGAATCATACTTATGTTTTTTGAAAACCCTCTGAATTAGGCTTCTAGTTATATTCAGTTCTTAAGCAAGTTGCCGTGTTGCACCACGAGGATTTTCCGTAAGCTTTAACAAAACGTCTTGGCAAAATATCTTTGACATGTTATCGCAAAATATTATAGTAATAAAAGATTGTATAGCATCATTTTATAACGATACTTACAGCATTTAAAACAGCTTCTTCATCTTCAGCTTCCATTCGTTGACCGTACGAATTTCCAGGTTTACCAAAACTACCAAAGAGACCTAAAGTTCTGTCCAAACTGTTAAAATATGAATAATTGGGTTGTGGACGCTCAGGGTATTGCTCTAAATACCGTTCACATGAAATGTGCGAGTTTCTGTTATTACTATAATAAATCCGAAGCATATCACGTTTCTCAAAATTGGAAAACACCATTTTTGCTCTATTAATGTTTATTTTAAAAGTTAAATTCTCAAAAGTTCTATTGTCATATTAGGGCAAGGAAGCTTGATATTTCTGAATATCAAAGCCGCCGAGATGGACGAACAGACATGTCATTGCATTGCATTGTATTGAACTTAAAATGTTTGATTTATAATCATAAATTCGGGTTCATCTATACCTACCTGATCAAATTATATTATTGAAGAAATATTTTGTTTCAAAAGCAGAGCCGTATTAAATATTTTCAAGAAAGACTGAAAATATCATTATTTGTTATCAAAACGTTTGAAATTCAAAAATTGTGATGAGGCATTGTTTTGAGGTAGTCCAAAGGTAGCAAAATATAAAATAAAAAATTCAGGGCCGTATTTGAAAAAATTAAGTTGATGATGGTTTCTGAAAGATGAAACATCGGATTTCAAATTCGAAAATGTTATCTTGTAGGAGATGATAGTAACCATGATGAAGTGTGATTCATTTTGTTATATCTTTTCAAATAAAGCCAGATAAAAAATTAAAAAATTATGAGTTTTCTTTTTTTCTGATTATCACCGGAAGTATTCGGAATTTTCTAATTTTAATAACTGCTGAGCTTCAAATTACGCAACTGCCATAATTTAACCGACGTTGTATCTCTTACAGTTTTCGACATACCAATGATGAGGCTCGAATTTGAGCCACCCTGCACTTAATAAATATGTGCATATACTTATAACGTGGAAGACATATCTTTACTATATTAGCAAATAATTGAATGCAATAATTTATTAAAAAGAAATATTTAAATTTAAGGGATTGATTTAATATTTGTAATGAACGATACACAAATAACCAGTTTAAAGACTAAAGCAAATTCTATCTTGAGTGTTGATTTGTTGACTACTTAATCGGCATTAAGACCCTCTTTTCCTAAGGCATATGGCGGCTCAGAGTTGGTCTTTACATAATATATCCCATTCGCACTAAAACAGAAAGAAATATGTATTATGTCAACTAAAAAACTACAACAACAACTTGTTTGATTCGACAGGTATCTACCTAAATAACTGTAGTTTATGTATTTTTTAAAAGGAATTTATATGTATACAGGCTGGCGCATTGAAAACGAAACAGACCGATTTGCGTCCAGATTTTTTTTTTAAGAAACGCTGAAACACGTCCGTTTTAATATTGAGGGGGACATGTTTTGACATAAAACTCCACTTTGTCACATCAACCCCTTAAGGGTGGTGATAACAACCCTTATATTTTAAATAGGAAACATGGGTCGAGTGTTACATCATTTGAAAGCTCTTTCTTTCTAAATTCACCACATTAATTTTATTGGAAGTTTTATCAACTCGTTTAAAAATTATTCACAGTTAAAGATGCAAAAACGCATTTTACTCATTCCGATTAGAAATGTGCTGATAGTCAATGTTTTGTTGGTTTGTAAAACAAGTTGATCAGAACATTTCTTATCGGAATGAGAGAAATGAGGTTTATTATTTCAGTTTATCGGTCGGTTTGATACTTGATAGTACTACCGAAAATTAATTTCGCAATGGTGTATTCTGTAGAAGAAAGAGTTGTGCCAACCGTACGGTAAATTTGTTTAATGAAAATACATTTTGGAGTTAGTTGCAAAGTTTCGATAAAGTGGTTCAGTAACCAACAAAAAACGGGATCCTGAACGTGAATTTCCGGTTGGAAATGAGACTACTGAGATTGAAGTTTTAGGACAAATTGCTGCTGACCCAACTTTGAGCACGAGAAGTGGCCACTGTTTCAAACAGCAAAAGAAGAACTATTCAGAGAATATTGAAGCATCATAAATTTCACCCGTATAAAATTCATCTTGTACAACATCTGAATGAAGATGATTTTGATCGGCGGCTGGAGTTTTGTGAAGTTATGACTGCACGAATGGCCGTAACGGGAACTTTCTGTTTAATATCTGTTTTTCAGACGAGTGTGCGTTTTTATTAAACTCTACAGTCAATCATAATGGTCGTTATTGGGCAGATAATAATCCAGGAAATTTTCACGAAGTCCACACTCAAACTCCACAGAAATTGAATGTCTGGACTACCATTTTTGGAGACCGTTTAATCGGACCAATTTTTTTAATGGCAATTTGAGTGGCGAAACGTATTTGGAGTTACTAGAAGATATCGTTTACCCTCGACTAATTGACATTGTTGAAAATGATGATCGCTATCAAGAAAATCAATTAGTGTTTCAACAAGGTGGAGCTCCTCCGGATTTTTCACAACGTGTTAGGGAGTTTTTGAACAGAGAGTTTCCAGAGCAATGGATTGGGCGTAGAGGTGCTATCGAGTGGCCGCCTAGATCATCGGATTTAACTCCTTTAGACTTGTTTCTATGAGGCCATTTAAAGAGTAGAATTTACGCAACAGAACCGGAGTCTCTGGAAGAATTACGACGACGCATTGTTGAAGAATGCCGTCTAATAACTCAACAAATGCTCCAGAATGCCAGAGCTCGTTTTGAACAAAATTTCTACTTTTGTATGGAAGCTGGTTGTCAACAATTTGAACACTTACTTAACTGAATAAACATTTTTGAAAGTTTGGTTTTGTTTTTTAGTTTTCTTTAACGAAAAATTGACTAATTAGTGCATTTCTTATCACAGTGAATGAAATACGTTCTTGCAACTCAAACTGTGAATAATTTTTAAACGAGTTGATAAAAAAATTAGTGTGCTGAATTCAGAAAAGAAAGAACTTTCAAATGATGTAACACTCGACCCATGTTCCCTATTTAGAATATAAGGGTTGTTATCACCACCCTTAAGGGGTTGATGTGACAAAGTTTAGTTTTATGTCAAAACATGTCTCCCTCAAAATTAAAATTGACGTGTTTTAGCGTTTCTTAAAAAAAATATTCTCTGAACGCAAATCGGTCTGTTTCGTTTTCAATGCGCCACCCTATATATGAATATATGTAATCCGAAAAAGTTATACTCTATGCAAATTTTCCTAACAGAAAATTCACCAGTTTCAGATTTTATATGTTTATATACAAGTGTGTCATTTAAAACTCCATACACCATTTTATTCAAAACTAAATGGGTCTCTTAAACATTATTTAAGACGTTAAATTAGGTACGTGAAAAGCTGGACCATGCGTAAAAATATTATTTTTATTATCACACACGTATATGGCACTACTGAGCAAAGAAACTTCTCGATGCTCAGATCATTTCAATATGTTGCATTTGATAGATAATTGAAATATAAATTAATTTGTTTTCGTTCATAACTTTGATAAAATCATCCATTTATTAGATATATGAGGTTAAGTGTAGTATTGCTTGCAAAGTAAAAACCTCCGAAAGAATACCTGGAAACTAGGTTCGTTGGAATATTTTACATAAATAAATGGATACTACTAAACCACTGTAATCAGGTTGCTATACAACTTCCGGTTTTCCTGAAATTCCTAATTAAAAAAAAATCAACTATAACAGACTGCATCTACTCTATTCGGAAAGATCATACGTTGTTACGCAGATTTTCAAATAAAACCATATGACTAAAATAGAAATTGTATACAGATAATAGGAAAATACTGCATGCATGATGAAAGGCGAGTTAGGTGATCCCAAAAAAAATCGTTGACCTTAAGTCAGAGGACCGAGCTGGCCACCTGATAACTTCATTAGTACCCCATAACTTTCCAGAACATCTCTTGTGTAAATAGTTGTATGTGAAGTCTTCGAAGATTTTATGAAACTAATGTATAAATTGATTTAGGATAAAGTATCAAGCAATGCACAATCAACCAAGGGTTGCGGTGCTATCGGGGCGGCAAGGCCGCGGACGAGCCCTGAGGGAAAAAAAGTATCAAGCAATTGGTTGTGTTGGTCGTGTTACCTCGGTTAGTTGTATTGGTTGTGTTGATTGGTTGTCTTGGCTGCTTTGGAGTATATTTCTATATCCTTCCCGTACACTAACACTTCTTAAATAAATTTAGATGTTATATATGATTATTTATATTTTATATATTTCATATATTATTATACTTACAATCATAAAAAAGAAAAGAATCTGTTAAAATTAATGTGTTTTAGTTGCATCCACATTATTATATAGACTGTTATATTAGTATAATTAAAACTAAGTAAATCAATAATGCTCTGAATACACTTCTCCTGAGGCACATCTGCAACATTTTTTATTTCTTTTTTATTTCAACAACACACCACGAGCGTTTACAGCCTAAATACTATCGTACCGTGGGTGTCGACAAGGAGGAAAGAGGCAACTTGTTAATTCTGGACTTGAAGGTTTGGAGGTTCGGGGGAGAAGGAAAAACATGTGCCGGCAAGGAATTCCACATCTTGTACAAAAGAGCGGGCATAACAGGATGTTCTATGTCTGGTGACCTGGACAGTAAACTGGTGCGTTCGCTCTGTTCCGCTGGTAGATCTGTTGGCGGCAGTAGGTGGAGGAACTATGGAAGAAGGCTCCTCTGAGCAGTGGCTGTGTAGATATCTATAAAAGAGAGAGAGAGAGAGAGAGGTCACCAACGGCACGTCGGTGGGCAAGGGATGGCAGCCTTTAAGTGAGGGTAATCACCGATGAGACGTATAGCTCTCTTCTGAATGGAGTCCAGGATAGCGAGTGTAGAAGCGGCAGCAGCGCCCCAGATGTGGGATCAGTATTCGAGGTTTGGTCTTATTTGTGAAGTATATAGATTAGCTGGTGGAAAGTATTTGCGAGCCCGGAAGAGGAAACCTTATTTCTTATCAGCCGCTTCTGGAATTGATGTGAAATGTTGGTGCCAATTGAGATTTCGATCCACATAAATGCCAACAAGTGAAAAGGACTCATTACTTTGACTAACTTGGTTGTTTATTGTGATGGGTTTAGGGCTGGTGTATCTCTTATGATAAAGAAAGCAAGACTGTGATTTGGTGGGGTTGAATTGTACAAGATTTCTATTTCCCAGTCTAATATTTTTTGGAGATCCACGGAGACAGAACCCTTTATAAGTCTGTGATCCTCATCTAATTGGGCTAAAGAGACAGGCTTAGAATATTGTATATTTGAGTGGAGGGTGCTGTCGTCCGCGTAACTGTGAACTGGGTTGGATGTGCTAGAGGGGAGGTCATTGATGTGGAGAAGAAACAAAGTAGGGCTAAAGCTTAACCTTGAGGAACTCCTGCATTAATTGGATACAGTTTAGAGGAATAGCCATCCACGACAACAAAAATGCTCCGGTTGGACAGGAAATTTGCTGTCCACGTACAGAGTTTTGGTGGTAGACCATAGGCCGGTAGTTTATTAAGCAGCGCTGCGAGACAGACCTGGTCGAATGCTTTGGATATGTCTAGAGCGACAATCTGGGATTCACCGTGTAGTTCCATAGACTTGTTCCAAGAATGGGTGACAAAGGAAAGGAGGTCCGCAGTTGATCTGCCCTGACCGAATCCATACCGCCTGTCGTGGATTAGACTGTGTTTTTCAAGAAATTTTAGTAATTCGGTGTTTATATACTTTTCCATCACTTTAAGACGACTGAAAGGAGAGAAATAGACATGTAGTTGCTTGGAAGCGCTTTAGATTCTTCCTTGGGGACGGGTTGTACTCGAGCAGTTTTCTAGTTACTAGAGAATATGCCTCTATTGTAAGATGTCTAAAACAGATTAGTCAGGACAGGAGCAAGTTCTGGTACGCATTCTTTGAGAACAATTTCTGGGATCTCATCAAGGCCAGAGGCTTTCCTGGTATTAAGAGAAGAGATGATCTTTCGTACCTTTTTAGTTTTGAAAATGACATTCGTTATTTTATGCGCGACATTGGGGACTGTTCGTGGTTGAACATTTGGAGGGGGGTTAAGAGTGTAATTGCCGGCGAATAACGAGGCAAAAAGTTCAGCTTTGCCCAGGGCGATAGAAACAATTTCATCGCCTGAGACAAGAGGTGGGAACGTGCTCTTGCAGAAATTATTCCCAATAGATTTAGCAAGAGTCCAGAAGGGTTTGCTGCCGCTGGAGCTTAAGAGGACTTTGTTTTTGATGTGGTTATTAAACGAGTTTTTTGTCTCAAAAAGAATGCGGACATAGCGGTTTCTTGCGCCGTTGACGGTTTTCTTCACTGGGATTGTGTAGAAGCTTTTTGTGAACTTTGACCTTTTCAAGACTGGATTTGTCACAGGATTTAGAGAACCAGGGCTCTTAAGTGGCTGCAGAGGTTTTTTGTGTACGTGGAATTAATAATTCCATGCCAGCTTGGATAATTTCGGTGACATTTTGTGAGATATCAGAGGGGTCAGGATAAGAGAAGCAGTCAGACGCCCATGAAAATGAGGAAAAGTAATCTCGTATTTCGTCTCAGTTCGCGTAGTTGTAATGCCAAACGATACCTGGGTGTGATGACTGTGTGACCTCGGGTTGCATTGCACAGGAAGCAGTGACCATGCCGTGGTCTAAGCGACCCAGGGGGGCGGTGACTGATATCTTATAGCAGTCAGGGTTTGTAGTAAGAAGGAGATCCAAGGTATTTGAGCTGTGTGTTGGGATGCGAGGAAAGTAAGTAGGTTGCTGAACCATATTGGCTAAAGAATTGCTCACTGCAAAGGCCTCCGCTGCTCTTCCTTGTGGATTGGGATCCTAGCCATTCCTTATTATGGACATTGAAGTCACCAAGAATAGTGACCGCGGAGGAAGGATATTCAGAAATCAGTTGGTCGGTTTTTTCAGAAAGGTAGTCAGAGAGAGTTTTATCCATAGTATGTCTTTTCTTCCAGCTTCTAAATTGGAGAGTCTGGTGCAGGCGAGATTGCTACGGACGTACGCGCACATGCCTCCGTGCAATAGGACGACATGTATGTCGTTTCTATTTACCTTAAGGTCTTTGACTTCTGTCTGTATTCTGCTAATGATATTTACAGAATTTGGTCTCTAATAAAGCATAAAAATTGGTCCCAACTGTTCTATATGGGTGTGAAAGTTAGGTGTGTCAGGCAAAACATCTAAGAAAATGGACTATCTGAGACGAGTAATGGGTAAAACAAGGAGGGATGCGATTAGAAATGAATGGGTTCTTAACGAATATATTGCGGCAAATCCCAATGAAAGTAGGTATGAGAGCAGTGTCTTAGATGGTTCGGACACAGAATGGAAAAAGAATGATATAGTATAAAGTGGAATTTATAGAGAGCATGTAAATGGTAAGACACATGAAAGATTGGTTGGATGTTGCGGGCGATATATTAAATAAGAAAGAGTTCAGACGTTTACGTAAGAGGAGAGTACGTATGCGGAGATATATAAATATAGAGAAACCGAAAATATCATTTGAGGACCAAATTGCATGAAGAAATATTGTTAGTAAATAGCATGAGCTTTGTGATGTGCCTACCCCTTTATAGCAATGGCATGACGTTTGATAGTAGTATTAGTAGTATAAAGGAGACAACGAACTACCCACAGTGTATTTTGTTTGATATTCGATAAATTGAATCAAAAAGGCAAGATTGGAAGAAAAACGAACCCATCAAATCACTTTGCTCATTGAAACAAGGTGAAAATAATGGATAGTAAATTAAAAAAATTGATTTTAGGTGAGGTACGAAAAATTTTTCAAACGCACGGCTAAATATCTTGAAAATGGTAAGGTTTACGGTAAAGTACGTAAGGGCCTTTTTTTGTAATAAATTTAATAAGGATTAATTTTGGTTATAAGTATTTTTACAGAAAAGTTTATATTTTAGGAAATGTTTGTAAAAAAACAAATTTGGACGCCATTTTTCCAATATGGCGGCTAACGCCGACCTTGCTCGAGGGGGAAAACTTAGTATATCTCTCACGAGGTGAAAGTAAAGCGATTAAATCAATTTTCAGATTTCCTGGAATTATTTCCTTTGGACTTTATTTTACGGCTTGCCGCCTGGCCTAATATTATTTACGGCTTTTTATAACGCTGGCCAATAACCAACGCCAGAACGCAGTTTCACCCCACAATCCCTGAAATTTTGCCGAACCTTTTGCTTTCTGCATGAACGGAGGGACCTTTAACGTGGCCAACATCGCTCTATACATGGAACCGACGTCTTTAGGCCGTTCCCAACTTGCGCAAGTACGTAACCTCTATTGATGTTAATTTTACAATATGTACAGAAAAAGTAGAATCACGCTTCAACTGGGAATCCAACCCAGGAAGTTTTAGTCTCAGAGGCACATATTCTTACCACCTTGACTTCATCATGTTTGTTATAAGTTTGAACAAGACCAAAAGATAAAATGTTTAGTATAAATAAGAAATGAAGCTTACTAATTATAATTATACATTATATAACCTATTAAAACTATTTATTAGATTTATTTGGTATTCCAAGTAATGCATTAGAAAAGGTAATTGGTATTTCGAGTGTGGTGGGTAAGCATACTCCTTGGGCCAGATCCAAAATAGGAGTTTTTCATTTCACTTGCATTACGCGAGAGTGACCGTGATAGAACCTTGACCGTTACGCACTATGATTACAGAATTATTAGATTTTAGGTGAAGATCTCTTTTGTGATATTAGTGGCAAACAGATTGTAAATTAGTAGTCGAAACGTTTCTGTAAAGTGTGACTAATCACTGGCTTATACTAAAATATTCGTGCTTAGAAGAGGTAAATAATACCTGAGGCAATAAGTGCGGTATGGTCGCGAGCGTTTACAGAAATATTTCCCTTTAAAATTTGCTAGGTATACCGCCGATAAGGGTTAAAGAAGATAAATAGCAAATTATCTGTGGGTTTAATTATCTGTATGATGAATGTTGCAGCAAATACTATATAATGACAATACGGGACACTTATATGCTTTAGCATTGGTGATATTTGTGATAAGTACACTAGCGCCACCTCGCGTGATGTACTGACAACTGCGGGTAATTTGAATTGTATATTTACCTGTATATTCCTAATTTAGACAATTGGTTTATTATAGATGAATATAAAAACTTGTACATGGCAAATTAGTGACAATTATCTAATTATATAGTTATAAATAGAATTTGTATCAACAATCTGCTTGAAACATAAATGAATTAGGCATGAATAATTCTGCAAATTTCTCTTACCCATAATCTTATTTCATCATAATTTAATGCACTACCTTGAAACCATCGTCAAACTACTATTTTAAGGGTAGGTATAAGAATATACTGAAAGCTGTTTCTGAGGACATTAAGTTACAATCTGTACTTACCTATAAATAATTGTTCTAGGTATAAATGGTAGCACAGTACTCAATTTGCCATATCTCTTCATGAAAACTGTCTTATTTATCTAATATTTTAAAATATGTAACTGATATACTTAGTACATAATTAAGAAATTGTGCAGATGAAAGGTGAGACTAACTCTTACTTCCGTGAATAAATCTATTATAGGGCTGAATCTTGGGAAGATAATTAAAAGCCTTTACCAAGTAAAATAATTTTAAATGTGAAAAAAGGTGACAATTTATGCCATACTGAAATAAAAAAGGACACAGAAGAATATAGAAAAACAGTTTTCTTATATGATTTGTTATCAATGCAAAACTTTTTTGCCTTCATATTTCTTTTTTTTTTTGATGCACTGGAAGACAAGTTATGATTGAAGCCTTTCAACCATCCGTTTACGAAGTTTATCTATAAATAGGTACATGATGATAAATATTACACAATAAATTATCTTCTGCGAACTCTACATATTGGCATAAAAGTGATTCTGAATTTGTCTTTTGCTTCAAATCATATTCACGTTTCGTCATCCTTTGGAAAACTATGAAGTGTCTTTGATAGATTTAGCACGTTATAATTAAAAGAATTATAGATTGCACACACCCAACCACTAACATTCATTGTAAAAAACACAGCTCAAACTTAATTATACACAGTTAAACACATGCAATTGCTAGTGTTAAACGTTCTCAAACGACGTAACATCAGTACTATCCACTAGCGGCGCTGATATTCTTGAAACACGAAATCAGCCAGAGTATCCTGTACTATCGTTATATAGTATTTGGTTACAGTGACGAACAAAATTAGAGTAGTTATTTAATCTGTCAATTTCCCCTAGTTTTGACATTTGTAACAATTGGACAGTTACATAAAAAATCAAGTTAACCATAGATTTAGCCTACACAGTATAACATGGTGCTTATATTATTTGTAACAGAGTAGGCAAGTTCGCCAGGAGAGTACACGTGTAGGATTCAATACATAATGTCGCGAGTTCGAGTCCCGTATTGAGTCGTTTTTACCTTCACTCTAATGCGGATAGGCCGATTACCGATGAGCTATAAGTGGTGTTTATATTTGTGTGTAAGCTTCCCCCAAAAATGTCTAAAGTTTCTGGGTGCTGAGTTTATCTACTTTGGTGTTCTTGTCTGTGCTTAATAATTGTACTATTGCTAGAGCACTTGTTCGAACACCATTGATTTAAACCAGTGCTATGGTCTAGGCCATAATTTTTAGAGGTGTGAGGCCGCATCTCGATAGCACCATTCCTATTTCACCTGCATTGCCTTTTTAGCAATTCAGTCCTTATTAAAAACCCTTTTATTTATCAGTGTCTTCAAAAATACCCTTCTAGTGGAAAATATAAACAAAGTGTGAAGTCAAGGGTCAATACCGGGCCTATTAAGCAAATAGGACAGAAGCATCCACAAACATAAATCAAAGGGCCAACACAGGGTCCATTGGGAAAATATAGGACAGAAGCGTCCACAAATACAGGTCAAGGGTCAATACGGGGTCTCTTAAGCAAATAGGGCAGAAGTATCCTCAAGCAAGCATAAGCCATTACAGTAAATGCAGGACAGAGGAGTCCACAATTTGGTTTTTCAGCCTTACAAATTGAACAATCCAGAACAATCTCAAGGGTCAGGTCAAGGGAAACTGGCCATTTTTCTTGGAAAATACTTATGCAATTTTCATAAAAAAATTGGATAATGTCTATGAAAATTCGCTACCACAGCACACTTGCTCGCCCAAATACTTTGCTATTTGTATTAAAAACTTATAACATGATCATAACTTACAGCAGTAATGATTTGTACTTATCCTTGTAAGTCGTGATTTGCAAAAATAATTTTTAAAAGCCTGGACGCAGCAAGTGCGTTATGATAGTGAATTTTCATAAAAATGTTTTAAATAGCAAATATGTGTTTTAGTGAATTTTTGTAGAAAAAATTCACTAATGGGGAGATGCCGACTTTTGAATTTTGAAAAAAATTTGCAAATGAGCGCGAACTAGAACCCCTAGAACCCATATCCGGGGTCAGTTTCAATTTTTATATGTTTATATATATATATATATATATATATATATATATATATATATATATATATATATATATATATATATATATATATATATATATATATATATATATATATATATATGTCAGTGTCACACCGAAAACTCAAAAAAATAATGGACCGATTTTGATAAAATTTGGCATGTACCTTCCTTTTGTAAATGGCTTGGATAAGTTCGTTAGTCAAGAAAATTGGACGAGGTTTTGAGTTCTCATTCGAAAAAAATGTTTATCTCAAAAAATAAAAAAGCTATGATAACCAAATTTGGTAGGTAGGTTTACGATATAAAAAGTAAACTATACACCAAAATTTAGATTCCTATATTACAAGAAAAAAAAGTTATAATAAACAATTTGGTGCCAGATCATTTCTATAAAAATTCACTACCATAAAGCACTTGCTGCGCCAAGACGTTTTTTATAACAACACAGACATCAAATTTGGTTACCAGTATAACATATATAGTAGCAATAATGTACCATATTTCATCAAAATAACTTTATTGTTTGAAAATGTACAAACAATTTTCGAAAATAAACTTGAAAAGTTACCGAAAAAACTAGTTTCCGCGCCAACGAACCCTATAGGTTAATAACTAAATGAGCTATTCAAATTTGAGACATTCAATAAAAACTCGCTACCATAACGCACTTGCTGAGTCCAGAATTTATTTTCTTACAAACATGCATTATAATTTCGTGGTTGAAATTCCATACATTTAAGGTCAGCTCAGAACTGACACTGATAGGAGGAATCCGTCTGTCTAATTAAAAGAAATCATTGTTTAATCTATTGCAACTGAGCAGATTTTCCTGGTTAACGAACTTATCTAAGCCACTTGTAAAAGGAAGGTACTCACCAAATTTGATCAAAATCCGCCCATTCTATTTTGAGTTATCGGTGTGATACATATATATATATATATATATATATATATATATATATATATATATATATATATATATATATATATATATATATATATATATACAAACATATAAAAATTGAAACCGACCCCGGATATGTGTTCTCGGGGGCCTAATTAGTGCTAATTTGAAGGAATTTTTTCAAAATTCAAAAGTCGAAGAAGAAAATTCACTAAAAGATCATCTTTTATAGATAGGATTTTGATTAAAATAATATACTTACTCACGAGAGACGTAGTATCCCATTAGTTCGATAGCACAATTATTGATGTTTCCTACGCAGGCCAAATATGAAAGTTTTGTACCATAAAAGCCTTTTGTTGTATTTATCGACTCTCCATAGTAAGCAGGTGCTCTCGCATGATTGCAACTGTTAAAGTCTGCAAAATTTGTTATACATTTGTCAAAATAAATATATTGTAATGGGGATTTATTTTCAAGTCGTCGTATCAGAATACTTTCTGCACAGAAATTTGTTTTAGAAGGTTTTGAACCCAAAAATTGCAAAACTTAAAAATCACTTATCTGTGTGTATAATGTGTGTGTGTTTTTGTGTGTAAAGTGTGTCCCAAATTCCCACCATTGCTCATCATTCGCATCTCAGAAACTGTAAAAACAACATGTGTTAAATGGGGAAGTTTAATCAAATTTTGTGCTCATATTTCAGACTCGTTGAGGAGTCAATGCCAATAATCGTTTTTGAGGTATTCGATAAAAACAAAAATTTTGCAAATTTGTTGTTGCACCCTAGCTGAGTTGCTTTTGATCTGAGACTGTTGCGGCCTTCACTTCTTTAAGACACTTTTTGAAGATGCATATCTTGGCATGAACAGTGAGAATCGCTTCTTTTTGTTTTTCACTTACCTTTTTCTACTTTTGTTTTTATTATGGCAGCCTTATTGAATTTTCAGCCTCTTGAAGACTGAAGAATATTTCCAATGATTTATTACATGTTGGTAAAGTATCCATTTTGATGGGATTTTTGACAAAGTAACTATTTATTTAACTAGGCTATCAAATAGAATTTTAGTAGGCCATGAAAATTATAACTTTAACAAATGTACTTAATGGAATAAAAGTAGTATAGATAGTGCATGTGGTGAAAGTTGAATATACAGAGAATAAATCTGTTCAACAGCTTTGTAGAATTGCTTTAGAAAAGAGCATATTTATTGGTAACTGAAGGCGACTAGGCCAAGGAAAATCATTAATTACTTTTTGCAAATATGGAAAAATTGAAATCTGTAGATTGTATTTTCGGCTTGCAGAATGTACGCAAATCGTAGTTAAAGACTAGGTAAGAAAAAAATATTTACGTGAATAGTAAAAATTAATAGGCTGTGGCTGTTAAACAATTAGACTACCTTGTTTCACAATATGGGTCGTCAACAATCAAACTGTCAGTTATTTGTCAAATTTGTCTCTCAGTGACATTGTCATCTTATACTTTTACAAGTTTCTATTATCTTTACGAAATGACTCATAGATATTCAAACGAAGAGAAGTTTAACATGTTAGAATGCTATTTTCTATCTATCTATCTTCTTTTTTTTTTGGCTGCGGACTCGCTGTCGATAAGCCCAAGTACCGATGCTCTAATATTACACCAATTCATGACAAATACTGCGTGGGGTGAAGTTGCTGTACAATATTTCCTCCAGGCTAATAGGCCCCAACTCCTCTTCCTCACCAAAACTCAAATCAGTGCCAAAACAGCCACTAATCACCTTAATTTCCCGGGGTATGAGCTCCTTACTTCTTTTAGATTGCATGGAGGCGTGTGCACGTACGTCCGTAGCAATCTACCCTGCACCAGACTCCCCAATTTAGAAGCTGGTAGAAAAGACATACTATGGATAAAACTCTCTCTCAGGGCTGCAACTAAATTCATCTGTGGCATTTACCGGTCACCTTCGGACAACAACTTTGTCCAGCTCTTTGACTACCTTTCTGAAAAAACTGACCATCTGATTTCTGAATATCCTTCCTCCAAGGTCACTATTCTTGGTGACTTCAATGTCCATAATAAGGAATAGCTAGGATCTTCAAAAACCGATCCACAAGAAAGAGCAGCGGAGGCCTTTGCAGTCAGCAATTCTCTAGCCAATATGGTTCAGCAACCTAATTACTTTCCTCGCATCCCAACACACAGCTCAAATCCCTTGGATCTCCTTCTTACTACAAATCCTGACTGCTATAAGATATCAGTTACCGCCCCTCTGAATCGCTCAGACCACAGCATGGTCACTGTTTCCTGCGCAATGAAACCCGAGGTCACACAGTCATCACACCCACGTATCGTTGGGCACTACAACTCCGCAAACTGGGACGAAATGCAAGATTACTTTTCCTCATTTCCATGGGCGTCTGTTTGCTTCTCTCATCCTGAACCCTCTGATATCTGACAAAACGTCACCGAAATTATCCAAGCTGGCATGGAATTATTTATTCCACGTACACAGAAAACCTCTGCAGCCACTCACAAGCCCTGGTTCTCTAAATCCTCTGACAAGGCCGGACTTGAAAAGTTCAAAGCTCACAAAAAGCTTCTACACAATCCCAGTCAAGAAAACCGTCAAGCATTCAACGACGCAAGAAACCGCTATGTCCGCATTCTTTCTGAGGCAAAAAACTCGTTTAATAACCACATCAAAAACAAAGTCTTCTCAAGCTCCAACGGCAGCAAACCCTTCTGGACTCTTGCTAAATATATTGGGAATAATTTCTGCAAGAGCACGTTCCCACCTCTTGTCTCGGGGGATGCAATTGTTTCTACCGCCCTGGGCAAGGTTGAACTTTTTGCCTCCTTGTTCGCCGGCAATTCTACTCTCAACCCACCTCCAAATGTTCAACCACCAACAGTCCCCAATGTCGCGCATAAAATGACGGATATCATTTTCAAAACTAAAAAGGTACGAAAGATGCTCTTTTCTCTTAATACCAGGAAAGCCCCTGGCCTTGACGAGATCCCTGCAATTGTTCTCGAAAAATGCGCACCAGAACTTGGTCCTGTCCTGACTCGTCTGTTTCAGACATCTTGCAATAGAGGCATATTCCCTAGTAACTGGAGAACTGCTCGAGTACAACCCGTCCCCAAGAAAGGATCTAACGCGCTTCCTAGCAACTACAGGCCTATTTCTCTCCTTTCAGTCATCTCTAAAGTGATGGAAAAGTATATAAATACCAAATTACTAAAATTTCTTGAAAAACACAGTCTAATCCACGACAGGCAGTATGGATTCCTTCAGCGCAGATCAACTGCCGACCACCTTTCCTTTTTCGCCCATTCTTGGAACAAGTCTATGGAACTACACGGCGAATCCCAGATTGTCGCTCTAGACATATCCAAAGCTTTCGACCAGGTCTGGCACGCAGCGCTGCTTAATAAACTACCGGCCTATGGCCTACCACAAAAACTCTGTACGTGGACAGCAAATTTCCTCTCCAACCGGAGCATTTCTGTTGTCGTGGATGGCTATTCCTCTAAACTGTATCAAATTAATGCATGAGTTCCTCAAGGTTCAGCTTTAGCCCCTACTTTGTTTCTTCTACACATCAATGACCTCCTCTCTAGCACATCCAACCCAGTTCACAGTTACGCGGACGACAGCACCCTCCACTCAAATATACAATATTCTAAGCCTGTCTCTTTAGCCCAACTAGATGAGGATCGCAGACTCATGGAGGGTTCTATCTCCATGGATCTCCAAAAAATATTAGATTGAGGAAGTAGAAATCTTGTACAATTTAACCCCACCAAATCACAGTCTTGCTTTCTTTCTCATCAGAGATACACCAGCCCTAGACCCATCACAATAAACAATCAAGTTATTTAAAATAATGAGTCCTTTTCACTTGTTGGCATTTCTGTGGATCGAAATCTCAATTGGCACCAACACGTCACATCAATTGCAGAAGCGGCTGCTAAGAAATTAGGTTTCCTCTTCCGGGCTCGCACCAGCTAATCTCTATACTTTATACACTTCACAAATAAGACCAAACCTCGAATACTGCTCCCACATCTGGGGTGCTGCTGCCGCTTCAACACTCGCTATCCTGGACTCCATTCAGAAGAGAGCTATACATCTCATCGGTGACCCTACCCTCACCCAAAAGCTGCCATCCCCTGCCCACAGACGTGCCGTTGTTGATCTCTCTCTCTTTTATAGATATCTGCACGGGCACTGCTCAGAGGATCTTTCTTCCATAGTTCCTCGACCTGCTGCCCCCAACAGATCTACCAGGAGAACAGAGCGAATGCACCCTTTTACTGTCCAGGTCACCAGACATAGAACATCTTGTTATGTCCGCTCTTTTGTCCCGAGGACTTCCAAGTTGTGGAATTCCTTGCCGGCACATGTTTTCCCTTCTCCCCCGAACCTCCAAACCTTCAAGTCCAGTATTAACAAGTTGCCTCTTTCCTCCTGGTCGACACCCACGGTACGATAGTATTTAAGCTGTAAGCCCTCGTGGTGTGTTGTTAAAATAAAATTTAGGTTACCCTAGCTATGACTAGTCTGTCAAAATTGAATGCAAATCCACAATATACACAGCGCTATACAAGCATAAATATAACCATATACAATAATTGTTAGGGATTGTAGTATGCACAACCAGCTCCGGTAGAGCTCTTAGTCGCGTCCGTGTAATTTAACATTGAGTTTCTCATAGTGTATGGAAATAATGAGTAATTTTGGGTAAAAACCACTGCCACCCTTGTATTTTGCTGTGGATCTATTTCATGTAGTAAATTTAACTTGTCAGTTTCTGTATTCTGCCTCCAGGGAATTAGTTCCTCATAACATTCAACGGTAAGAGGTTCTTTTTTCTTTTGCTAGAATGTGATAGTGTCATCAAAAAGAGCTGGTAAAGTTTATCTATAATGAGGCTATCTTTTGCATAAAGTTTGGAAACATGTTTTGCTGTTAAGGATTTTCTTCTGCGCTGCAGTGGTGGTTCAGATGCTTCTGACAAAAGATTGTTGATTGGTGCACTTTTCAGAGCACCCAAACTTATTCTTGCTACTTTATTCCGAATAACGCTGAGCTTATTCAAGTGAACCCTACTCGCTTGATCATCAAGGCTGCATCCGTAGTCCAATATTGATCTTATATACGCCCTGTATGGTAATAGAGACATTTTGGATCTGCTCTCCAGTTACTATGGAAAACTGCTCTTAAAATATTTAAGGCGCTTCCTGTTTTTGCCTGAATTTTGTCTATGTGCGTTTTCCACAAAAGTTTGATATTCAGTACAATACTCAAGTAATTTATATTGGATACTACTCGCAGTCTCATCTCTCCAAGCGATAAGACCGATGGAAGTATGCTATCTTAAACCAAATAGAAATTCTGGAACCGCTTCAGACTCTTATTCGGAGATATTTCCAGAAAGACTGCCATATCACAGAACAGTCTTTAGAAGAATTGTGAGCAACTTATTAAATTACGAAAGTTTCGAGAATAAAAGTGATGGTTATATAGCACGGATGACACCGAATATGCGAATAATACCCTTTAATGCATAGAAAATGATCTAAGAATATCATTACGAACAGAGTCATATCACACAGGTATCCCCAAAACGAGCATACACAGAATATTGACGCAAAGAAAGTACCAACCCCCAAGCATACAATCATTCAAGCATTAAATGCCGATGACCATCGTCGAAGACTTGACTTTGTCGCTGGCTTATTCAAATATGCAAAGATCAGTCGGACTTTTCATCCAAAGTCATTTGGACTGATAAAACACGATTTACAAATTGTGGTCTTTACAATTAATATAATCACCATAGTTGGGCGACAGAAAATCCACATTTGACTAAGCAGAGAATATTTTCTTTGTCAAAAGAGGGTGCTTTATTACACCACTGCTTTGATATGACAACACTGCTGTGGCTGACTCTTTCAGTAGCTTCCTAACTTTTGTTTTAAATGCTTCCTATGTGATCAGTAGTTAAACAAGGTTCACAGGGTTGGTACTAATTTCGACTTTTGATAGCCAGACCCAGCGCGAATAAGTAAATGACTGTGTTTTTTACGTTCAGAACTGGCGCGACCAAACAAGTGACTGTGTGATTTACGTTCAGACCCGGCGCCACTAAATAAGTAGCAACGAAATTTCTCTGATTTACGAAATTTCGGTAAGTAAAAATTATTAATTGAGTAGTTTGTTGGGAGTACATCGGTAAATTTACAAGTTTTATATTATCCTCACCTGTCCTTCCGGAATTAAATCTGTCACAAAATCTTTAATCTAAATTTAGACTAGTTCTAATTTGATTAGAGAATTCAAACTTTGCACACGTGTAAGTTCGACGACAATGCAACATAGTAAAATATAACCCCAACAGAGCTAGTTCCTTATTGTTTTTTTTTTGCACTCGTTTGTTCCAAAAATGAGTTTCTATACGTATCAAAAAGAACAAGAACGTCTTCTGCATCTTTGGAGAGAGAGTAAACCAATCAATGAAGAACCGGATGACGATGAAGACAAATATATTGAAGAGCGAATTGAAACAAGGGAAGGGGATTCAGATAGTGAACAGGAAGCGGAAAGTGAAACCGAAGAAGACTTAGCACATAATTCTTGTTTCCTTGCAAAAGATGGTAGTACACAGTGAAACGAGCACCTATTTTCTCAAGGAGTACGTACTGCTAAATCAAATATAGTTATCACCCGTCTGGTGTAAACTAAACGGCAGACATTGCACGTTGACCTCTCTAATGCTGGAAATTATATTTTGACGACGAAATGTTCAGCAAGATTGTAGAAAACACAAACAATAACATAGAAAATCTAACCGACGGTTATGGGCGTAAGAGAAGCGAAACCTACGAACCTAGCAGGAATTACAGCCTTGATAGGCTTACTATATCTGAGGGGATTTCATAAAGAAAGCCGCCTAAATGCATATGATATATGAAGCCGCGGTGGTACTGGGGTTGATATGTTCTGGCAGACTATGTCGTTACAGCGATTTCGTTTCCTTATACGTGCTATATGTAATGATAAATAGGGAAGACAGCAACGGCGCCAGGAATTCGAAAAACTGGCACCCATACGGGAGATTTTCGATTCTTTCGTAAGCAATTGCCAAAAGCACTATACAATATCTGAATATGTAACAATAGATGAATATCACGAAGCCTTTAGAGGTCGCTGTAGCTTTAGGAAATACATACCCTCGAAACCAGCCAAATACGACATTAAAATTTTTGCATTTGCAGATGCGAAAATATAGCACAGTTTGAATCTTGAGATCTACGTCGCTAAACAACCTCAAGGACCTTTTTGCCAAAACAATGATCTAAAGAGTCTTGTTCTACGCGTGGTCGGACACATATTAAAAACAGGTAGAAACATAATAATGGATAACTGGTTCACCATTTACGGCTTATTTAAAGAGCTGTTACAAGAAGATGGACTAACCCTTGTCGGCACCGTTAAAAAGAAGAAAATAGAGCTCCCTGCAGAATTTGTAAATACGAAATTGCGTCCTGTGAACTCTAGTATGTTTGGTTTTCAAAGAAATAAAACTCTCGTTTCTTACGTGCCACGAAAGGACAGTAACGCAATACGCATCTCCCGTATACACCATAGCGATGCAATAGGTCGCAAGCCTGCAGACAAATCAAAAGCAGAGGTAATTACCTTCCAAAATAAAACAAAGGCCAGAGTTGATGTGGTAGACGAGTTATCAGCGAATTATAACTGTGTAAGGAACACGAAACGATGGTCTATGATGGTGTTATATTTGTTACTGAACATGGCAGGAATCAATTACCACATAATATTTTGAGCAGATAATCAGCATATGGACTTACCAAGACGAAACTATTTGTCACAACTTGTGCGTGAGCTGATAAGTGATGATCAGAAATATAGATCAACTTTAGAAAATTTGCTGCGCGAGGTAAGAAAGCGTCGGCGAGAAGTTGCCGGAGTTCGTGCAGAGCAGAGACAGTGTCCCCAACCAGGAAAAAGGAGTAGATGTGAAGAATGTCAAGGCTCAGGCAGCAAAACCAGTTATAACTGTCAGGACTGTTATAAAATATTTGTGTTTACGACACGCCCGTATCCTTTGCCAGAACTGTAATAAACAAAAGTCCCCAACCAGGAAAAAGAAGTAGATGTGAAGAATGTCAAGGCTCAGACAGCAAAACCAGTTATAATTGTAAGGACTGTTATAAATATTTGTGTTTACGACACGCCCGTATCCTTTGCCAGAACAACGAAAGTCGAGTGCCAACAATGGTATTGATTACGATAATGATGGTTTGTTTTAAGCGTGTTCTTTTCCCATGTAGGTAGTATGCAATTTTTTTATAGAGTAGTTTGCTTTTTTTTCTGGTACATAATATGCCTAATTGGAACTTAACTTGTGTAGATTCGATATGGCAAATACAGTCTCCTGATCGAATTATTGAGAGATTATTATTATTATTATTATTATTATTATTATTATTATTATTATTATTATTATTATTATTATTATTATTATTATTATTATTATTATTATTATTATTATTATTATTATTATTATTATTATTATTATTATATTCAGCTGAAAGCTTATTCCTTCTAACGTTACTATATGTACGCACAATTGATCATTTAAACAAATTCAGGATATAAAAACATTAACTTATCCTATTGTCTGTTTGCGTCTGTGGGACTCGACGCGACTGAATTTGTTCAAAACAGAGGCGTGACTTACTGCCGAGTTAAACGTACTAATAGACAGTCATAAATATTAAATTCGACGTAATTAAACTTCAATTTGTAGATTAGCAATTCACAAATTTTCACAAAATAACTTTAAGAGAATAGTAATGTTCATTCACATTCTGTCTGTGGCCAATAGACAGGATGTGATGAGGAGTCCCGAGAAATGTGTGTACATCTGCTCGGATAGCCAGGCAGTCGTCCGGGCAGTCTGAGTGGCCAGAATCAGGTCTACACTGGTTCAGAAGTGCGCTGACGCCCTCAGTGGACTAGCCAGGACAAAGGAGGTGAAACTGGTGTGGGTTCCGGGACACTGTAGCGTAGCGGGGAATGAGGTGGCGAATAATCTCGCAAGACTCGGTTCCCGGCGGCCGTTTTGTGGACCGGAGCCTGCGATAGGCATAAGTAGGAAGACGGTCTCTGTCGCCTTAGACAGGTGGACCGAGGAAGCAATGGAGAGGCACTGGGGGTCGGTTAGTGGCTGCAGGCAGGCGAGGGACTTCGTGGAGGGGCCGGACAGAGATAAAGCTGTCTGGCTACCCGGAAGGAGTCGACCTACGCTTCGCCGCATCCTTGGGGAGCTCACAGGCCACTGCGCCCTTAGAAGACACCTCACATTGATAGGCGTAGAGAAGGATCCCATTTGCCAGGAATGCGGCGAGGATGAGGAAACGTCCTACCACTACCTGTGCGAATTCGAGGCTTTTGGGAGTCTTCAAGCAGAATTGGTCGGATCGAGGACTCTGCAGAGGAATCAGGTATGTACCGTCCAATTGAAGACCGTCACGGCCTTCATCTCGAGGTCGAGGCGGTATGGCGACGGAACCGAGGAGGAGTAGAGCATGGTTGCTGGGTTGCTGGGGTTGGCAAAGAGGGCCCATGGTGGCCTACTTGCTTGGCGTTGGCCTCCCCACCACTGCTACTACTACTACTAATGTTCATTAATCAAATTATATACATTATATGTTTAAAATTTAATTAACTTCGATTGACGAGAAATTCTTTTGTGGGCACGTATATAGTTCCAAAAGCAAATCATTCTTGTATATTAAAAATATTAATTAATACCACAAGACAGGATAATTAAAATTGTTATTTTTTATCATTAAAATCTGCGTTTTTATTTAACATGATCATTCCAAAACTGTTTCTTTTAGGGCCAAGATTTATTGATTAACACCTTGAGAAATTAAAGTGCAGACTACCTGTTGCATTTTGTAAAACAAAAATATTACATTTTTCCAGGTTGTGGCATCCCTGTATCGATATCAGATACCTTTATCGAGATACCTTTACGGAGGTATTTTAGATAACGTTTTGTCTTGTCTCTTGTAGTGTGCATGTTATATAGAGTGCTCTAAAAAATCTTATTCTCTCTAGTAGGATTTAAAAAATAAGGATAAATTAGTTGACCTTTAAAAATCTTGTCTGTACAAGGTATACCAGGTATAAAACTTCTGGAAAACCTTGCGCAATTAATGACCTGCAGGCGCTACAATAAAAAAAGTGCTGCTGGAGAGAGAAAGAGTCACGACGACATAGTCACATCGCCTTTAGAATGTGCTGAACAAATTTAGATAAGATAATGAGCAAAAACAAACTTGTTTTTAAGTAAAATATACAAAACTATTGACTTCTAAATTTGGGATGAGACCAAGAGTATCTAGGACGTTTTTTAATTGAAACTACAACAGAATAATGTCCCCAGCTCGACTAAAATGAATTTAAGAGCAAGAAGTATAAAAACCTACAACAGTATTATTACATCATCACCTACGGTGAAAGAAGTTAGCGGATAAGTGGTAAGCAGTCTTAAGTCATTTGAAGTTAAATTGCACAAAATACTTGTTTAAAATTTGTTTATTACTTACCTTCTGCATTTCCACATCCAGGTTGTATGCTGCCTCCATTAACGTAAAAGTCTACATTTCCAGATGGTTCCAATTTGCCATTAACTATAGCATTTGTATGTATTACATCTACAAAATCTGCATCACTTTTATCAAGCTTGTCTTTGTTGTTAAGCGTCGTAAATAACGGCAATGCTGGGTCTAGCCCTATAAATGTGTTTAATATATTAATTTGGTTGGGAGTTCGGTTAACACAAAAAATATATTTAAATACAATGTCCATTATGGTATTAGGTTGCAGAAATTGATGCAGATCGTTGTCCACGGTGTCCTCTCTCTCACTTCTTATAAACCTTATTAACCTTCGTCTGCATGACAGGGTACCTGGGTGCCCATTCTGTTTTAAAAGGTATGTTTTTATTTATTAATGTTGATATTTGTGCCTAAGGTGTTGTAACATCTCAGAATTCATTACAAAAACCATTTTCTGCCAATGTAGTATTTTTTATAACTTTTGAAAATTATATAATGGACATTGAAATTTTTTAACTTATTCTTCACATCAGGGGTACCCCGGTACCTACTAAAATAAAAATTTATTTTGTTGCAAATCTTTAACTTTGGTGCACAGTAATAAAAAAATAACACTCTTTATTTGAAAAAGTATATTAATTTTATAATATTTTTTTATTACAATAATTCTTTTACAGTTTGCAATTGTAACACTTATTTATTTTCTCACAATGTTCGTCGAATATTGGGCGGCTACAAACGTCACACGATTTTCTGGTTTTCGTCTGTCTTTTTGTAGCAGCTCGACACACGTAACATTTACCTGTTACTTGAAGGCGTCTGGTTTTATCTCTGGGATGATTCTTTTCTACAACAGGCGGTGGCAGTTGGTATGCTAAAGGACCTCCTAACATGCACTCAATTCCCGATTTGGTACTAAAATGTTGTAACACCTTTGGTGATTTGGCTCTCAATTCTATGCTCGGTCTAGATAATTGCTTGAAGAAATGTTCGACGATATTTTTTTTCTTCTGAAGAGGGTTATTTTCAGTACAAATAATATATGCTGCCAATCCTGCTATATCAAGCATTTTATAAAACATTGCAAGAGGCCAACGGTTTGTTCGACGTTTGAGTAGTGCGACACCATCTTATCCATATTATCAACACCACCTTTCCCTGAATTGTAATAATGGATTATTTCAGGTTTTTTCTTTGGACCAGATACATTTTCAGTGTCGTGCATTGTGGATAAGAGTATTACAGCTTTTTCCTGTTTTGGTACGTATGAAACCAGTGTGATATTATCCTCAGAAAATCCAAACGTAGAAGAATGTTCTTCCCTACTTTTATTTGGGAGCATCTCTGGCGGTATATACGGTTTTGTTAGCGTACCCACAACAGAAAGTTTCCATGACATTAGAAACCGAGCTAAGGGAAGTGTGGTGAGAAAATTATCCATCACAACATTTCTCTCACTATTAGTGAATTTTTATTAAAAAAATTCACTAATAGAGAGGTATCGATGGTGAGACTGTGCAAAAATTCTTTCAAATGAGCGCGAATTAGGACCCGTAGAACCCATATCCTGGGTCAGTTTGAATTTTTATATGTTTATATGTTTATATATATATATATATATATATATATATATATATATATATATATATATATATATATATATATATATATATATATATATATATATATATATATATATATATATATATATATATATAGATATCCGTCTGATAACTCAAAAAATAATTAACCGATTTAGATGAAACTCGGCAATTGCCTTTCTTTTATTAATGGCTTGGATGAGTTCGTTGGCCAGGAAAATCGGACGGGGTTTTCCGGGAAAATTTTGAGTTTTCTTTCAAAAAAAATTTTTTTTTGCCGAAAATTTCGATAAAATTTGGTCTACATATTGCTTTGGGAAATACCTAACTATGTGCCAAAATTCAGCTTTCTAGGGTTACAGCAAATTGAGCTATTCAAATTTGAAACATTTATGTTTAAATCATAAGTATGTGGTTGCTGTTGGTTAGTCAATGCTTCTCTCATGAAATTCTTTTTTAAGTTTCCGAGAAATGTCAATAATACTGAATTCACTGATTGTTAATCATTGGAAGCATTTACGATTATATATAACCCTATTGTAATTTATTATCATTTATCACCTCTGTAGTATAATTATTTTTTTCCTTACAACTCGCAGCGTTTCTAGTCAATTGTTGTTATTAATAGTCAATAGTTTCTTTCCGAATACACACACCTTCCATTGCTTCTGCTTCTGCCGCTGTTACAGTCCTTTTATTATTTAGAGGTAGAGTTGTAACCACTCATACAGCCAGTGTTTTTTAACCACGTGGCTGGGGGACAGACCGAATTCATTCCCAGTTGCTGTTGGTTTACTCACATTCTCTTAATATGTTTGAAGATGTGGTGTCTACTTCATTCCAAGTCACTATTAACCGACTATTTATGAAATCAAATAAGTAAATTAAATCGATTGTCATAAAATATGTAGTGTATTAAGACAAGGGAAAAAGAAATAAAACATATATAACTGTGCACATTTTGATTATATTTTAGGGTGCTTGAGAGAGGTATTGTCACAGCATAATATCTTATTAAAGTTCATTTGTAAATAGGTTTAATTTTTATATGTTTATATATATATATATATATATATATATATATATATATATATATATATATATATATATATATATATATATATATATATATATATATATATATATATATATATATATATATATATATATATATATATATATATATATATATATATATATATGATAACTCAAAAAATAATTAACCGATTTCGATGAAACTTGGCAAGTGCCTGTCTTTTATTAATGGCTTGGATGAGTTCGTTATCCAGAAAAATCAGACGGGGTTTTCCGGAAAAATTTTGAGTTTTCTTTCGAAAAAAATTTTTTTCTCCGAAAGTAACAAAGCTGTTTTAATGAAATTTACTATATATGTTGCCTCAACCTTACTACGTACCAAAATTCAACTTTCTAAGTTTAGAAAAAATTGAGTTATTCAAATTTTAAATTTTCTTTCGAAAAAAATGTTTTTCTCCGAAAATTACAAAGTTATTTTAATGAAATTTTGTGGATCTCTTGCCTTAGGAAAAATCTTACTACGTATTAAAATTAAACTCTCTAAGTTTATAGAAAATTGAGTTATTTAAATTTAAAGCATTTAATAAAAATTCACTACCATAACGCACTTGCTGCGTCCCGAGTTTTTTTATAATGAATGCATAAATCTTTTACCACACGCTCACCTTGATTTTGTTAACGACGTTGCGATGATTTCCCTGTATAAATTTGCCCCACAAGAGAGTAAGAATTAGCTGCATCGCACACCCACCAAATTTTTATACCATATTTGGCAGGTTTGGCTGGCATATACTGCCTGAACCTGGTCCTGTCTCTATACGGAAATAGTTCTTCGTCTACCGTTAGGCATTCAGACGGTGTATAATTCAATTTCAAATTTTTCATCAATAGAAGCCAAAGTTCTGAGATGGCAGCTGCCTTATCAGTTTTCACTCTATCGGTTCTGGTATTCATATTGTCAAAACGTACAAATCTTTGGATGGAATAAAATATGTTGACTGACATTGTCGCACGGTACAATGGGTAAGCATCACTTTTCCATAAGTCTCTCAGATTTTCTTTCTTAGAGTGTCGCACTCCAGCAGTAATCAGTATCCAGAGATAACCATCAAATTCTTCTTGTGCGAGAGGTTTCCAAATTTTTGGTGGTTTGTTGGAATGCTATTTATTCCGCGTGGATGGTTTTGGCCTTGCGGTTTGTTTCTCGGATTATAATGTTGCACATTTCTGGAGTAAAAATGCGTGCGAAAGTTTCCCGAACTGAGAGGGAATTTGTTGTCTTCAAAGGTCCAGATTTTTTTCGCAAAATATTTTGTGACAGCGTTTGACGAGCAGGCATTGGGGGATTGGATTGCTAGATAGTTCCGTTTTTAGAACGCAAAACGAGGTCATCACGATTATTAACCTCAACTTCTAGCTGCTCATCTTCAGAATTGTCTTCCTCGGCCATTTCAATTTCATTCTCAGTGCCAAGCAAAACATCTTCTATGTCTGATTCTTCTGCTTGGTTATTTGTTGATGACAACAAAGGCGTTAAATATTCGTCTTCTGATTCGGAGTCTTCAATTTGTTCATTGTCGTTATCACTCTCTGAATCAGATTCCATAGCATTTAATTCCTGAAGATAACTTACTTGCTGTTCATAACTTATTCTGTAAATAATTAGGTACATAAGAAAAATGTCAAAAATTACAACAAAAATGTAGTTTGTTATCATTTATCACTTTTATCATCTACGTACTGTTTGAATTCAGAACTGGAAACTTCCCTAAATTTTTCGGCCATTCCGAAAATTCACTAATCACAGTAAAATTTCCAATCGAAAATAGTGTTGTTTAGTCAGCGGCAGACAACAGAATAAATAAATGTTCTAGCATCCACACAAATATCAGATCACGTAAACAATTATCCGAAATGCAGAATCCGTTGTTGTCAACAAAACACTGAGCGGAAGTATGTAAGCCGAAACGGCTCATAAAACTTTTCTTGGAACACTAGATGTGACATTATAACTATAACTGTTTATAGGAACTAGAAAACTAATGATTTATAGAATGGTAGGACAATAATTATTGCAGGTATCCGGGTACCCTTGTCGTGTATTATGCGTTAAAATTTTATTCGTGAAGGCGACGGTTAAACTTAGTGTGTATTTCTTGATTTAAGACAAATATTAATGAAATACATTCGGGTGTATCTTCAGGTTCTCACCTTAGCTTGCTTCCATTTATAACATGCAGTGTGTAACGCCAAAAATAGAAATTCAGATTCACATTTATTGTGCATATTTATAAAAAAAACGAAACATGTCAATTTGATATTAAGAAACGACAGTCTACAACGTAAAAATGTCCCTTCTACATTCAATCCTCTTGGAGTGGCAGTTATGAACCTCAAATTTTTAAATAGAAAGGAGTAGCTTGTGATACCTCATCTGACAGACCTCTTCATTCTCTATTCCAAAATCCTATGGCTTCTAAATTTATTGTAAAAATTAACAGTAAAAAAACTAATTTATCCTATTGACGTACCTCGCTAAAACACACTAAAAAAATTCGTAATGTTGTATTCTTAATAACGAGGAAACAAGGAAAATAATTCCAGTGTCCTTTTGGGATAATATCAAGAAAAGAAATAAAAAGTTAGTAATATTCTTTATATTTGGCAATGTTAGTCTTTTTTAAGATGCCTTAGTAAATTGCTGTGTGATTGTAACGGCACGACAGTAGTTGTCAGTGGTTAACTGCAATTCAGAAACATGGTTTGTTTAACAAAAATGCATAAATAACAATTCTACAGATCATTCGTTATGGAGATATAACACGGTCACAGATCGAAATTGCCCACCTACTTCTAAAAAAATTACTCGATTTGCCGCCTATATCCCAAGGGACAATTATTAGAACTGACAAGTAATTTTGCGAGCTTGCCTTACATGACAGAAACAAAAAAAGATAATAATAATACAAAATTTAATTTATTGTTTGAGTTTAGGAAAAGACAGATACTTCGAGTCCACAAGCAGCCACAATATTGAATGTTAGCCATTCATTGATTCTTCGAATATTAACAGAAAATAAAATGCATACCCATAAACTGATACAAACTAAGAAGCTCATGGAAGACGATTTTGATAGAAGGACGTCTTTTTGTGAAGAAATGGTAGAAATATTAAATAATAATGCTGTTCAACTAGCACAAGTTTTGTTTTCTGATGAGTGCAGGTTCACTCTTCACGGCCATGCTAATCGTCAAAATTGTCGTTACTATTCTAAAAAAGATTCAATCTGGATGAGAGAAGAACATACGCAAATCCTTGAGTTAACGTTTGGACAGGAATAGTTAGAAACCTTGTTATTGGTCCATTTTTAATTGATGGCAATTTGAATGGAGATTGTAGATTGTTTGATGAGTCGTATAGGCCTTTGGCCTCTCATCGTTGCGACCGTGATGGGTCTTTTGTGCATGACTCTATTTTCTAATGGTTGCCCAAAATCTTCAGACCTTTTATATAGTGTACTATCCTTTTGGGGGCTACGTTACCTATTTCCGGGAGTGTTGAAGTCCCCCTTCAAAGTATTTGAGCCTTTTGCAGAACGGAGGCATGCAGTCGCATATAAAGTGTTATGTTGTTTCTGCTGCTACTTTGCAGTATCCAGAGTTTTCATTGTCGACCTCACCATGGAGATAATTATTTAGAATTCATCGAAAATAATGTCGTGCCAACTTTGGCAAACTTATATCCTGATCGACCAAACCCACAAAATCCAGCGAATGTGATATGTTTCCAGCAGGATAGAGCACCAGTACATCACCAGATCAGTCCACCTCAACTTAATGTTTTCAAATCGGTGAAAAAGGAGGCGAGGATCGTGAAAATGGCCAGCTCAATCACCCGATGTTACGCAGTTTAACTGATTTTTATAGATATATGTGAAAATTATGGTATACAAGACTAAAAAATGCGATTTAACTGAATTAAGAAGAATAATAACGATTGTGATAAGGTCGGTCGCGCCTGAGAAATTAATTAACGTTAACATTTATATCTAAAATTAGAATGCTGCCAAGAGGTTCAAGGCATGCATTTTGAGCATTTCCTGCATTAGAATTGATGTGTTTTTTTTAATTTTCTGTCATTAATAAGAATCAAATGCGATTAGTTATTATTACATTTTTAGTGTGTTATAGGGAGGTTGGTCAGTCATATAATTTTATTTTTTTAACAGTTACTTTGTGAAATAAATATTAAAACCATCGCTTGTTTGAATAGATCATGGAGACATCTTTCAAAGGAGGAATCACAAGCCCCTACTTCCTATTTAAGATTTTGGGGATTGCAACTGTCACTCGGTGGAGATTGAATGTAGAGTTCAAGTTTGAATGTTGCAGGATGTCATTTTTTAATCTAAAATTGACATTTACTGATTGTTGTTGACTTTACTTGATAAAACTCTTGGATACTAAATACAGACTCAGAGACTATTTCTCTGGCTTCACTATTGATTTTCTTTTCTTTAAATGAATGACGTAGCCCGCGCGTAAGCTAACTGGCGCAAGTAGCCCGTCTGAATTCTAGATGTTTTAGATGTACTTCAAAGTTTTTGTGACCGGTACTGCTGCTCGAAGCACCTCTAGAATTCAGAAGAGCATCTTGTAGCCTACGCTCTGGCTACATATTTCATTGACAGAAAAGAAAACGATGATGAAGCGAGAGAAATAGTCTCCAAGTCTGTATTTAAAATTGACATGTTTCTGGATATTAAAATACTGACTTTATTTCATTTGGCTGGTCCACACTATATATATATATATATATATATATATATATATATATATATATATATATATATATATATATATATATATATATATATAAGGTCACCCAATTTGAGTAAACGATTAGATCGTTTTCCAAATATGCACATTCGAGCAGTGCAATTTGGTGTGTGGAGATCTCCAGATATGCTCCATTTGATGCAAATAATTTCCAAAGTGCCGGATTTCCGGTTATACTGGAAATAGATGCTAACTTGTTTATTTCGAATAGAACAGCATATATCATTATATTTCTGAAATGCCTATTTCATGTTAGGTCGACTTTTATCAGGAAACACTGTCCTTTTTTAAATTTTCTCTACAAGAAGGCTGGCTAAATGTAATGTGTTACAGGATAACTAAGCTCCGATGTGACGTTGAAGAAAAAGTATTTCATACACAGGATGTTTTGTAAAATTTTTCTGGATTCCGTAGGATTTAGCGTAAAAAAAACTACTATATTGTAAATAGAACAGACTGTATTTTATGTTTTTGTTTGATGCACTTAAACATCCTTTTTAAAATTGAATTAGCATTTCCTAGCCCAAAAATTGATTTTTGTAGAGTCATTACTGGTTTTTAGGAAAAGTACAAAATTCTGCATAAATGAGTAATTTAGTTATTATGCTTACTGTTTACTAGAGTGCTACAGAAATGTCTGTGTATTACATATAAAGCTAGATAGATTATCATAGGTACTGTTTGTTCAAATTGTCCACCATCTGTACTAACATAACTTTTCAAGCATAATAGAACTCCTTCACTTATTGCACGCTCTATTTCAGACGGGTTGAGATTGGCTAAATAATTACGAACTCGAATTTCAAGTCCTTCTCTCGTATTAACCAGGTTTATATAAACAACTGACTTGACTTTACTGCATAAGTAAAAATCATCCTTTCCTAGAAAACTTAATTCAAGTATGCCCTCACGTCTTCTGAGGAATACGTACCATCTAGTTGGTACCAACAATTGTTATAACGAATAATCGAAAGCTATGTAAAAAATCACCGACTGTGGTTCGTAAGATCCATAAGTACTGGTTGAGATTAAGATTATTATCATAAACACAGTACGAAATTTTCTTGTCCATTAAAAGAGCTAACATATTGAAGTTGAATTGTATCTGAAGCAGCGTTCCCTAATGACATGAGGATTTTATGGTGCCCAGTAATGAGAATTGAGCCTGTTGAAAATTCGTTCAGGGAAAATTCTTATCCGTCCAAATTTCCTATAGAAGAAGGATTATCTTTCTGGCGATCAGTACGCATTTGACAAAATTGTACCCTTCGTGCCAGAGCCTCGGGTGTCCAGTGGTAAGAACGTGTGTCTGAACCATAGGGTAATGGGTTCGATTTCCAGGGTTCCCCATTCGCTTGTTCAGTACATACTGTAAAATTAACACCAACCGATGTTGTGACGTTGTATTTGAGCAAGTTGAATGTCTGCACGTTTCGCCCTTCAGAGGGGGCGTAAAGCCGTCGGTTTCTTGTCCATGCACTGTTGGGCACGTTAGAGATCCCTACCCTCTTTACAGAAAGGATGGGTTCTGCAGATTTTCGAGGATTGTGAGGTGAAATTGCTCCCTAGCGTCGGTGATTGGACATAATCGCATAATTAGACCGGTGTAAAGATCTACCCTTCGTGAGTCACTGGGTTGTAAAAAATTTACAACTGTGAATTCATAATAATTATGCATTAATACGCTTACGCGATGTTCTGTGTATGGACGAATGTGCTATATTCAAATCATGTTCGGCTGTAATTACTGATACACGTGAATGAGCCTCAAAATAAGATAAAACACAAATTAAATTGTCTCTTTTTCCTGTTAGTAGTGATGCTGCTGATCGCTTTCTTATCTTTCAGTTACCAGTTCTAAAGAAATTAAATTCGTATCTTCTGAATTTCTGCACAGTTATTAAGTGTAATTCATGATACCGTTCGTTAAACGTTCGACATGTTCTGGCGACAATCCTACTACAGTGTCTGTAAAAGTAAAATAAATTTTAGCAACTGTTCGTATGAATAGTTAAAATTTTCTATTTCTATTATACTGTCGCACCGTGATTATTATTATCTCAAACATCCAAAACTTACGTTTGAAATGACCATACAATAAAATTGTTGAAACGTTAAACTAAATTACTAATTTCCCCCACATTCTGTTCTATTTTTTAAAAGCCACCAATAACTCTAGAAAAGTCAATTTTGTCTGATACAATTTTAAATACGACCTTGAAGTGCATCTGGAAAATAATATACAGGTGTTGCATTTAAAATAAGCGAGTGTTTTTATCCTAAATCTTACGGAATCCAGATAAATTTTACAAACCACCTGTTTATGATTTTTTTTTTTCTTTAACATCATATCGAAGCTTAGTTGTCATGTAACGTATAGGACAAAATATATTTCTTAACATATTGACATGAACCGAAATCACTTTTATTAAGCCAGCCTTCTGGTGAAGACAATTTTCAAAACAAAAAAAAATATAATGAATACAGTAGAAGATAAGGACATGGTTCCCTGATAAAATTCGACATAGAATTAAATCGGCATTTCAAAAATATAAATATATATGTCATATCTTATTTAAAATAAACAAGTTAGTATCAAATTCCGGTATAACCGGAAAGCCATTATTTTGGAAATTATTTGCATCAAATAGCGCATATCTGGAATCTCACACGCACAAATGTTCACTGCTTAAAGATAGACATAAATCAACATAAAATTAAAACTGACACATGATATGTTTTTGGGGAACGTAGTTCGCGCTCATTTTTTTTAATCCAAGGGCGAATTTTTTCAACGAAAATTCTCTAAGACATTTCTGTTTAATTTAATTATTACACAATTTATTTAATAGATGCCTGCATACTAACTTATTTTTTTTATTAAAAAGATATATGAACTTGCTGGTTACTGGTACCCTGTGGGTCCGTGGACTAACTAAAAGAATAGTCCTAAGGTAATTCATGCCTGTCGTAACAGGCGACTAATCAGGGTCAAACACTGGGGTCTTGTCTAGGTGGGCCTGGAGAGAGGCGTATATCTCTGGGGAGTGACGTGCACCCGGATCTTGAGGCCTTCACTCTGTGCTTAGAAATGGACACTTAACCTCGCATGGTTGTTACTCGGGAGCGGGGTTCCAGCTGATACCGCATTGGGTTGAGTTCTGGCGGGTGTCGTGTTTCTAGACGACGCGGAGGGGGTTGATATCTCTGATGGTTGGTATACATCCGAAGTTTGAAGCTCCCACTGCGTGCTTCGAAACGGATGGAGAGCCTCGCTTGGGTGAAGCTCGGGAGCGGGACTCGATGGTGGGTTTGAGTCTACACGAACCCGGAGGAGAGCTGAGATCTTTAGGAGTGGATTACTGCTAGAAATCTAGAGATCGAGGCGTCCACTGTGAGCTTCGAAACAGGCAATACTGTTCGGATGTGGGACTTCATGATACTACCTAGAGTCTGGTGCAAACGAACTCGGAGAGACGTTATCTCTCTTCGAGCTTTAAAACTGGCAAGCGACTTCGCTTAGATGGCAGTACATGTGGCAAACAAAGTTTTACCTCACAAATATCGTCTTCTGTGAAACCTAGATTTGTTGGATGAAATTTAAGCAAACTCTGGCGGGTATCAAGTCTAAACGAACCCGGATGGGGGCTGAGATTTCTAGGGGTCTATTACACCTGGAGACTTAGGCCTACTCTGTGAACTTCAAAACGAGCCAACGACCCTGTTTGGGTGCTGCTCAAGGTCGGGTCCTTATGGTACCGCCTCGAGTCAATAAAATACTGGTGGATGTCTAGTACAGGTAATCCTGGAAGGCGGATATCTCTGTGGAGTGATATGCACCCGGATTTTGACGCCTCCACTGTGGCCTTAGAAACGGACAATTGGCCTCGCTTGGTTTTTACTCGAGAGCGGGGTTCCAAGTGATAACTCCCTGGGTTGAGCGCTGGCGGTTGTCGTGTGTCCAGACGACCCAGGGGGGCTATGATCTCTGATGAGTGGTATACACCCGGAGTTTGGGACCCCATTTTGTGCTACGAAACGGATGGACGGCCTCGCCTGGGTGATACTCGGGAGTGGGTCTCGATAGGATGTAGCCTTGAGTCTAACACTGTTGGGTGTCAGAATTAGACGAGCCTGGAGGGGAGCTGTTTATGGGTGGATTACAACTGGAGATTGTATGCTGCTAGAGAGCGGGACTTCACGATACCGCTCGAGGCAAACATTGCGGATGTCAGGTCCAGACCAACTCCGAGAGAGGTTATCTCTCTTTTAGATTTGAAAAGGGCAAGCGACTTTACACTCAGATGGCAGTACACTTGCCAAACAAACTTTCACCCTCAGGAAAAGATCGATTCCCGCAGGAAGCTGGAATTGATGGGTGAAATTTAAATAATTAGACGTGAGTCACAACAGACCTAAGGTCGTGGTAAAGGGACTGGAATAGCCCACTCACAATAAATCTCTTCTAATCTCTACTGGTTACTGAATATTGTGTGTTATCTCTGGGTTATAAATATCAAATATCAATTTTATGTTTGCATGGTTTTGCGAAACAGTTGAATTTTGCACCTTTGATACATGATTAGTTACTCTCGCCATCAAATATGAATAATCAGCTTGTCGTGTTTTCTAGCTTGCGCTTAGAAATAAACAAACTTAAGTATGCTGTGGCAATAGGTTTTTTTTAAAATAAATACGGGTTATTTAGTAACACCTGCGTTAACAAGTGTAGTTTACCTTACCTGTCAATCCACAATTTAAACTGTTATTGATTAAGGCAAACCAATTACGTACGTCGTGCAAAAACTTCCGATTTATTTAGAACATTCTAGAACGTCTGCGCGGCGTATATAAATGCTGCACCTTCTTCAGTTCAAGCCAGTCTCAGCTGAGTCGATCCTTCTACCGAGAATTTCTATGATTTAATTTGTGTGTTAACTGCAATTCAGGATATTCAAGTAGCAGTAGATGTATACAGTGTATACATAATCATGGGTAAAATTTTTAGGAGAGTGTAAACGAGAATTTGACGATAGTGAAGCATCAACAAGTGCACAGACGGGAGTGGTTCTGAAACAAAACCCAAAAAAATACACTCTCACAAGATGTCCTGGACTAATTCCTCCCCGTCGCCGCAGAGACTGCATCCCAGGTACCCCTCGACACTCCCCATTTAATGCAGGCGTTTCTTGACAGCCATGTGTCTCGTCAAGAGCCCTGTTATGTTCCTTAGCTGTCCTCTGTTAAGATTAAGCAGCTCCACAGCTCTCTCGGAACTGGGTTCCACAATTACTGACTTCCCATGTCTGAGCCCTGGAGAATCTGCCCAGTACATCTTATATTTGTTTCTAACCCAGGACTTAATGGATCCCCTGGCAGGGCTCTTCGTCACGCCCAGGACCGGTTCTGGTCACATAAATGGTTCTGCTGATCCTCTCTACGCGAGACTGTCAGCTTCTTCATTGCCTTTGCCACCGAGTAACGCGCCACCCAGATGATCATTCTGCACAGCCAGATCGCTCGTCACGTCTCGGCATTCACTTACCAGCCTGGAATTTACCTGTCAGCTACTTAGGGCTTTAAGGGCTGCCTAACTGTCTGTGGCTATGATGATTCGCTTGTAGGTGTAGCCCCTCTTCTTGTTCTCTCGCACGCAGTGCAAGATGGCGTACATTTCATCGTGAAAGACTGTTACATGAGCTCCGAGGGAAATACTGTGACTTACCCTCGGTCCTTCCGAATAAACGTCTGCCCCCGTCCCACGCTCCCCGCCGGATCCATCCGTGAACCAGACGAGCGCCTCCCGTGGTGGGCCCGGAATCTCCCCCGCATGACTCGCGGTCGGGGATTTCCACTGCAAACTTGTTTCCGCTGCAGATTCGCGGGATCGCGAAGTGTCTCATTTCAAGCACGGGCTAGTTCACGATCTCCCGAATTTTGTGGCCCCTGCAGCCTGGGTTACATTTAGCGTTACTATTTTATTGCGAAGAAAAATACTTATCATAGGGGACATTTTGCAACGTGTCTGTGAATTAAGAAATGAAATCGCCATTTTCCTAAAAGGGGAAAACCGACCAGAAGTCGAGAACTTTCGAAATGATTTATTTGCGATAAAATTGAGCTACTTGGTCGACATATTTGAGAAATTAAATACCTTGAAACTTCAACTCCAAGGCGCAAACACACATATGTTGGTTACGAGTGATAAAATTCATGCGTTTTGTAGAAAACTGAAACTATGGGATAGAAATAAAGCAAAATACCCTAGAAATGTTTGGGCTGAAGAACAATATGTGAAAGTTGTTTTTGTAACCATTGAAAATCAATTAGCCCTGCTGGCAAAGAATTTTAAAAAGCATTTTCTTGCTGACTTCAAATTGATAGCAAGTTACAAGTGGGTTAGGGACCCATTTGACGATACTCCTGGAGGTCTCTCAATTGCCAAAGAAAAAATCTTTATAGACCACATAGCAAGTGGCGTAATCAAAAGAGAATTTAGTATAAAATCACTCTTTGAATTCCGGACAGGGTTGGATGATGATTTTTCTTAACTGAAAACAAAAGCATTTCGTGTACTATGGCCATTTTCAACACCTTACCCTTGCCGAACTGGATTTTCTACTGTGGCTGCTTTAAAGACAAAGTATATATCTCAGAGAAATATAGAAAAAAAGCTTAGAGTGCCAATTTCTAATATTAAACGTTTTTACGAAAAACTTTGCTCCGCAAGACGGTTTCTTTCAGTAAATTAAATACATTTTTAATAGTATATTTCTCCTCAATATGCTCGCGCCCCCATCCTGTTTTATCACGCCCCCTAGGAGTCGCGCCCCACAGGTTGATAATCGGTGGCCTAGTTAATTCAATACATGCCTCAGAATTTGCATTAGGTTCAAAAAATTAACTTAAAATGAGATATATTATTTTATGTTACAATTTGTAAGTATTAAATAAAGAAATAATAAATAATATTAGTAAAATAAACCTATAGAAAAACTAATAGTAACATAACTTTTTGTGTGTAATAAAAATAGTTTTACCTGTAATATGGGTCAAAGTTCCGCTTTTTAAGAAGTTTGCAATGTTTCCAGCAACTTGTCCTCCAAGGCTAAAACCAATTACATGAATATTTTCTAGTGAGAGACCTTTTTCTTGTATTAAGTGGTCAATCAACTGAGCGGTGCAATTACCAACCACTTTAACATTTTGGACTGCATTAATGTAACATGGCTCCTTAACAATTCTCCCGTAATCCAGACTTATTACATTCATTCTTGCTTTCTTCAACAATTCTACAAAAATAAACAAAAATATGAGAGTGTGCGGCTATAATATTTTTATTAAACATATATTTTACAAATCTTTTTAAACTATAAAAGTTTTTAAAGGTTAAGATGCCTATAAGTGTAAAATATTAAAACATAATTTTAATAAATAAATAGCTGGAAAATAATGTATCCTATATTTAACAGATTAATGCATAGTTTTGCACTTGCTGAAGCATCTTGTAGAGAAGAACCCTAGAGAAAAACTTTACAGAAGACGGTACTTAGCTTTTACATAAGGTTTTTGTCTTTCGATCATTCTCGATGGGCGCTAGATATATACTATGAAGTTAGGTTAGAGTTTATTCAGTGAAATTATACACTTTCCTGTAAAATTAGTTAAAGACTTATTTATTTGATGCATGGGTATTTTGACTTAGATAGGTGACACTTATTTAAATGTATTGTCACGGCGAACACTCTGGAATGACATTTCTAGAATAGACCAGAATTGACAGATGTAGAATAGTGTAGAACGTCTAGAATCTCTATAGACAGTATAAATAGACGAGCGGTGTGCAGAGTGAGTTAGTACTATATTAAGCCGGTGTGGTGTAGAATAAGTGATCATAGAGTATTAAGCGAGTCACCAGTAAGCGTTGATGTTTAAGAAGCGATCATAGAAGGCGAATAGTGGAATATAGTTCTATGGACATTTAATAATAGAGAGAAATATTTAAGTTGATACTGGTGTTGGAAAATAGTTGCTTATAATAAATTAGTAGTTTGAAAAGCTGTGTTTTGTTAGCCAGAAAATCCAGAACCTCGTAGAACGTAACAACTGGTGTCAAAATTGGGATTTTCAAGCTGCTAGCAGAAATATTTTCCAGAATATTCGTCGAACAACGTGAAAATTTCTGGAATATCTGGAAGATCAGTGTCAGCAGAAAGTCATAACTGGGTTTGTTTTTTGAAACAGAATAAACTGTGTACCAGCTTAAATACGTCTATGCCTAAGACACGTAGCGCAACACCCAATATGGATGCCCAGCTATTGGAATTGATTCAAGAAATGAAAGAAGAGGCCAGAAGAAGAGATGAAGAGGCCAGAAAAAGAGATGAAGAAGTCAGAAAAAGAGATGAAGTCGTTAAAGTAGAGCTGAGGAAAATAGGTGAAGAGGCCAGAAGAAGAGACGAAGAAGCCGAAGAAGAAATGAGAAAAGGAGATGAAGAGGCCAAAAAAGAGATAAAGAAGCCAGAAAAGGAGATGAAGAGGTTAAAGAAGAGCTGAGAAAAAGAGATAAAGAGGCAAAAAGAAGAGACGAAGAAGCTAAAGAAGAAGCCAGAAAAGAGATGAAGAAGCTAATAAAAGGGACAAAGAAGCCAAAGAAGAAATGAGAAAAAGAAACGGAGAAATAAGAGAGTAACTGAGAAAAAGGGACGAAGAAGCAAAGGGAGAAATGAAAAGAAGAGATGAAGAAACAAAAAAAAATTCTACAAGAACAAGCCAGCAGAATTGAGAATATTACTTTATGTGTCGACGAACAAATGAAGCTGGTAAAAGACGACATCTTCCAGCAAGTAGAAAGCAGAGTAAGGGGTATCGGCGTCGATGTATATGACAAGCTGACGAATATACCAGAGGAAGTGCATCAGAAAATACAATCACTAGAAAATAAGTGCGAAACCATAGCCAAAGGAAACATCAGGCTCGAAGATAGCCCGGTCGTAAGAATTAAGGTCCCCACATTTGATGGCTCAGTCCCATGGGGTATTTATCTACGCCAGTTCGAAGCCGCTGCTACAGCAAATGATTGGGGCGAGAGAGAGAGAAAGCGACCTCGTTAATAGTAGCTCTCAGAGGAGATGCCCTAGATGTGCTCCAAGGTATTCCCAGGGAAAAACCGTTGAGTTTTGACAGCATTAAACATCAATTAGAGATTAGGTTTGGCGACCAGAATTTACAGCAGCTGTATCGACTGCAATTGAAAAATTGTTGTCAGAAATCCGGCAAAAGTCTCCAACATCTCCACGACGACATTGTCAGACTGACACGATTAGCCTACCCCATAGCTCCGATAGAGTTTTTAAGCCAGCTGTTACTGCAAACCTTCATTGACGGCATCAGAGATACCGACACGCAACAGGCGTGAGGATGGCGAGGCACAAAAACTTGAACGATGCTTTGGCACATTCCTTGGAGTTTGAAGCGGTAAAGCAAGCGTCAGAAAGTCATGTTAAAGTTCTCAGTCTTCAAGTCCAAGAAGAAAATAAAACAGATCCATCCAAGATCGTGCAGCTACTGGAGAAAATAGCAGAACAAATAAGACCGACGTCTCATGGACACCCAATAAGAGCTCACTGTCCAAATTTCTTGCGCTGCTGGAACTGTGGCAAGGTGGGACATATAAGGGGCGAATGTTGAACTCTAAGATCACGCGCAAGGGAGATAGTGAAGCTAAGGCCGGTAACCATTTCTCAGGTTAGCGATTCTGGCAGCGCTCTCATCGTAGACGGATACGTAAGCGGTAATAAGACCCAGATGGTCGTCGACACAGACGCACCTAGGACGATTATTCGCCGCTACATGGTTACAAGATGGCGAGTAAGAGAGCCAGACAGAGTGTACAGAGTAAATGCAGCCGGTGGTGATCGGATCCAGGTATTTGGCGAAACTGACGTCGAGCTGCAAATTGGGACATGGAAGGCAAAGCAGAGAGCCATAGTCGCCACCATATCAGACCCGATTATAATTGGCTTGGACGTACTTCAGGGTCAGTGTGCTAAACTTGATCTTGGCACTAACATCCTGACTGTCGGCGGTGAAGAAATAATAATGTCGCTTGGCAGTAACCTGGTAGTGCGGAAAATCACCATAGAGGAAAATAGCAACGCCTGCCGTGAAAGTGCCATTCCAGTGAAGAGAGCTGCGAGAGGAAGAGACGACCCAAAGGGTGCAAAGACCACGTAAATGTGAAACCAACCCAGGAAAAGGCCAGTAAACACATTTGTTGGAACAGAGCCGATGTCGAAAGGATGAATAGGGCCCGCCGAGATATTTGTGCAAGTAGAAACATCAGAACAACAGCAACTACACGAAAGAACCGGTACCACCTAAACACTTCCCTTGAAAAAAGCTCCGACACGTTGATGGCAAGGAAAATCATTCACTCTGCTGTCGAAATGCATATACTAATAGAAAGCGACCGCATGAAGACCCGTTATGACGTGCGAGCTAATTCAGCTGGTTTTAAAGAAGGAGATCGTATGTGGTTCTACAATCCAGTACGACGCAAGCGACGGTCACCGAAACTACAGAAATTATGGGAAGGTTCTTATAAGGTAGTCAAAAGTATCAATGGCGTTGTCTATCGCATTCAGGGGAGCGCGAAGAGCAAGATGAAGGTGGTCCATATGCACAGATTTACGCCATACCTAGAAATGTCAGAATTCGACCGGAACGATCGAATATAAGAGGAGGGCAGTGTCACAGCGAACACTCTGGAATAACATTTCCAAAATATACCAGAAGTGACAGGTGTAGAATAGTGTAGAAGGTCTATAGACATTATAAATAGACGAGCGGTGCGCAGAGTAAGTTAGTTCTGTATTAAGCCGGTGTAGTGTAGAATAAGTGATCACAGAGTATTAAGCAAACCAGCAGTAAACGTTGGTGTTTAAGAAGGGATCATAGAAGGCGAATAGTGGAATATAGTTCTATGCACATTTAATAATGGAGAGAAATATTTTAGTTGATACTGGTGTTGATAAATAGTTGCTTATAATAAATTAGTAGTTTGAAAATCTGTGTTTTATTAGTCAACAAATCCAGAACCCCGTAGAACGTAACCGTATACTTTCTGACAAATGCGAGATAATATCAAAATAAGCGAACAATATAACCACCAAAAAACTATGACAACTATTCAAAATACAAATACCGAAATGTAAAGGCAAAGTTAGTTTAATGACACATGCTACAAAAACCCTCTTTATAGAAATTATAATTTTAAATTTTTTGTTTTGTGAGAAGTTAAGGTATGAGCATCTATTAAAAAAGGTTATTGCTCCACTAAGTAAAGATTGGAACCTGTGATGAGCACTGATAAGTACATTTGTAGAACCCAAATTACCACAACACATTTTAAAAGACCTAACGATCGTTTCACTAACAAAGTTAGGTTCATCAGAGAATGTATTTCTAACATACTACGTTTTGAGTACAGATATTGCATTTATAGATCCAACCATTTTTGTTTGGCAATATTTTCAACCATTTGACTTACTTTTGTATTGTTAGAAATTGTTAAATTGAAATTAATGAAATTCGGAAAAACTGATCTTCGTTTGCAAGATTTTAAAAAAGCAATATCTGTACCTATTAATCTAATTTTACAACTTAACTTACGGTAAAGATTCAGTTCCGTGGACCTGGAAGCCATAGTTCACTAAGTGAAGATTAGAACCTGTGATGAGCCCTGATAAGCACATTTGGAGAACCCAAATCACCACAACACATTTTAAAACACCTAACGATCGTTTTGCTAACAAAGTCAGCTTCATCAGAGGATGAAAATATTCTAACTGATTTCTACTTCTACATCTATTTATATTGACTTTCTGGTAAAGACCGAGAGTGGAATTTTTAAGTCGGAAGCGCATCTTTTGTGTGTTGAATCCTTAATTGCTCGACGAGGTTATTGAACTTCTTTTATTGCCTTACCTGACAGCTGAGTGATCACTTGTTGATATTTTCGTTTGTCTAAAATATCTCTATTGCTTTATTATCTCTCGGACGCGTATTGTCGGTATTTATTTTATAACGCTATCTATGTATATACTTATATCACTTGACTGCTTACGGTAGGCGGTCAGAGGTTCATTTATTTTTTCCCACCACTATATTTAGCAATATATATATATATATATATATATATATATATATATATATATATATATATATATATATATATATATATATATATACTTTCCAAGGCGTTCAACTGTCCCGGTTTTCGAACATTTTAAAATAATTTTAGATTCTCCTCATTAACGTGGTGATTATTATCCCAAATATGTCGGGCGACGAAAGATCTAACGGTATTTTAATTGTGCTATTTTCATCTTCTGATGAAGCTAACTTTGTTAGAGAAACAATCGTTATGTCTTTTAAAATGTGTTGTGGTGATTTGGCTCCTCCAAGTGTGCTTATCAGTTATTGATCCTCCAGAGGACCAAAGGAACAAGGGGTGTGTATGACAAACACATGTTATTCAGTTTCAAATTCAAAATAAAAATTATTTTGGGTTCAGGGACCGAAACATTTAAAACAAGCGAGAACCTGAGACATGATATATTGAAGAGCTAAATCAATGATCACATTACTTGCCAAAATTATATTTACAAATTTTATTGACAAATATTCGTGACATATAGCTTCAAATTCGCGCACTTGTTAACCTGCATTTCTCTGTCAACATGTGAAATTTAATTATGTTTACGTTGTTGTTTTTAAATTTATTTTTATATTCGTACAACATTTTTTTAGAAGAACCACGATACTATTTTAATTTACTTTTTCTAACTTTCGTCAAGTGTATAACTTGAAATTTTGATGAAAAAAGCTTCTTTATGAAAATTTGTTACCATAACGTATTTTCTGCTCAGAACATTTATTTAACTGTGTATTATACCGTAAGAAAGTAGCTAGTAGTAGCAGTGGTGGGGAGGCCAACGCCAAGCAAGTAGGTCACAATGGGCCCTTTTTACCAACCCCAGCAACCCAGCAACCATGCTCTACTCCTCCTCGGTTCCGTCACCAAACCGCCCCGACCTCTAGATGAAGGCCGTGACGGTCTTCAATTGGACGGTTTTTACCTGATTCCTCTGGAGAGTCCTCGATCCGAACAATTCTGCTCGAAGACTCCCAAAAGCCTCGCATTCGCACATGTAGTGGTAGGACGTTTCCTCATCCTCGCCGCATTCCTGGCAAATAGGACCCCTCTCTACGCCTATCAATGTAAGGTGTCTTCTGAGGGCGCAGTGGCCTGTGAGCACCCCAAGGATGCGGCGAAGCGTAGGTCGACTTCTTCCGAGTAGCCAGACAGCTTTATCTCTGTCCGGCCCCTCCACGAAGTCCCTCGCCTGCCTGCAGCCACCAACCGATTGATTCCTCGGTCCACCTGTCTAAGGCGACGAATACCGACTTCCTACGTATACCTATGGCCGGCTCCGGGCCACAGAACGGCTGCCGGGAACCAAGCCTGGTGAGATTATTCGCGACCTCATTCCCCGCCACGCCACAGTGTCCCGGAACCCACACTAGTTGTACATCCTATGTCCTGGCTAACCCTCTGAGGGCGTCAGCGCACTCCTGAACCAGTGTAGACCTGATTCTGGCCGCGCAGACTGCCCGGAGGACTGCCTCGCTGTCCGAGCAGATGTACACACATTTCTCGGGACTCCTCTTCACATCCTGTCTGTTGGCCCCAGACAGGATAGCGTACACCTCTGTTTCGAATGCCGTGGTATATACGCCAAGGCATAGCTCTCGCGCACCCCCAGGCCCTCGATGTATATTCCTGCCCAGGTGGTCCTCCAGCAACAATCCGTCGGTAAAACAGACCAGGCTTGCGGGCTGGAATTCAACCTCATTTTTCCTCCACTGATCCCTACTGGGATCCTGTGTGTATGGCCTAGTCAACCTAATATCATCCTCGGCATCCCGCTCGTTTATGGCGGAAATCGGAATTTCCTTTTCCACCTCCTTGGCGACTCTTGCATGCCCTATCACTGCTCTCCCTCCGCACCAGTTTCCTGCGGCTCGCATTCTGAGATGCGACGCCATCGCCTCCCTCCTGACACAGATGGGAGTAGAAAGTAGCTAAATCAATAACTATTTTAAGGAATGTTCCCAAATTACTTCTTTATTTAAGCATGTCAATAGAAAATAAAATATGTCACTACCAGAAATGGGTTCCAAGTTACAAAAGTCTTATTTTTTTCTACTAATGTCGGTCTATTTTTGCGACCATGGCCAATCATAGACGCCAAAGAACAGTTACGTCTTACTTCCCTGGAAATTTTGCCGAACCCCTGCCTTTCTGTAAGGATTAGTAGGATATTTAACGTTCCCAACATAGCATGAACACGGGACCGACGATGTTGAAAATTGTGTGGAACAGTAGTTTAGATTTAGTGAACATTGTGTGGCCATATGTAAAAAGTCTGGATGCAGCAAGTCCGTTATGGTAGTGAATTTTTAGTAAAATGTTTTTAATAGGAGATATGTATTTTTTAAAGAAAGCAGACACAAATCTAGTTACCAATATAACCTATATAGTAAAAACAATGTAGATTATTTAATCAAAATAACTTTATGTTTGAAAATGTAAAAAAAATTTCAAAAATAAACTTTAAATATTCCCGAAAAAACTAGTTTCCTGGCCAACGAACCTTAGGTAATTAGCAAATTGGGGTATTGAAATTTGAAGCATTTAATGTAAGTTTGCTACCATAACGCAATTGCTGCGTCCCGAATTTCTTTTCCTAGAAACATGCATTATATTTCGATGTAAAATGCAAAAATGCAATAGTATAAAGCATGTTCGATAAAAAAAAGAAACAAAAAAGAAAGTTTGTATCACAACTTATGGGCTATCCTGCGATTGTAAAAATAATTTTATAAGATGTAGCTCAATACTCCCTATAATGAATATATAAAATGTTTTCTCGTATTTCGTATAATAACGGATATATCGAGATTTACCCTAGAAACGCGTCACCTTGTATATATGAAAACAGATAAAAACTGAAACTTACCCCGGATATGGGTTCTAGCTTGCGCTCATTTTAAGAAACCTTTTTAAAATTTAAAAGTGTCAGTAACCTCAATAGCGATATTTTTCTACGGAAATTCGCTAAAAATTATTGACCATCAAACGATAAACTCTATAACTAAAACTACTCCCAAAGCATCATGAGAAAGGTTCTATTTGAAATGATTTTTTCTGGAAATATTTTAGTAAAATGTAGGACAATGACGGTTAAAGCTGTAACTTAACGGTTTGTAAATCACTCTTCTTGCAAAATTTTTCTACGTAACCCGAACTCGTTACAGGTTCTTTTCCTAAATGTTGTCAATTTTGACGTTTCAAATCGTGGAGTCGACGTTTGATGAAAATCCAAATTTTGTTCCTTTAAATGCCTATAACTTTTTTGTGTTTTAAGTTACAAATCTAAATTTTGGCACATACTTTTATTTTTATAGTGTAAACCAGAGTGAGAAATTTGGTTGCCATTACTTTGTTATTTCCGGAAATATAAAAAATGTCCGAAAGGAAACACAAAATTTTCCGAGAAAAACCAGCCCGATTTTTCTGGCTAACGAACTTATCCAAGCCACTTGCAGAGGGAAGGTAGTCTCAGACAGTCGGTCTTTTTCACTCGAATGTGGAAAGACTGGCTTCTCATGAGTTATGGGTGGGTGTCCTTTGTCTATATGTGTATGTAAGCTCCCCCTGCACAAGTCTAAGACTTGTGGGTGCGAAGTTTGTCTACTGTGGTGTTACTATTACATATTACTATTCTATATCAACATATAGAAATCGAAACTGACCCCGGATATGTGTTCTAGAGGCCTAGTTCCCACTCATTTGAAGAATTTTTTTCAAAATTCCAAAGTCGCGATCTCCTGGCGAGGCATGAAACAAGCATTTGTAACATAGGGTAGATAAGTTCTATAATAGCCTCGGTGGTTCAGGGGTAAGAACGTGTGCCTCTGAACCGAAGGGTACTGGGGTCGACCCCAGGGTACCCCTTTCACCTTTTCATTACAAACTGTAACATTAACATAAACCGAGGTTCTGGCATTGTATTTGAGCAAGTTGAATGTCTGCACGTTCCGCCCTTCGGAGGGGGCATAAATCCGTCGGTCCCGTGTCCATGCGATGTTGGGCACGTCAAAGATCTCTACCCTCCTTACAGAAAGCAGGGGTTCGGCAAAATTTCCAGGATAGTGAGGTGAAACTACTCTCTGGCGTCGGTGATTAGCCATAGTCGCGGAAATAGGCCTACGTTAAAGAAACAAAACACACACATACACACACATAAGGTCTATAGCCTGGAGGATGGACTGAAGTTAATAGTAAACGAGATTTTAACGTGTAAAGACACAGCTCAATGATGTAATTACAATTATTAACGTAAATACGATATATGTAGTCGCATTATGTTTTTGTTATATTTATTTCTTTTGTTTATTAAAAAAGCTGAATCACTAGCGTGTATGTATTTTTACAATGATCATATTTTACATTTTTTATGCCGAAAACCCGAGAAACGCGCGGATTAACGTGACCGGTATACAAAGGAACTTAACGTTTTAAGTGTAATAGTGAACAATAAAAGTGAAACCAATCGAACCAGTTCTTCTTAAAAGATAAATCCAAAGTACTCAGCTCACTAAGCTCATTGCTTACGCTTACCCCTACGAAGAAGTATCGAGGTCTGATGCTTCAATTAACGAATTGTCCATCATTGTGGTTGTGTGTGTGACGTCAGATTGCACTGGCTGCGGTATGGTTACCATTCTCACATTTTAAAATCCTTTTGTTACAACTAGTATGTGAATTCAACAGTTCATATGCATTCTGTCATGGTGCATTGAAATTTGTCCCAATAAGTAGTTTTGGATAGTTTTTATATTATTTATTTATATAATAATATTAATAGTGGTGCTTTTTATTCTAAGTTAAGCCTACTTAAGATCTAGATACTATTTAAGGGATTTAGACAGGGACATATATTCTTCCTGCCAATGGGGCCTATCATGGCAACTTTTCTTTTTGACATACAGGAGGGCCACTAACGTCATGGGTACATATAAAGGATAGACACAAATTTTAACTTAAAGCCTGTTTTTTTGTATATTTTAATGTGAGTTTTTTAATTAACTTATATATATATATATATATAAGCTAATATATGTTTTTCTTACTTTCCAGTTGTAAAAGTTGTTCCAAATTAAAGGGTTTCTCAACGTCTTTCAAATTGTGTATTCTGTTTAGTAATTCATTTCTGTAATTCCATCCAATTGAGCACTCTAGTAAAACATGTTGTGCGCTTCCTTCTTCACCACATTCGCAATATGGGTCATTTTTAAGGTTGAGTTTGTGTAAATGGGTAGATATCAAGGAGTGGTTAAATCTCAAACGACATATGCTAGTTACTAATCCTCTAGGATATCCAGCAAACCATAGCTGGCAAGGTAACTTTGGTACAATTATTTTATAAAATATACCTTTATCTTTTCTTTGATAGTCAGATCATTGTGGGTATATTTGTTTTTTGTTTTGTTTATTAAAAAAGCTGAACCAGGAATCTATGTGTATTTCTGCAACGAACGCTAACATATTTTGCAGACGGCTTTACGCCCCTTTCGAAAGGTGGATCGTAGATAGAGTCAACAAAGTCAAAATAAACGAAATCTTATCAACTGCTTAATACATTCAAGAAGAAAATACCAATTTTTATCAGTTACGTAATAAATAATCTAAATGGTTACATAAGGACGACTAGTGCGTGACATTACTTTTCGAAAATACACAACTTAATTTATTACTCAACCGTCTACATATCTTAAATAATAACGGACAAAAGCTGCATAAATTGAGCATTTGAATAATGGCGTCACACAGTAAAAAAAATGATCCGACCAGTGCAACTGAATGCTGTATTATGTAATTTTAAGAAATATCAGATATAACATTTTGTGAGGTTTTGTATTGCTCACAATGAGAGTTTTTATATACCAAAACATTCGTTTGAAATTAAACCATAATTGCATATTATAGCGTTCATGTTGTCACAACGTGTTAAAACAATGACAAAATTTACTTGTTATAGTGCCATTAAAAAAATATTTATAAGTGTATTATACAGGGTGATTCACGCAACCCAATAATTAAAAGTTTTAGCCTTTACGGCTGAAGTCCTACCCAAATTAAATAGTTTTTAAATGGCTGCTCTTTCAGTTATACCGGAAAATGCCATCAGCTCTGTTATTAGTGAATTTTAATTTAAAAAAATTCACTAATAGAGATGTATCGCTGGTGAGACTTTGCAAAAATGTTTTCAAATTTTCAAATGAGCGCAAACTAGGACTTCTAGAACCCATATCCGGGGTCAGTTTCAATTTATATATATATATATATATATATATATATATATATATATATATATATATATATATATATATACATATATATATATATATATATATATATATATATATATATATATATATATATAAAACTAAAATTAACATTTTATTAGGTTTAAAAAATTGAATATTAAAGATATGCCATCCTTCTTTCCACGAAAAAAATTTAAGAAAACTTTTTAATATTTTTATTACCAACTCTTATCCTCCTCCCAAACTACTTAATAAACTTTTATACAATTGTTCAAACAATCACCATTACAATACAAGATAATCTCTACAAACAGTATCAAATTTATCTGACAGACATAGCACCCATATAATTTCGAGTTCGGAAACATCTAACTTTTTTTACATATCAATCCCATACATTTAAAGTATCTCCAATAGGTAAAAGTTTATATTTAAAGATGAAACCAATTTTAAAATAACGTTTCGATATTCAAAAAGAATTAATAACATTTTCAGTAAACTCAAAAGTGAGGATGAAATTTCTAAAGAGTCTGGAGTGGTATATTGTATTCCATGTAATAATTGTAGTTTAAGATACATTGGCCAAACAAGCAGAGTCCTTAAAGATAGGTTAACACAGCACAAAAGTGACATACGTTTACAAAGAGAACTTGCGCTCTGTCAGAACATAATCTCGACACTGGCCATAATATAAATTTTAGTAATGTTTCTATTTTACACTGTGAAACCTTAAGTAATAAAAGAATGTGTTTAGAAGAATTTGAAATTACTTTTAACGGCAATTTAATAAACGTAAAGAACGATAATAATTTTAGAAATCACTACCCCTATTTATATTTCCTAGACAAAAACAGAAAACAAATTCAATTAGACAGTAATTAGCTTTATATGTCAGTTTGGCACTTTTCGACTTCACTCAAATTCATAAAAAGGTTTTCTATTCATGTTTGTTATTACATAATTAGTTTAGTAGAACTCATGTTATATGTAAGTATTTTAAACTATTATATTTTTTCCATGTAAATTGTAAACTTTTTTCTTTCCATGTTGTAGCCTTGAGAAAGGAATAAATTTTTCCGAAAGTTCGGCCTATAATAAAGAGTTTTATTCTACAACTGACGGTTTTCCCACAATTTTTTGATAAATAAATAAATAAATAAATATATATATATATATATATATATATATATATATATATATATATATATATATATATATATATATGTATGTATCCATCCGATAACTCAAAAAATAATTAACCGATTTCCATTAAACTCGGCAAGTGCCTTTGTTTTATTAATGGCTTGGACGATTTCGTAGGCCAGGATAATCGGATCGGATTTTCCTGAAAAATTTTGAGTTTTCTTTCGAAAAAATTTTCTTTCCGAAAATTACAAAGCTGTTTTAATGAAATTTAACGAGTATATTGCCTTAGGAGAGACCTTACTACGTAATAAAATTCAACTTTCTAAGTTTATATAAAATTGAGTTATTCAAATTTTCAATTTTCTTTCGAAAAAAAATTTTTTCTCCGAAAATTACAAAGGTATTTTAATGAAATTTGGTGAATATCTTTCCTTAGGAAAGGTCTTACTACATACCAAAATTTAACTTTCTAAGTTTATATAAAATTGAGTTATTCAAATTTGAAATATTTAATAAAAATTCACTAACATAACGCACCTGCTACGTCCCGAACTTTTTTAAATGGAAAGCCCTATATGTTGTTACATTTTTGAATCGTACGTAAAATTCTAATCTAAATTCATTTGGGACATTATTAGTAAAAACAGGATCTCTTAAGTTATACAAGTTTCTTTAAAAAATTTGACAGATGCGGTCAATTTAAAAAAATCTATACTTTGGCCATTTAGCAACAAACCATTGCATAAATGGGAATTAACTAACGTCTAGTAGTGTTCTTTCGAGATATAGAATAAGAATTTCATTTAATAACAAAAGATCTTCGCAAATTGTACACTGTTTTTAAAAATTGAAACCGTATTAGGTCAAAAATTTAAAATAAACATCCTGTATGTTGTGAGCTCATTGCCTTCTGGATTACATAACCTTTCCAGTGATATATGAGTTTTCCAGACCTGTCTCTTCTAGCTTTGATGGTGTTTAAAATTTTAGCTCAAATTAAATTCACGTAAATATTTTTTTGTGTTGTGCATAGTAGCCTATTGAAATGACGGCTACTGACATTGATGCCCACCACAGTTATTATAACAGCTTAAAAAACTAACTGCTTTTATTATTTTTGGCGAGTATAGATTGTTGCAAAATAAGTACATACCTAGCAGGAACTCTTCAATTGAATTCTCAGCATCATAGAAAACTATGGTAATTGGCCAAATACAGATATGTTAAACTTGTTTTATTTGCATGGAGAATGTGGTAAGATAGCGGAAAGAACTTGTCGATTATTCAATGAAACATATCTTCATTTTCCCCGAATGAGCGTAACAAAATTTTAAAAAAAAACAGGGTCAAATTTTGTACGCTATGGAAAGACAAACACTGCAAAAATCCACAATAAACCAATTACAGGTACAGAAGATAATAAAGTAAGTATACTGGCCCATTATAATGCTTATCTCCATAGTACAATAAGATCTAAGTTTAAGTACAGTACTTCGAGAGGAGGATGATATGAGACAGATTGATTTCTGTAAAATATTTTTGGTTCAGAACCAAGAAGATCCGCACTTTTCACAAAAGATTATCTGGGCCGATGAGTCTAAATTGTCCTGGGAAGGCACCATTAATAGAAGATATTTCAACTACTGGGCTACAGGTAACCCACATTGGAAACGAGAAGCGAATTTTTAAGACGGTTTTAATTTTAACGTGTTTGCTACTGTCATGGATTCAAGTATGTTATGTGGTGTATGATGAAAACTTAACGTCGGAGAGGTACGTTCAGGTACTAAGAGAAGTTATAACCGACTTTTTGGACTAGTTACCTTTGAATGCATACCGCAATTGCTGGTATCAAATCGATGATGCCCCAGCAGACTCCTTTTGAGATGTTCATTATGCAGTAACGAGTATATTCGAGGATCGTTGGATTGGACGTAATGGTCCATGGCCATAGCCACCACGATCACCGGACTTGACCTCACTTGCATTTTACTTGCGGGGGTTATATTGAAAATAAAGTATATGCTACTCCAGTTTTAACTATGGAAGCACTCTTAAAGTGAGAACTGCTTTTGCAGAGCTGGATGGAACCCAGTGGATTTTTACAGTTCTTGTCTTTGCATAGCCGATTAAATGAACGATAAATATATTCTTTTAAATTTTGGTGCATTTGTTCGGGCTAAATCAGGATATCTTTAATTGAATATTAGTCAAGTTCTTTCCGCTATCTTACCACATTTTCCATGCAAATAAAACAAGCTCAAAATACCTGTATTTAAACAGTTTCCATAGTTTACAATGATGCTCAGAATTCAATTCAAGGGTACTTATTAGGTATGTACTTATTTTGCAACAACATATAACCACCAAAATAATAAAAACATATAGTTTATAAGCTATTATAACAACTGTAGAGAACACTAATGCCAGTAGCCGTCATTTTAATAGGCTACTATGCAAAACGGAAAAAATATTTATGTGAATTTAATTTCAGCTAAAATCTTAAATATCATCAAAACTATAAGACATAAGGTATAGGGAACTCATACCCCACTGGAAAGGCTATTTAATCCAAAATACAATGTGGTCATAACGCATAGGGTGTTTCATACAACATTTTTGATTTAATATGGTTTCAAGTCTTTTAAAAACAATGTACAATTTGCGAACATCCTGTGTTAAGAAATGAAATTCCGATTTGATATTTCGAAAGAACAGTATTAGCTCTTTGTATGTACCAATGTGTGTAATGGTTTGTTGCTAAATGGTCGAGATACGGTTTTTTTTTTAATTGACCTCATCTGTCAATTTTTTTTAAGAAACTTTTATAACTCAAAAATCCTGTTTTTTACCAATAATTTGCCAATTGAATTTAGACTCTAATTTCACGTAAGATTGAAAAATCTGATAATATATGGGGTGTTCCATTTAAAATAACACAGGTGATGGCATTTTCCGGTATAGCCGAAAGAGCAGCCATTTCATTTGGATATGACTTCCGCCATAATGGCTAGATCCAAATTTTCAGAGAAATTTTGTAGCAAGAAGTAGAAAAACTTTTAACTAACGAGTTCCGTGAATCACTCTGTATATTACAAAGCTAACTACAGCACTGAAAAATTTAATGTATGCTTATAACTTCGTTTCTCTTACTATTACAAGGTTATTGTAATAGTGCATAAATGCCACTCAAAATAATAAGTAGTATCTTTAAGCGTAATGGTACTAAAATACAGCGATAAAAATATTTTGACACTTTATTTTCTAAATCACCTACAATATTCTAAAGTTAATTATGGTAAACTGTCCAGTTATTGCCACCAATAAGAAACTTTCACTTTAAAAATTGAAAACAAATTGTATGCTCCTCATCTAGTATCAAAAAATGTCTTATACCATCGTCAATACGCTTGGAAATTTGGCATCGACGACAAAAATGTCGAAAAATTTTTTCGCTTAAACGTCGTAAAAGTGTGAAAATTAATAGAAAATATGATTTGGGAACGAATTTTTTTTGTTTGTCGGTCGGTATGCCTGTGGGTTAGTAGCCACAATAACTTTAGAACGAATTAAGATATCGTCTTCAAATTTGGTATACAGTTAGCACCCGGCAAACAAAAGGTTCACATCGTTTTTGGGTAAAATCACTCCAGGGGGTAGGGGTGATTTGGTGAAAATCGACATTTTTTCGTTAACACTTTGGTAATATAACCTTTTAGGGTTTGTTTATTAGAAAATTTTCAATTTCATCAATCATCTGGTATTCTGTGGTGAAATTAAATTACAGGTTAAATGTGTAGGGGTGGACTATTAGTGACAGAAATTTCAATATTTTTTTGGTGAAACGGCATAAAAAGTCTGAAAATATATTAAAAAAAACTTGATTCTGGATCAAAATTTTTTTGTATTCCGGTCTGTACGTCTTAGTAGCGACGATAACTTTAGAACAAATTGAGATTTCGTCTTCAAATTTGGTATACAGTTAGCACCCGAGAAACGAACGGTTCTAGTTGTTTTTGGGTAAAATCGATTTAGGGGGTAGGGGAGAAATGGGGTGATCTGGTGAAAATCGACATTTTTTCATTATTACTCGAGTAATATAACGTTTTATGGTTTGTTTATTAGAAAACTTTCGATTTCATCAAGCATCTAGTATTCTGTGCTGAAATGAAATTAGGGATTGAATGTGTGGGGGTTGAATATCGGTGACATAAATTGCAAATTTTTTGCTAAAAGGGCGTAGGACGTGTTAAAACATATAGATAACCTAATTCTGAAAGGTTTTTTTATCTGTCGGTCTCCCGGTCCGCCGGTCCGTCAGCCTGTCGGCCTGTACCTACTTCTGTCTGCTAGTTTACGCAATAACTTTTCAACGAATTGAGATATAATCTTCAAATTTGATATACAGTTAGCACCTGACAAAGAAACGCTTCGAATTGTTTTTGGGTAACATCCCTTAAGGGGGAGTAACCATCTAAATTCATTTCCTGAGGAGAGTAAATTATCACAAGTATGTGGAAGTTATGATTCAATTTGCAGCACATTTTAAGGTCGTACGAAAAGTCTGGTTATTCGCAGCACCTTACCTACACTGGCATGTTTGGTTGCGAGTTATTGACATAACCAACTTCTTTATATCACTTGCTGATAATGTTGGTGCATGCAGTTTGTCGTCGAAATTATGCCCCAATAGGTATTTGACCATAATTTATTAGGTTGGTAGTCATTAGAAATTTAGACATCAAAAATGAATTTTTACTTAATTTTTGTAGTAAAGATTTTTTCAAATGAGCGCGAACTAGGATTCCTAGAACCCATATTCAGGGTCAGTTTCAAATTATATATATATATATATATATATATATATATATATATATATATATATATATATATATATATATATATATATATATATATATATATATATATATATATATATATATATGTATTTAGGTATGTAGGATATCGTTTACTCAAAAAATAATGGGCTGATTTTGATGAAATGTGGCAGGTACCTTCCTTTTGTGAATCGCTGGAATAAGTTTGTTAGCTGGGAAAACCTGCCCAATTTTTGTGATAAAATTTTGGGTTTTCTTTGGAAAATTTTTTGTATCTCCAAAAATAACAAAGTTGTGGCAACCAAATCTTGTACACAGGTTTTTATTATAAAAAGTATACCATATACTACTTCGATCTCTAAGTTAGAAGTTAAAAAAGTTATAGGCATTTAAACAAAAAAATGTTGGGTGCCTCTGATCACCAGCGAAACGCCCAAAACCAAAATATTTTCTTGTAAAACAAAATCTATTGTATATTACAGACACAGATTAAATATTTTGGCTCAAAAATGTCAAGAAACACCAGAAAAATTACTTCGAAAATTTTATAGTTTTTCTTCTTAAAACATCAAAGTCGCGATTTGAACCGTTAAAACGGCCAACTTATAGACAAAAAACCTGAATGCGATACGGGTTATGTAAAGAACATACAGCAATAAAGAGTCTTAAGTTTCAGTTCAAAGATCATGTCCTTCAGTTTTCTAAAATGTTTGCAGCTAATTGATTTTAAATAGACCCTTTCTCTGATGCTTTGTCAGTGATTTTGGTTATAGAGTTTATAGTTTAATAGTCTATAAGTATTTTTAGCGAATTATCTCCGAAAAAAGTCGCTAATGAGGAGACCGCGACTTTTGAATTTTGAAGATTTCCTCAAATGAGCGCGGACTAGGCCCCTTAGACCTCATATCCGGGGTTAGTTGCAGCTTTTATCTGTTTATATAATCGCTATTTTACAATAAAAAATTGTATATGTTGATTATAGGGTGTATTGAGTTGCATCATAAAAATTATTTTGACAATCAGTGGGTGGCCCATATGTCGTTGGTGATACAAGTTTTCTTTTTTATCGAACAATGTCTTAATTTCGCGTTTTTGCATTTTCCATCGAATTATAATGCATGTTTCTAAGAAAAAAATTCTAACCTTCTTCGTTTTCGAGTTATTTCCATTGTTTTGGAACTTTTCACATGTTTTGGCTCATATCAAAAATTATGATACCACAATTTTACCAATAGATAGCGGTGTTCCCATGAAAATGGCGCATTCAAAGTGGTTTTCGTTTATATTATTTGTCGAAAAAAATCGACATGCCTTATACAGGGTGCTCTCAAATAGTAACTGAATGTGGATTTAAACCGCCGTAATTCAATTTTTCAAATGGAGCAGCTAATGCTTTGTTTTTTAGAAGTGAAGAGAATGTCTCCTGCTTCAAGTTTTGTATGACACTCCCTGTACATACAGACTCTGAATATGGAAATATTTACATTTATTATTCTTACCATGATTCATGTTACCATCATGTTTAATTTAATTTAGTTTCCTATTCAATTCTAATAACCGATCAAATTATGTAATTATTTGGCAAATTTTCGAAGTAAAATATTAAAATTAACTTTGGTTCAAGAAAAGGTAAGAAATAATTCATTTGATATGATTATTTAGGTTTACATTACCAAGATATAATTATTCACAAAAACCTTTTCGACAAAACTTCTGAGAAGTTGTTTTCCTGAAAATCTGCAAACAATTTTTTTCACGAAAATCCGAAAATATTTTTTTACAATAACTTATACATTTATTATTAATTTCACAAAAATTTTACAAACAGTAACTTCTACGGAAACACAAAAAAATTGTATACGGGACCTCGATTTTTTTTTCACGAATAAATACAAACGAAAACCTCTCTGAATGCGTCATTTTCGTGGGACTCTGCTATATATTCGTAGAGACGCCGTATCATAATTTTTGATATGTGCCAAACATGTGAAACAATTGAAATCGAAAACGATGAACGCTCTAAAATTTTTGTTTAGAAACAGGCATTATAATTCGATGGAAAATACAAAAATAGAATAATATAAATGGTGGTCTATTTGCAAGTGCGTTATGGTAGTGAATTTTTTTAAATGCTTCAAATTTCTATAACTCAATTTTCTATATGCTAAGAAAGTTTAATTTTGGTATGTTGTAAGGTCTCTTTTAAGGCAAGATATCCACCAAATTTCATTCAAATAACTTTGTAATTTTCGGGAAAAAAATTTTTTTTCGAAAGAAAATTTAAAGTTCGAATAACTAAATTTTCCCGGAAAATCTCGAACTTATCCAAGCCATTGATAAAAGAAGGGCACTTGCCGAGTTTCATCGAAATCGGTTAATTATTTTTTGAGTTATCAGACGTATATATCAGATATATATATATATATATATATATATATATATATATATATATATATATATATATATATATATATATATATAAACATATAAAAATTCAAACTGACCCCGGATCTGGGTTCTAGGGGTACTAGTTCGCGCTCATTTGAAAATTTTTTTACAAAGTCTCACCATCGATACCTCTCTATTAGTGATTTTTTAAAATAAAAATTCACTTAAAAGATAATTTGTATCACCAGCGACTTACGGGCCACCCTGTGATTGTCGGACTAATTTTGTAAGATGCAGCTAAGGGCACCCTATAATTAACCTACACAAATTTTTGTTGTAAGGCAATATTCATCCCTACCGTAGAAATGCGTCACCCTTTCAGAGAAAAACTGAAACTAACATTACATATGGGCTTTAGGGGTCCTAGTTCGTGCTCATTTGAAGAAATCTTTTCAGAATACAAAAGTCGCGGTCTCCTACATAGCGAATTTTTTATACGAAAATTCGCAAAAATATGGAGTTTTAAACCATACTGGTGGATCTGTGCAATGGCCGAAATTTGATCGCAATTCATTAAATTTTTAAGTCTGAACGTGATTGATGTTCTTTTGTCATAAAGTATATCTCTACTCTCAGTGCGTCTGTTTGACCACAGTTTTTTTTTGGTGTCTGATATTTTACGTATTAATTAATTCAGCTCAGACTGGGGGAATCCGACTGTCTGATTAAAACAAAGCGATGTTTAATCTATTTGAGACACATAATGAACAAACATTTTATCTTTCTGCACTCCTTCTCCATATGAACTTTAGCTATGCCAAATCTCACACTCCTCCGTGCGCGCGATGTGCTTAAAAGAGGGCATAAAGTTTTCTCTTCACTCTATAACTAAAACTATTGACAAAACACCAGAGAAAGATTCTGTTTGAAATGAATTTTCTGGAAATATTTTAGTAAAATGAAGGAATTGAAGCTGAAATTTAAGGGTTGGCAAAACACAATTCTTGCAGCATTTTCTCTACATAGCCCGTATTCGGTTCAGGTTCTTTGCCTAAATGTTGCGAATTTTACATTTCAAATCGCGACTTTGGCGTTTTACGAGGAAAAACTATAAAATTCTCAAAGTAATGTATATATATATATATATATATATATATATATATATATATATATATATATATATATATATATATATATATATATATATATATATATATATATATATCACACCGATAACTCGAAAAATAATTGACCGATTTTGAAAAAATCTGGCAGATACCTTCCTTTTATTAATGGCTTGAATATGTTCGTTAGTCAGGAAAATCTAACTAGGTTTTCCGGAAAACTTTTTGGTCATATTTCGGAAAAAAAAATTATCTCCCAAAAGAATGCGGACAGCGGTTTCTTGCCTCGTTAAATGCTTGACGGTTTTCTTGACTAGGATTATGTAGAAGCGTTTTGTGAGCTTTGATCTTTTCAAGTCTGGCCTTGTCACAGGATTTAGAGAACGAGGGCTTTTGAGTGGCTTAAGAGGTTTTCTGTGTACGTGGAATAAATAATTCCATGCCACCTTGGATAATTTCGGTGATGTTTTTGAGATATCACAGGGGTCAGGATGAGAGAAGCAGACAGACGCCCGTGGAAATGAGGAAAAGTAATCTCGCATTTCGTCCCAGTTCGCGGAGTTGTAGTGCCAAAGGATACGTGGGTGTGATGACTGCGTGATCTCAGGTTGCATTACACAGGAAACGGTGACTATGCCGTGGTGGTGCCACGTGACTGATGTCTTATAGCATTCAGGTTTTGTAGTAAAAAGGAGATCCAAGGGATTTGAGCTGTGTGTTGGGATGCGAGGAAAGTAAGTAGGTTGCTGAACCATATTGGCTAAAGAATTGCTGACTGCAAAGACCTCCGCTGCTCTCCCTTGTGGATCGGTTTTTGAAGATTCTAGCCATTCCTTATTATGAACATTGAAGTCGCCAAGAAAAGTGACCTCGAAGGAGGGATATTCAGAAATCAGATGGTCGTTTTTTTCAGAAAGGTAGTCGAAGAGCTCCCTTGGAGAACCTGTAACCCCTAGAGGGCGGGTCCCCAGGCTGCGGATAGGGGAATGCCTCTCAAATATGAGTGGGAGGAGAAAAATCAAATACCTCCCGCGAACCAAGAGGTACGCAGCGTCTGATTCAAAGTGGGTGGCTGCAAACAGCGTCTGCCCTCACGTTAGAGGCGGCTGAACTAAATACAGTGAATGCAACGGGGAACCACACTGTTAACATTTTCCAGGATATTGCTATGGCGAGAAAAACAAAAGCGACGGCCGCTAGTCCCGGGCAGCCCTTTAATGGGCAAGGGTGCTAAGATACGCCCGGCTCAAAAAAGCAAACTCCACTGTAAATATAGGCACATGGATGTTCGAAGCCTTCATGCTGCTGTAAAATTTGAAAATCTTGTTCAAGAGACTAAACGCTTAAAACTGTCGAATATGGAAGTAAGTGAATTACGATGGACTGGTTCGGGGACATGCAGACACAAAGACGGCATACTATATTACTCCGGGAGCGACAACGACGACCCACAGCATAGAAACAGGGTTCGAGTTTTCGTAACATCGGAAATAGAGAAATATGTCCTTACCTTTGTTCCAATAGGCGACAAAATAGTACTGTTACAGCTACACGCATCACCATTTAATATCACCCTAATACAAATATATGCCCCTACTACAGAGAAAAAGTATAACACCGAAGTAGAAGTTCTGCATAATCAACTTAGTACAACGCTAAAAAGCTTAAAATCCAACGAAATCACATATATAATTGGTGATTTTAATGCCAAAATTGGTAAAGGTTGCAGATTGGATCTAGTGGGGGAGTATGGCTTGGGAGAAGGTAATGAACGAGGTGACAGACTGTTTGGTTTCTGCCAAGAACACAATCTGGTAGTAACCAACACATGGTATAACTTAGATCAACGTAGGCTGCATACTTGGAGAATCGCTGGAGATAACCCAACACATATAGTAAGAAATCAGATAATCAGATCAAATCAGACTATATTCTTACCAAAAAAGATTTAGGAACTCCATCACCAGAGTTACAATGTATCCTGGAGCGGATATCGGGTCTCACCACAACCCTTTAGTCGCAGACGTAAGAGTCAAGCTAAAACAAATAGAAGAGAAACACCAGCAAAAGAATCTCACGATTTCAGACGTCAACAAAAGTAAAATTAAAAAAGCTGTAAACGATTACATGAAAGAAATTAGAACAACCGAAGGTGTCGAGGAAACATCGAATTTATTTCGTGAATATATGACCAAGATATTAGAAGAACATAAAGTAACAACCAGACACAAGAAACAACAATGGATGACGGAAGAAATACTAGATCTTATGGAACAAAGAAGACAGTGCAAGGGCAAACCAGAGGACTACAGAATAAAACAAAGAGAAAAAAAAATACGAACAGCTAAGGAGAGATGGATGACAGATAGATGTCGGGAACTGGAAGAGCTTGAAAGGAGACATGACACGTTTATCATGTACAAGAAAGTACGGGAGGTTGCTGGCTTGTATAACAAGAAAACTACTAACCTACTAGTGTATAGCACGGGAAAAACTATCATTGACACACTTCAAGAGAAGTTCTTGAAGTGTGGAGTAAATATGTGACTGAATTGTTTAAGATGACAGGCCAAACATGCAGGGTAATGCAAATAAAGACAAAGGGCCAGAAATTTTAAAATCCGAAGTTCTCCTTGCCATAAAATCAGCCAAAACCAAGAAAGTAACTGGTCCAGATAACATCCCAGCAGAGCTCGTACAGATGATCCACGAAGATCACATCAGTGCTCCGGTTAAGTTTTTAACAATATATATATATATATATATATATATATATATATATATATATATATATATATATATATATATATATATATATATATATATATATATATACTACTGGTGAAATACACGAAGAATGGTTGTGGTCTGTTTTTATGGCACTTCCGAAAAAACAGCGAGCAAAGAAGTGCAACGAATATAGATTAATTAGCCTGATCAGCCATACATTAAAGGTGTTTCTTCGCATAATACATGGAAGGATGAGAAGTCGATGCGAGGGGGATCTAGATGAGACGCAGTTTGGCTTTAGGAATGCACTAGGCAACCGGGAACCACTTTTTGCCCTAAATATACTTCTTCAAAAGAGTCATGACCAACGCAAGGATGTTTCATAGACTACGAAAAAAACCTTCGATAGGGTCCAGCATGAAACACTTGATTATAGAGATCTGAAAATTATAGAGAACTTATATTGGAAGCAGAAAGCAGTGGTCCGAATCGATGGAAGAATAACCGATGAATGTCGCATTCAACGAGGCGTCAGACAGGGATGCATTCCCTCCCCGCTATTGTTCAACATCTACTCAGATATAATCTTTAAGAAGGCTTTGCAAGATAAAGACCTTGGAGTGAAGATTAACGATGAACTGATTAATAACATTCGATATGCCGAAGATACAGTCATCTTGTGCGATAGCGTCCGGTGCCTTCAAGAGTTGTTGGATAGTGTAAACACGCCAGGAAGGGAAATGGGTTTGAAAATAAATGTCGTTAAGACAAAATTAATGATATTCAATCGCCAACCGCACGCCGATGCTTGCCTACAGATAGAACAACAAAACATTGAGAGAGTTACCCAATTCAAATATCTTGGTTGTTATATCACAGAACATCTGGACCCTGATAAAGAGATAAAATGCATAATTGAAACAGCGCGCACAACTTTCATGAGAATGAAGTCATTTTTCTCTAACGACAACTTAAACCAAAGATTGCATCAAAGAGTGATCAAATGTTATATTTGGTCCGTGTTATTGTATGGAGCTGAGAACTGGACTCTGAGGGCTGCTACGATCAGCTGACTGGAAACGTTTGAGATATGGTTGCACAGAAGAATGCTTCGAATACCCTGGACATCTATGCGGACTAATGAAGCAGTATTAAATAGAGCGAATGCCGTCCGTGAATTATTTGTCACTATTAAGGTGCAAAAGATATCATACCTGGGACATGTTCTTAGAGGAGACCGATACAAGGTGCTCCAGATTATAATGAAAGGTAAAAGCGAAGGCAGCCGAGGAATTGGAAGGAAACAGATGTCATGGCTAAAGAACATTCGCGATTGGACTGGAATACGCAGTGCCGAACAACTATTCAGATTAGCCGAAAACCGCAAACAACTCGCCAATGTAATTGCCAACGTTGGGGGGACCTGATATGGCACCGAAAGAAGAAGAAATCGAAGAGCTGGACAAAGTTGTTGTCAGAAGGTGACCGGTAAATGCAACAGATGAATTTAGTTGCAGCCCTAAGAGAGAGTTTCATCCAAAGTATGTCTTTTCTTCCAGCTTCTAAATTGGGGAGTCTGGTGCAGCGTAGATTGCTACGGACGTATACGCACACACCTCCATACAATCTAAAGGAAGTAAGGAGCTCATACCTCGGGAAATTAAGGTGATTCGTGGCTGTTTTGGCGCTGATTTGGGTTTCGATGAGGAAAAGGAGTTGGGGTCTATTAGCCTGGACAAAATGGTGGACGGAGTTCAGGTTAGAACTTAGGCTATATTCGGGAAGGATATGTTAAATCTTCATGCCGGCGCCCCCTGCACACCCCTCTTCCGGAGATCCGAATAGAGGGGTATTTTATCTCCGGAATATTTTGTACAAGGAGGAGCCATCATCATTTTTGTTTATAAGGGAGACCGACTCATACACCAGAACCGGAAACGTCCCTTGGGACTTCACCGGCCCCTTTATGTAAGGGGTGGTACGTCCTCGGGCGTGAAAAAATCCTTTATCATCATGTAAAGGAAAAGTCCACTACCACCTAGTAACTACCACCTAAATACGTCGTATTCTTATAAAATTGTGTATACAGACGTGTTTTAGGGTCTAGATGACGAAAATTACAATAAAAATCAGGGAAGAAGCAAACTTTTGGTGTTATTTAGATTTTTTATGGGAAAAGCGTAAGTTGTATTAACTTTTACAACATGCTTTGGAGCATATCACGCTTCACACAACCGATATAACTATACTCATTTAATGCTTTAGTACCTAATTTCACTGAAAAAATTCACTTTTCATGGTTTTCATTTTTCGTTTTTGAAAAACTTTATTAGAAACTTTTACTTCCTGCAGTAATGTGAGAACTCAAAATGTTTGACATGAATTTGGTTTTATATGTCAACGTCAACTTAGGGGATCACTAAAACAGTATCGTATATGTCATCTTTTGGTGTAATTTATGTTGGTGGTTCTGCTTATGTACTTTGTCATTTACCGCAATATTTGAACGAAATTATGAAAAGTTTATCTTCTTTTCAACGAAGAATAGAAATTTTCTGTAGAGATAAAAAAATGAACATCAATTCAGTGTAAGAAACATTGGTACGATCTTATGAGATCGATTATCGATGAAGGAAGGGAAATCTACAGAGACACGCACACAGTATAGGGCGTGCACGTACTATATGAAAATAAAATATAATAGCAGAATACACCCTTATTTAGCTTGATATAATTTGACAATGTAACTTCAAAAGACCCAATATCAACAATTTGATGTTTTTGTAAATTTTATCTCTAGTTTGTAGTTGAATGTTACTTGTTTTAAATTTAAACACTTACCGCTGCTGGAATGCAACAGGTTAGCCAACCGCACAATATAAAATAAAACTAGGAGACAACACCACACAACTTCGTGTGAACAAAATAGTTGGGAATGACATTTTCATATTGCAGTATAGGAATTTCACCAAATGACGTTGGAATATCGAAAAATAAATGGATAAATATTGATGAATTATGTCATGTGCACTTACAGTATGGTGCCTATAAAACAAATAATCCCCGAAAATATATAAAATATGACAAAAACATGTCGAAAAAGAGACTACAACACGCTTTTCCTACAAAAAAATCCAAATGGTCCATAAGTTTGCTTCTGTCCTAACTTTTATTGTGATTTTCGTCATCTTTACCCTAAAAAACAGGTCTGTATACAAAATTTAATAAGAGTCTCACGCATATGCGGAAAGTAGATAATTACCAAAATGATAAAAAACCTTTTTTCGCATACGATAAGAAAATATACGAGTTTATGGCAAGAATGCCCATTATCGTCATATTATTTCATTTTAGTGAATTTTCTTAAAAAAATTCACTAATGAGGAGATCTCGACTTTTGAATTTTGAAAAAATTTCTTCAAATGAGCGCTAATTAGGCCCCCCAGAACACATATCCGGGGTCAGTTTGAATTTTTATATGTTTATATATATATATATATATATATATATATATATATATATATATATATATATATATATATTTATATATATATATATATATATATATATATATATATATATATATATATATATATATATATATTTATATTTATATTTATATATATATATATATATATGTATCACACCGATAACTCAAAAAATAATGGGCCGATTTTGATTAAATTTGGTGAATAAATTCCTTTTGCAAATGGCTTGGATAAGTTCGTTAGCCAGGAAAATCTGCCCAGGTTTTCCCGGAAAATTTTGTATTTTCTTTAGAAAAAAATTTATATCTCCCGAATTAACAAAGTAAGGGCAACCAAATTTGGTACGCGGGTTTATGTCCTTATATGTAAATTACCTACCAAAATTTAGCTCTGTATGTCAAAAGACAAAAAAGTTATAGGCATTTAAAGAAAAATAAATTGGGGTTTTCCTCAAAACGTCAAAGTTGCGACTTAAAACGTCAAAATCGGCAACATTTTGGCAAATAACTTGAAACTAATACGGGCTATGGAAATCAAATGTCTCAAGAAGGATGTTTTACAAACACTGAAGTCTTAGTTTCAACCGTCATTGTCCTTCATTTTACTAAAATGTTTCCAGAAAATTCATTTGAAATAGACGCTTTCCCTGATGCTTGGCAGTAGCCTTAGCTATAGAGTTTATCGTTTAATGGTATATAATTTTTGTCGAATTTTCGTAAAAAATCAATAAAGCTCAATATATCCGTTATTATACAAGATTTGAAAAAAAATTGTATATATTAATTATAGGGTGTCTTGAGCTACATCTTAAAAAAATATTTCTACAATCACAGGATGGCCCATAAGTCATTGGTGATACAAATTTTCTTTTTTTTTTTTTAATCAAACACGCCTTATGTTATTGCATTTTCCATCGAAATATAATGCATGTTTGTAAGAAAAGAAATTCTGGATGCAGCAGGTGCGTTATGGTAGCGAACTTTGATCAAATGCTTCATATTTGAATAGCCCAATTTGCTATTAACCTATAAGGTTGACCAAGAAACGAGTTTTTCGGGAACACTTTAAGTCTACTTTTGGAAATCTTGGTACATTTTCACACAATAAAGTTATTTTTATGAAACATGGCACATTGCTTTTACTATATAGGTTATACTGGTAACCAAAATTGATGCCTGCTTTCTTAAAAAGAAAACACACATATTTGCAATAAAAACATTTTTATGAAAATTCACTACCATAACGCACTTGCTGCGTCTTATACTTATAAATTTATAAAATCCAATAAACAGAGTTTTTTCTTTTTCCCATCCAGTGCAAATTGTTTAAATGTTCTTACAAGCAAAATAATGCACATGTATCTGAAAGTTTACGTCTTATTATATTATGCTACTATTTAAGTCTAAAATAAAAAATGTAACCTAACCTGGACGAATTTCCGTATTAGGGGAATAATCTCTGTGGCCTGTATACCCATGAATCAAAATTTCTACTGGCGAATTTTTCAAAAATGGAGCTTTCTTCATTACTTCTAAATCATCCATGTCAAGTTGAAATGGTTCATTCTTAGTTTTACTAAAACATTGATATAATTAATATCTTTGAAATATTAATATACAGGGTGGCGCATTGAAAACGAAACAGACCAATTTGCGTCCAGATAATATTTTTTAAGAAACGCTGAAACACGTCAATTTCAATGTTGATTGGGACATGTTTTGACATAAAACTCAACTTTGTCACATCAACCCCTTAAGGGTGGTGATAATAACCCTTATATTTTAAATAAGGAATATGGGTCGAGTGTTACATCATTTGAAAGCTCTTTCTTTTCTGAATTCAGAAATGCACTAATTAGTCAACTTTTGTTAAAAAACTAAGAAACAAAACCAAACGTTAAAAAATGTTTATTTAGTTAAGCAAGTGTTCAAATTGTTGACCGCCAGCTTCCATACAAAAGTACAAATTTTGTTCAAAACGAGCTCTGACATTCTGGAGCATTTTTGAAGTTATTAGACGGCATTCTTCAACAATGCGTCATCGTAATTCTTCCAGAGACTCCGGTTCTGTTGCGTAAATTCTACTCTTTAAATGGCCCCATAGAAAGAAGTCTAAAGGAGTTAAATCTAGAGGGCCACTCAATAGCACCTCTACGCCCAATCAATTGTCCTAGAAACTCTCTGTTCAAAAACTCCACAACACGTTGTGAAAAATGCGGAGGAGCTCCATCTTGTTGAAACAATAATTGATTTTCTTCATAGCGATCGTCATTTTCAATTAGTAGACGGTGGCCGATATCTTCTAGTCACTCCAAATACATTTCGCCACTCAAACTGCCATCAAGAAAAATTGGTTCGATTAAACGGTCTCCAAAATACCAGTCCACACATTCAATTTCTGGGGAGTTTGAGTGTGGACTTCGTGAAAATTTCTTGGATTATTATCTGCCCAATAACGACAATTATGACGATTGACTCTAGAGTTTAATAAAAACGTACACTCGTCTGAAAAACAGATATTGAACAGAAAGTTCCCGTTATCAGCTAATCGTCCAGTCATAACTTCACAAAACTCCAGCCGCCGATCAAAATCATTTTCATTCAGTTGTTGTTCAAGATGAATTTTATACGGGTAAAATTTATGATGCTTAAATATTCGCTGAATAGTTCTTCTTTTGATGTTTGAAACAGTGGCCAATTTTCTCGTGCTCAAAGTTGGGTCTGCAGCAATTTGTCCTAAAACCTCAATCTCAGTAGTCTCATTTATAACCGGAATTTCACGTTCAGGATCCCGTTTTTTGTTGGCTACTGAACCACTTTGTCGAAACTTTGCAACTAACTCCCAAATGTATTATCTGCTAACATGTCTGTTCGGATGTCGTTCATTAAACAAATTTGCGGTACGGTTGGCACAGTCATCGTTTTTAAAAAAAAGAGTAGTTATTTCAACTCTTTCTTCTACAGAATACACCATTGTGAAATTAATTTTCGGTAGTACTATCAAGTATCAAACCGACCGATAAACGGAAATAATAAACCACATTTCTCTCATGCCGATCAGAAAAGTTCTGATAGTCAATCTTTGTTTACAAACCAACAAAACATTGACTATCAGCACATTTCTTATCGGAATGAATGAAATGCGTTTCTGCATCTTCAACTGTGAACAATTTTTAAACGAGTTAATAAAACTTCCAAAAAAAGTAGTGTGCTGAATTCAGAAAAGAAAGGGCTTTCAAATGATGTAACACTCGACCCATGTTCCCTATTTAAAATATAAGGGTTGTTATCACCACCCTTAAGGGGTTGATGTGACAAAATTGAGTTTTATCTCAAAACATGTCCCCCTCAATATTAAAATTAAAGTGTTTTAGCGTTTCTTAAAAAAAATTATCTGGACGCAAATCGGTCTGTTTCGTTTTCAATGCGCCACCCTATATATTAATAATATTTTTTAAGGAAACACACGAATAATCAGAATACCAAGGAGCATTTTAGTCATTTTTTTAACTTGCCCTCAACCCCAGGGTTGTTAGGAGGCAATATACGTGCCGGTGAAACTGAAAAAAAACATCATCTTTAATATCTACAATACCGACTGCAATTACGTAATTTTCTATCGTTCGGAAGAAGCGGCCGAGGTTTCACTGACTATTTTACTGTTCGTAGTTTAGATGGAGAGTTATGCCACTGGGCTTACCACGCAGCTAGAACTTTTTCTCTTATAACAGGTCTTAAATCACTGGTTAGAGTTTGTGTCGCTTTTATGGAATCTGTATCAGTAACTGCTTCACGGGCTTTCTTGTCGGATTCTTCACTTCCTTAAATAAAATTTTAATTATTGTGATTCGGTTGTGTACTGTTGCTTTCTGTATCTGAAGTTATATCGCCTGTAATTAGTATTTGGAAGTGGTTTAGAAGAGCTTTTCTTATTTCTGTACTTCGAGATACCTGATATCTTTCTTGACAATAGGGATATATTTTTGTTAACATGTCAATAAGGGCCACATAATTGGTAGTATAGTTCTGGACTATGCTTATTACATCTGATGAGCCTTTAACACAAAAGATTAGACATTCCGATCTCTGAATTTCTCGAGTGTTAGTAGAGGAGACTCGTTGGCTTTGTTTTGTCTTTTTTGATTCGATGCCGTGTTTTTAGGTTTACAAAAATAACGTTTTTTCCTCACTTGGCGTTGGAGGTGTTAACGTGTCATCTATACTTCTCTTAGGCCTGGATTGAGGTTGTTTGACTTCCAGCAGAACACTGTCTGGTTCCTTTGTTGAAAGTTTTTTCCTGATGTGCAGTTGGCTTGTAGATCGTTCAGCTAGCGTTATTGGAGGTATTAATGTTGGCTTCGATGTTTTATTTCTTGCTATTGGAGTTACTAAGGTAGTTACAGTATTGTCTGAGGGGGTGGAAGTTTCTGTTGACCCATTGTTACTTACATTGGTTGTATTCAGTAAATTTCACGATGAGGATTTGTACTGGTGCAATTTACTGCTAAGTGTCGTGTTTGTTCGCAGTTGTGGCAACTGAGGTTATTTCTTGACAAAAAAATCTATATGGTTTGTTATCGGAATTGATTAAAAACGACTCCCGAATCACAATATGTGTGGGGCAAATGAAAATTTGTCTGCGGAAACTTAAAATGTGGCTTAAACCGGGTAACGATGCACTGATTCGTAAAGACGTCAAAGGGGGGAGTATCACAAGTCCTAAGTTCTATAATTCCTTGGTTAAAACTTCGTCCGGAATTGATGGGCATACATTCGAGAGAATTGATTTTTCAGACGGGGTCACATATCATAAACTTATCCATAAATACATACACACTATTATTTGATGGTCTGGAGCAGTATAGAATATTTAGGGCGAGGAATTAGACTTGTAGTCTCATTTCACTTATAGATGTAAATATAATAGCTTGGTTTTTTGAAGGGTATTTTTGTTGTGCAAATACGGTGGAGTAGCTCTTGTTGGTGAGCGTTTGTAGTTGAGAGTTTCTGTACTCGAGAGTCTCATTTGTAATTTGAGACATTATTAAATCACTACTTACGTTTCTTGAATACAATCGAGTCTTTTCGGATCATACCGAAAAGATAGGGCAAGTAAGATTGTGGTCTTCTTACTAATAAGGTTTTTCTGTCAAAATTGTGTCCTAATCACATTAATTATTTAGGTATTTTATTGAAGTAAAACTGTACTTACAGTTCAGATAATATAACTGTGTGTTCAAACTAAGCACTAGTCCACATTAACTGCGGTATTCAAAATTAGCAATTAATAATACCTCGGAAAATTTTACATTTGTTAGAGAATAACAATAAACACACCGTTCGGTATCAAGTACGGGGCGGCCTTGCCGCCCCGTTAGCACTGCAACCATTGGTTTATTGTGCATACCCTTAGTCTTACTCCACCCATTCCAAAATCACTGGCCTTGAACTAGTCTGCACAGCGATTGGTAGGTTGAAGTGTTATATTGCTCTGTCTCCGGTCTAGACTGACCGTAGATCAGTTGTCTTTTGCGGTCCAGAGCTTTACACTCGCACAAGATATGCTGGGCTGATTTCTCCCCCTTGCCGCAGTGTCTGCATGCGAGGTCCCCTTCGAACCGCCCCATTTTATGCAGGTGTTTCTTGACGGCAATGTATCCCGTCAAGATACCTGTTGTGTTTCTGGGCTGTCCTCTGTTAGTCTCCCTTAGTCAAATTACGTGTTAATGGATTATGAGTAAACGCGACTAGCATTTACTCATAATTAGACAATACCTATATTTTATTTTATTATATGACATCTGCCGATATTTAGTCACGATTATTTTTAGTGTGTCAAAGTAACGTAGATGAGTTATCTGTACGGTGGACCCTTTATTGGGTTTGTTAGGATAGTTATCAGTAAACAAGTCGCAAACCTCTTGATATGTCCTTGTCTTATTTACATATCTACGGAAAATCAAAATATTAATACATTGGGTCTCTAATAGAACAAAAGCCAGAATAAAATTATACTTTTCTAATCAATACAATATGCAGCTGCTCAACTGACAGTGATATGTTTACTACATACACACTTGGAGACTAATTCTCTGGGTTCACTGTTGGGTTTCGCTTGTGTATGTGAAGGAAGTAGCCAGCACGTAAGCTAACTGGAGCAAGCGGCCCTTCTGAATTCTAGATGTTCTATTATATTCTTCAACGTTTCTGTGACTAGCTTCGCTGCTTGACAGCATCCTCAGATAGATAAAAATGGAATTAATACGAAATCATGACAACTACAAATAAAGATCTGTTGCTCTGATATGATGTTTTAATCAAAAAATTCATCAAAATTGGATTAAATAATTTATTTTAGTGTTACAGCTGTTATTATAGTTATTAATGTTATAGGTTGGTTCTATTTTTATGGTAAATATTGACATACATCACGTAGACCGTTTGAAAGCCTCATTCGTCATCTGTGTTTCATTTTATTTTCATTTGATGATTTTTTTATCAAAACATTGTAACATAGCAACAGATCTTTATTTCTAGTTGTCATGACTTCGTATTACTTCAATTTTTACCTGTCCGAGGATGCTGTCAAGCAGCAAAACTAATCACAGAAACGTTAAATGAACACCCAAAAATAATAACGCAACTTTTGCGCATTTGACGAGTAAGTAACAGAAATCTGGCAACAGTGCCGATATCACTGTTCAATTCCGCATGCCCAGAACTTCCCAACTGATGAATTTTGTAACCACAACTTTAGCGGTCTTGAAGACATTTAAGCATTGGTACTTTTCACTGTAAATGAAGTGTTTTCATATCTTAGTCAGTAAGATAAAATTTTAAAATTTGGGATCATACTAAATTTGAGACGACCCAATTCATTTCACTAAAAATAAACGGGACATTCAATTTAAGAGAACAAAGAGACTACGTATAGCGCAAAACTAGGAAATCTCGCAACAGTGCCGATCTAATTGTTCACTTGCGCATGTCCAGAGACGCCCAAATGCCTATTTTTATAGGCATAGCTTTAGCGGTCTTGAGTATAGTTAAGCCTTCCGATACTTTTTACCAACCCATAGGTCTGCAGTGTCAAACACATCGTCATATGTTGTCCCGTACGACAATTGAAAAGTATACATATGCTGCAAAACAATCCAAAGACGTTGCTGACGTTCTGATCGTCGAACCAGCCATTACCGTATCTGAGCAGCAAAAGACTGCTGGCATCTTTGGAGAAGAGGTAGGTCTTCTACTTTTAACAGGACGAACAAAATCACACCACAAGCCTAATGATAAATATCGGTAGACCAAAACCAAGGAGAAGGAGAGTGCTGAGTAGTGTGGTAAACTCAATCATACTGCATGGCGCACCAGCATGGAAGGCCATGTTGTGAAAGACATGGTGTAGAAAAAAGGTTGAGGGGTCACAGAGGAAGGCGGTAGCCACCAGAATATCAAGTGCATATAGAACAGTGGCAATATATACACTTATTGGCAAGAAAGCGAGTTATTGTTCTCCTTGAAGGTACTTGATATTGGGGAGCTATTGTTTTCATAAGGTTTTTAAAACCGTCATTTTCGATTAGAGATCGTGGCTGATAATCACGACATATCATATATAAAATTGCGTTTGTAGTTTTTGTATATTTCGCTCCCACCTCTTGCAACAATAATATGTTAGAAAATGAATCGGTAATGGTTGTTTGCTTAGAAGACTGTGAACTTATACTGATTTCTTCTGACTCTTTTCCACATGACTGCGATAATAACGACGACTGACGTTTTCCCTCACCGCCTCCGGTCTGCACACCTTGACCATTCTCTTTATGAGAGTCAGTACGCAAACTACTTGTCGAAGACGAGGAATCATCAGAGTTTAAGCTACTTGGGCTTGGTTCTGAACATTTCTTTATTATTATTTTTTTTTGTTGGTGGTTCATTTAAAACTATCTCCGGCCCTGTCTCCTTGAAAAGTAATGCATAAACATAAGGATATTTAGACTTTAAGTGGCACTTTAAATTCGATGTATTTCCTGATGTCTAAAATTCCCTTGAACATAATTTACAAACTGCTCTATCTGAACCAGCCTTTTTTTTTGGAAAAATACTTCCACATAAAACTCTTTGGAGGCATATTTTTTTCCTTATTCTATCCTAATAAAGAACCTGACAATGTATATAATTGCAATTAAATAAAACATGTTTACTTACGCTTCTAATACCAAGAATAACACACAATACAGAAATTTAATATAAAGTCATGTACCTTTTAACAACAGAAACATACAAACATTTTGCGGGTGACCGCGAAATGAGTGAATCACTGGAAACTAGAATCAAATAGGCTATTACTTGTTCTGTGTTACTGTCAGAGCCCAGCGCCATCAGTCTCCGAGCCTTAAACGTTCCTGTTTATGATGTTACTACGTCAATTAATCGGACAGGAGTGCCCATTTATGCCAGGTAGTCGGAATTTAATACTTACTGCCTTCACGTACAGATGTAGCTTAAGTCACAATGTGCAAAGAGTAAGAAATCAATTAGTAATTTGTTCAGTAAATTCATGTATTTTTTAGCCACTTAAAAACTTTCGAACTGAAAAATTACAGGATACGTAACGATGTTTCGATGATTACAAGTAACATCGATGTTGAAAATATAACATCGAAATTACAACATCGATGTTCAATGGAAAACATCGATATTCCAAAAACATCGATGTTAGGTGCCCATCCCTAGTAGAGAGCATATTTTATTTTCGCCCGCGATCAGTGAATGCGATACAATATCTGTGTAAACTACATTTTTTTAAATTTATATTAATTATTCCAAAAACTGAACACCCCCCCTCCCTAATTAATAATTTGTAAACGGAATAAAAATTCTAGCTCTCTATGATTTTCCAAAATCCGAAAATAATGTAGACGATTTAGGTACGAACAATTTTTAATGGAATGTCTGATCAAAACTTGGACAAAATTGAGAAAAAATCGTATAAAATGCTGCATAAGAGATTCTTAAACAGTAGCCGAAAAAAATTGATTTGATCTTAGTCTAAGCGCAAAAACATTTTGGTGAACTTGCGATGACGAATTACAAACAGCTCAACCTGTTTAGCTATCATATAAGGCAATAAAGTTTGTATTTGATCAAACCAGATCAGAAATGAGAACGAGAATTGACAGCGCTACCACACTAAATTTAGATTTTGCATTTCTCAATAGTCGTGAAATATTGAATATGGCGACTAAAGAACTGCGAAAGAATCGAGTAGATCTTGCTCGAAAATATGAGCAAAACTTTTTGACTTCTGCCAGGAACTCGGTATTTTTAAAGAACAAGCGACATAAATAAGCTAGCGCTTTTTATCTCTTGCAACAGATCTACTTTGCAGAATGTTTTTCCAATATTTGTATTGCGGTGCGGATTTATTTTCCGCTTCCGGCTATAACTACCCGGAAGCCATTTAAGATTCCAGCAGACCACCACCGCTTATGAACCTGGATAACTCACTAGCTGTGTCTGTATACGTTATACTTGTGATAGACAGATTCGAAGAAAACATTTAAAGGTAAAAAGAAACTACATACAGACTTGGAGACTACTTCCCTAGCTGCACTGTTGGTTTTCGTTTTTGTAGGCAAAGGACGTAGCCAGCGCGTAAGCTAACTGGAGCAAGTGGCCCTTACGAATTCTGGATGTTCTAGGATGTCCTTCAACGTTTCTGTGCCTATAGTTTCGCTGCTTGACAGCATTCTCAGCCAGGTAAAAATTGAATTAGTACGAAATCATGACAACTACAAATAAATATATGTTGCTATGTTATGATTTGATCTTTTGATTAGAAAATTTTATCAAATTAAAAATAAAATGATGACAGATGAGGCTTTCAAAATGTCTATGTGATGTATGTTAATATTTAACATAAAAATAGAACTTGCCCATAATAACTATGATAACAGTTACAACAATAAAATAACTAAACAATAACAGTATAAAAGCAGTCTCTCTGTCACAAAACAATTTTGAAAAAGAAATTTCAATAATTAAGCAAACAGCATTTAATAATGGCTACTCTGTTAAAATAATAGATAAAATAATAGAGAGAAAAGAATACAAATTAGCGATTAATTTAATTTATCCAAATATTAGAGACAAAGAAGACAACAGATACGTTTCGATAACTTATTTTGGAACCATTTAAAAAATTTACATACCTGTACAAATACAAAGGCAGCTTTTAAATCTTACAACACGACACGTGATTTGCTATTTAACGCGAAAGAAAAATCTTGTTTCCTGACAAAAGCTGGAGTTTATAAATTAGCTTGTACACATTGTAACGCAATCTACAAAAGTCAAACTTCTAGAAATTTTAGTACCCGATACAAAGAATATATTTCTGCATTTATAAATAACCACGCTGACAAATCTACATTTGCAAAACATATTATTGATACCGAACATAGACCTACAGTAAATAACCGCATACAACCACCACATGTTTATAATGACAAACGTAAACTAGACTTTTTTGAAGCTTTAGAAGTCAAAAAGCACACACACGACAATAAGTACCTTGTTTTAAACGAGCAAACTGATTAAATAAATTCCCCTTTCTTGGATACTCTTCTTTCTAATTAAATAAGTCAAAGAAAATAAATTTAACTATTCTTTCAAAAAAGTTGTAATAAGTTAATGAGTTGATATATGTCGATATTGTTGTTGTATAGAGACTGATTTTATACTGTTATTGTTTAGTTATTTTATTGTTGTAACTGTTATCATAGTTATTATAGGCTAGTTCTACTTTTATGTTAAATATTGACATACATTACATAGACATTTTGAAAGCCTCATCTGTCATCTGTATTTCATTTTATTTTCAATTTGATAAAATTTTTTGATCAAAACATCATATCATAACAAAGCAACAGATATTTATTTGTAGTTATCATGGTTTCGTACTAATTCAGTTTTAATCTGTCTGAGAATGCTGTCAAGTAGCGAAACTATAGTCACAGAAACGTTGAAGAACATCCTAGAACTTCCAGAATTCGTAAGGGCCACTTGCTCCAGTTAGCTTACGCGCTGGCTACGTCCTTCACCCACAAAAACGAAACCCAACAGTGAAGCCAGAGAAGTTGTCTCCAAGTCTGTATGTAGTATGGACAAGTTTCACTAACTAAGGGCAACAACAATCAATGAAGTAAAAAGAAACGAATAGTTTTGTGTAGTTATTCGCAATTCATTATGGCATTAGATAATACTTACCTATTATACAACCAAAATGTGATATTTTCATTGGGACATATTTCTGGTATAGTAACACAAGCTCTCAGGTCTTTTATTGTTTCAGGTATGGTTAAAGCTGTGCTTAGTTGAACTGCAAAAAAAAATCATCTAAGCGGGTTATTTTAAGAAATGTATTGCATAAGTAAAGTTGCAGCAAAAAGGAGAGTCGCCCCAAAAACAAAAAAATAAAAAATCTCGGGACGCAGCAAGTGCGTTATGGTAGTGAATTTTCATAAAACTATTTTTTAATAGCAATAATGTGTGTTTTTTTAAGAAAGCAGGCATCAATTTTGGTTACCAGTATAACCTATATAGTAAAAACAATGTGCCATGTTTCATCAAAATAACTTTATTGTTTGAAAATGTACAAAAATTTCCGAAAGTAAACTTAAAGTGTTCCCGAAAAAACTCGTTTTTTGGTCAACCTTATAGGTTAATAGCAAATTGAGCTATTCAAATATTAAGCATTTGATCAAAATTCGCTACCATAACGCACTTACTGCGTCCAGAATTTTTGTTCTTATAAACATGCATTATATTTCGATGGAAAATGCAAAAATGCAATAACATAAGGCGTGTTTGATTTAAAAAAAAAATTCGCTACCATAACGCACTTACTGCGTCCAGAATTTTTGTTCTTACAAACATGCATTATATTTCGATGGAAAATGCAAAAATGCAATAACATAAGGCGTGTTTGATTAAAAAAAAAAGAAAATTTGTATCACCAACGACTTATGGACCAGCCTGTGATTGTAGAAATAATTTTTTAAGATGTAGCTCAAGACACCCTATAATTAATATATACAATTTTTTTTCATATCTGGTATAATAACAGATATATTGAGCTTTATCCATTTTTTTTACGAAAATTCTACAAAAATTATATACTATTAACGATAAACTCTATAGCTAAGGCTACTGCCATGCATCAGAGAAAGGGTCTATTTGAAATGAATTTTCTGGAAACATTTTATTAAAATGAAGGACAATGACGGTTGAAACTAAGACTTCAGGGTTTGTAAAACATTCTTCTTGAGACATTTTATTTCCATAGTCCGTATTAGATTCAAGTTATTTTCCAAAATTTTGCCAATTTTGACGTTTAAATCGCAACTTTGACGTTTTGTGAAAAACCCCAATTCATTTTTGTTTAAATACCTATAACTTTTTTGTCTTTTGACCTACATAGCTAAATTTTGGTAGGTAACTTTCCTATAATGATATAAACCCGCGTATAAAATTTGGTTGCCCTTACTTTGTTAATTTTGGAGATATAAATTTTTTTCGAAAGAAAACACAAAATTTTCCGGGAAAACCTCGTCGGATTTTCCTAGGTAACGAACATGTCCAAGCCATTTACAAAAGGAAGGTACTCACCAACTTTGACGTTTAAAATCGCGATTTTGACGTTTTGAGGAGAACCCAAATTTATTTTTCTTTGAATGCCTGTAACTTTTTTGTCCTTTAACCTACGGAGCTAAATTTTAGTAGGTAACTTACCTCTAATGATATAAACCCGCGTATGAAATTGAGTTGCCCTTACTTTGTTAATTTTGGAGATATAATTTTTTTTTCAATTTTTTTCGAAAGAAAACACAAAATTTTCTGGGAAAACCTCAGCGGATTTTCCTGGCTAACGAACTTATCCAAGCGACTTGCGAAAGGAAGGTATGTCCCAAATTTTATCAAAATCGGTCCATTATTTTTTAAGTTATAGGTGTGACACATATATATATATATATATATATATATATATATATATATATATATATATATATATATATATATATATAACATATAAAGTCTGAAACTGACCTCGGATTTGGGTTCCGGGGGTCCTAAATAGCGGTCATTTGAAGAAATTTTTTCAAAATTCGAAAGTCGGGATCTCCTCATTAGTGAATTTTTTTTAAGAAAATTCACTAAAAGCAGAGTTATGTTAGATACGTATTTCGACAACAAACTTTTCTTCATCAGCAGCTGTCGCTAAACTTAGCGTCGAACTACGTATCTAGTGCACAACTATCTCTTATTATTTTTGTACTGTTTGGGGTGATTCTGCTTTTTATTTCAGCCTGCCGTCACAGTGTCCAACTTCAATCTTTTGTAAGTAATGTTTTCTACTTAAACGGTCATATCGAGGGGAGTGCGTTCCGGAAGCGGATTAACTATTCGTGAATTTTTGCACAAAACATTTATTTAAATGAGCGCAAACTAGGCCACCTACAACCCATGTACTGTGTCAGTTTCAATTATATATATATATATATATATATATATATATATATATATATATATATATATATATATATATATATATATATATATATATATATATATATATGTGTGTGTGTGTGTGTGTGTGTGTGTGTGCAGTGTAAAACACACTTATGGAATAAAGTTCATTATTCAACCAAAAATAGGTTATGTGGAAAAGGCTGTGACACGTGAAATTTAATTTGTCGAACGTTATCTTATAATCAAAGTTAAAAAAATTAAACTTCCACCATTTTACCCCCACCACCATTTTTCTTTAAAATATCAACCCTACATTCTTTCATCCCCATTCGATGGATCACATTTTTCTGAATGCGGAGATACCCCATATGTATGGTATGGTATGGTACCCTGAAATTCAAATTTCGACAATAAACTTAATAAAAACGTCGCTTTCTTATAATAAATGTTCAAAATATTCTCCATTCACTTGCTACACAACGAAATAATATTCTCTGGAATTCTTCCCCAACTCTGTTCAACACGTCAGGCGTTGCGTTTCTAATTTCTGTTGTTATTTTTGATTTCAAATCATCTAAATCAGCAGGCTGCGTTCTGTTTTTAAGGTGTCCCCATAAAAAGAAATAAAGAGGTGTAAGATCTGGTGATCCAGCGGGTCATTCTACGAAACCTCTGCGTCCAATCCATCTTTGTGGAAATACTTCGTGTAAATATTCCCGTAATTGAAGACCAAAGTGGGGCGGTGCACCGTCTTGTTGAAACCATATCCTTCCATGGGGAATAATAGGTTCCATTACATTTGGATACATTTCTGATAACATTGGGACAACCTGTTCTTTTAGAATTTCAAAATATCTAGGACCTTTTAGATTTTCTATAAAAAATAGACCCAACTGCGTGATCACCAATGATACCAGCCCAAACGTCCAACTTCTGAGGACGCTGAGTGTGTGTCTGTCGCATCAAGTGGGGGTTTTGAGCAGCCCAGTATCTGCAATTTTGCCTGTTTATATCGCCATTTAAAAGAAATGTTGCTTCATCGGAAAACAAAACATCAGCAGAAGAAATAACATTTCTATGTAACATGTCCAGCATTTGTCCACAAAATTGCAGTCTTATATCAGAATCACCGTCAACCAACTTTGAACGTATTGTAGTTTATAGAAATGCATTTTTTCGTTTTTGCCTTACATCTAGGCTAGATTATGCAGTCGCTCAACAGCTAAGAAAACTCAAGCTGCATCCACAGTGAATGCACTCAGATACCAAGCCTGCAAAACAAAAGGTACATCTTTAACAGCAGCTAGGAATGCTAGCAGCTCGGAAACGGAATGACACCAGTCCGGAACCTGTTTTAACGAAAGAACAAAAGAAAGACCCTAGTACACCTGCTATATGTTAGAAAATGGTTTTAAAATAACTCACTTTTCACGGGGAAAGATCCGACACTTAGCACACAGATACCTAAACAATGGGTATTTCACAAATTTACTACACATCTCATCACTTAAAAATGCAAGAGATCTATATTTAATTTACTAGCTCCATTGCCATCGCAGATTCTGGTGGCATAATGCATTGGACCCTTCTTATATAGCCGCTCTGCCGTTTGCATCGTAGCAGACCTGTCCTATGATGTTGCGCGTCTTTTTCTTAGATGCTGGTGGAAAATTCGGCTTCTTTAAGGGTTATTAATCAAACTTGTTTATGAAGCATCTTCTAACGGATTTCTTTGACGGAATTTCAATGATGTCATTCTGACCATAGATCCTACTTATTTACGCGTATTTTTTTTAGAACAAATCCGAATCTAGTAAATATTCTGTTCTAACGAAAAGGATATAATCTTACATTTTACGCTGCTAGATATTTTCAAAGCAATTTTAATTTTAACGAGAAGTCAGAACTGTGCTTACGTTGCAGCGAATTTTCATAAATATTGCTCATCGTATTTAAAACACAATATTTTGCATACATTTAAATCCCAAGCAACAAAGACCAGTAAAAGGAAATGCAAACAGTTATTAATGCCAATTCCTGGCGCCCTAAAAAATATAAGCCGTCCTAAAAAGTCGACCGTAACAATACGTTTGAGGGTTTGCTTTATAAATTATGGTCCAAAAATGTGATGTTACGAAAATACGGGGTGTTGCAGCTTTAAGGAAAAAACGGAACTTAATTAATATTTTCGAAACCGCTTGAGATATTTCAATGATATTTAATACGGACAGCTAATAGGTTCGCATTTCTCTCAATGTAAACATAACTTACAGCTGTAACAGTGGCGTACATACTGACTTCGCTGATTTTGAAAAAAAAAATGGTATGCTAATGATTTGTTCCCAACTAAAAATTATTTTTAAATTCCCCGTTCTAATTGAAACATAAGAGACCTTTGGAGTTGTTTTCCTGCGATGCGCTGTTTTTGAGTGAAAAAATAATAAACTGTTATATTGTCCGAGAAAATTAATATATGTAATTATTGTGCCATAAAATTACCAGTTTTCTTAAATCAGCATTTTATTTATCCTTACGTTTTCTCATGCAGCACACCCAAAAATCTTAGGCACCAGCCGCCACTCCTACATATGTATTTATTACCCAAAATTATCTAAAAAAATTAACATACCAAGAAATAAACATATTGTAAATACTGTTGACTTTCCCATACTGCAAAAATAAGTTATCAACCAATCAAGATGATGTGTTAATGTATACTATGAACAATATAACATTATCTGTTCTATTAAATTCTATGAAAGGGTATTACATTGTATTCATTTGCCGTATATGTACCTTTTGTCTGTTGTGTAACGTTGCTAGTAATGTGACAAAGGGTAAAGATAACAATACGATAAGAAAATGTAAAACTAATCATTAGTTCAATATATTTTGTGCTATCCCAATAATTAGCGCTACACATTATACAAATTAAGAATTTAGTTAATTCGGAGAACATAGTTTTTGCAGATACATTATTCATTTTCACACAACCTTCACCTTTTAATGTACACTTGTAGTGCACCTGTTAGCGAATTTACGTAGACTTGTAAATTTTGTAAATTGTAAAACTTTCTTCAAATGAGCACGAACCAGGCCCCCTGGAAGCCATATCCGGGTCAGTTTTAATTTTTATATGTCAATGCGTGTATATATATATATATATATATATATATATATATATATATATATATATATATATATATATATATATATATATATATATATATATATAGGGTGGCGCATTGAAACCGAAACAGACAGATTTGCGTCCAGAGAATTTTTTTTTTTGAAGAAACGCTGAAACACATCAATTTTAATATTGAGGAGGACATGCTTTGACATAAAACACAACTTTGTCACATCAACCCCTTAAGGGTGATGATAACAACCCCTATATCTTAAATAGGGAACATGGGTCGAGTATTACATCATTTGAAAGCTCTTTCCTTTCTGAATTCAGCACACTAATTTTTTTGGAACTTTTATTAACCTATTAAAAAATTATCCACAGTTGGAGTTGCAAGAACGTATTTCATTCATTATGATAAAAAATGCACTAATTAATCAATTTTTCGCTAAAAATAAATAAAAAATAAAACCAAACGTTCAAAAATCTTTATTCAGTTAAGTAAGTGTTCAAATTGTTGACCACCAGCTTCCAAACAAAAGTACAAATTTTGTTCAAAACGAGTTCTGATATTCTGGAGCATTTGTGGAGTTATTAGACGGCATTCTTCAACAATGCATCGTCGTAATTATTCCAGAGACTCTGGTTTTGTTGCGTAAATTCCACTCTTTAAATGGCCCCATAGAAAGAAGTCTAAAGGAGTTAAATCCAGTGATCTCGGGGGCCACTCAATGGCACCTCTACGCCCAATCCATTGCCCTGTAAACTCTCTGTTCAAAAACTTCCTAACACGTTGTGAAAAATGCGGAGGAGCTCCATCTTGTTGAACCACTAATTGATTTTCTTGATAGTGATCATCATTTTCAACAATGTCAATTAGTAGAGGGTAAACGATATCTTCTAGTAACTCCAAATACGTTTCGCCACTCAAATTGCCATCAAGAAAAATTGGTCCGATTAAACGGTCTCCAAAGATGCCAGTTCAGACATTCAATTTCTGTGGAGTTTGAGTGTGGACTTCGTGAAAATTTGTTGGATAATTATCTGCCCAATAACAACAATTATGACGATTGACTGTAGAGTTTAATAAAAACGTACACTCGTGTGAAAAACAAATATCGAACAGAAAGTTCCCGTTATCAGCTATTCGTGCAGTCATAACTTCACAAAACTCCAGCCGCCGATCAAAATCATCTTCATTCAGTTGTTGTAAAAGATGAATTTTATACGGGTGAAATTTATGATGCTTCAATATTCGCTGAATAGTTCTTCTTTTGATGTTTGAAACAGTAACCAATTTTCTCGTGCTCAAAGTTGGGTCTGCAGCAATTTGTCCTAAAACATCAATCTCACTAGTCTCATTTCTAACCGAAAATTCACGTTGACGATCCCGTTTTTTGTTGGCTACTGAACCACTTTGTCGAAACTTTGCAACTAACTCCAAAATGAATTTTCTGTTAACATGTGTGTTCGGATGTCGTTCATTAAACAAATTTGCAGTACGGTTGGCACAGTCATCGTTTTTTAAAAAAAAAGAGTAATTATTTCAGCTGTTTCTTCTACAGAATACACCATTGTGAAATTAATTTTCGGTAGTACTATCAAGTATCAAACCGACCGATAAACTGAAATAATAAACCGCATTTCTCTCATTCCGGTAACAAATGTTCTGATAGTCAATTTTTTGTATTACAAACCAACAAAACATTGACTATCAGCACATTTCTTATCGGAAAGAGTGAAATGCGTTTTTGCATCTTTAACTGTGAATAATTTTTAAACGAGTTGATAAAACTTCCAAAAAAATTAGTGTGCTAAATTCAGAAAAGAAAGAGCTCTCAAATGGTGTAACACTCGACCCATGTTCCCTATTTAAAATATGAGGGTTGTTATAACCACCCTTAAGGAGTTGATGTGACAAAGTTGAGTTTTATGTCAAAACATGTCCCTCTCAATATTAAAATTGAAGTGTTTCAGCGTTTCTTAAAAAAAATAATTCTCTGGACGCAAATCGGTCTGTTTCGTTTTCAATGCGCCACCCTATATATATATATATATATATATATATATATATATATATATATATATATATATATATATATATATATATATATATGTGTGTGTGTGTGTGTGTGTGTGTGTGTATGTATGTATGTATACACAGTGTGCCCCGGATCGATTTACGAATAGGTCAAAATGACTAATTTTTTTAGTTACAACGTGATTTTCTGGGATTAAGCCCTGCTTGAATAGAAAATAATTTCTGTCAAAATTTGAATTTTTAAAAATCAAGTATGCCTTGGTAATTTACAAAAAAATATATTTTTTACACTAGTAAAGTGCCTTTTATCTAGGAGAAAAAAAATGTCAATAAAAAAGATGATCGGAAAGCAAAACTGAGTGGGTATACAAAATTTTTAAATCCTAAGCCTACATTGATATTTTGAAATTCTGAAAGCAAATAGTATGCTATAAAAAAAGTCTGGACGCAGCAAATGCGCTATGGAAGTGAATTTTCATTAAAATATTTTTAATAGCAAATATGTCTCTTTAATGCAAGCAGGAATCAATTTGGTCACCGGTATAACCTATATAGCAGGAACAATGTACTATATTCTTCCAACATAACTTGTTTGAAAATGTACAAAAATTTTCCTAAAATAAAGTTAAAACGTTTCCCAGAAAACTCGTTTCCTATCTGACGAACCTTAGGTTAATAGCAAATTCCGTTATTGAATTTTAAAGCGTTTAATGAAAATTCGCTACTAAAACGCACTTACTGCGTCTGTATTTTTTTTACAAACATGCATCAGATTTCGATGAAAAATGCAAAAATGCAAAAATGCAACAAGGAATGTTCAAAAAAAAAGTAGTTATCACCAACGACTTATGGGCCATCCTGTGGTTGTCAAAATAATGTTATAAGATGCAGCTCAAAACACCATATAGGTAACGTATACAATTTTTTTCTCGTATCTTGCATAATAAAAATTTTATTGAGCTTTACAATAGAAATGCTTCAGCCTGTATATATGTAAACAGAAAGTAAGCCCGGATATGGATTCTAGGGGGCCTAGTTTGTGCTCATTTGAAGAAATCTTTTTAGAATTCAAAAGCCGCGGTTTCCATATTAACGAATTTTTCTACGAAAATTAGCTAAAAGTTATAGACCGTTAATGCATAAATTTAACTAAAACTACCTCCAAAGCATCAGAGAAAGTGTCTATTTGAAATGAATTTTCTGGAAACATTTTATTAAAATAAAGGGAAATGAAGGTTGAAGCTGAAACTTAAGGGTTTGCAGAACATTCTTACATAATCCGTATTTCTTTCAGATTCTTTGCCTAAATGTTGCCAATTTTGACGTTTCAAATCACGACTTTTTACGTTTTGAGGAAAACCCCAAATCTTTTTTCTTTAAATGCCTTTTTTGTCTTTAAACTTGCAGACCTAAATATTGGTAAATTGTTCACCCTTTATATATATATATATATATATATATATATATATATATATATATATATATATATATATATATATATATATATATATATATATATATATATTATAACTGGCCCTGGATATGGGATCTAGGGGGCCAGTTCACGCTCATTTGAAGATGTTTTTTCAAAATTCAAAAGTCAGGATCTCCTTGCTGGTGAATTTTTTTAAAGAAAATTCACTAAACCAAGCACTTGTGAAACCACGGGAAAAATCTACGACTGTATTAAATATGGAACGATTTTACTAAGTTAGGGCAGGAACAAACAACCAGATAAGCTATTCAAATTGAATTAAGTCTTAAAACTTTTATCTCCTCTTTGTCTAATTATTTTTTATACAAAAACTCCCTAAAAAATTCATCGGAATAACAACAATCTGATTAGATAACGGTAAAGTGACATGAGACTAAAAAAAATTAAAAAAGTAAAGTCACTAACTAGGATTCGAACTCGTCATACAGGAGTCAACTGAATTTGATTATCCGATGTACAGGGACTTAGATCACTCGACATGTGTCTACTAACAGCTATATCCCGTAATACATTTGTTCAATGTGTTAGAATTTACACAAAACTATTCCGATTTACAACAGATTTTTTGCTCATATTATAACGAAATCAAGGAAAATAATGACTTAGACACATATCTAGGAGCTTGTTAGTCATTTCTTGTAGTATTTCTGGAGATATAAGTTTTTTTCGAAAGAAAACACAACATTTTCAGGGAAAACCTAGGCCGATTTTTCTAACTAACAAACTTGTCAAAGCCACTTGCAAAAGGAAGGTATGCGCCAAATTTGATCAAAATCGGACCATGATTGTTTGAGTTATCGGTGTGATACACACACACACACAAATATATATATATATATATATATATATATATATATATATATATATATATATATATATATATATATATATATATATATATATATATATATATATATATATATATTGTAATAGATACTGTTATGTATGATTTTAATAACGAATAGTCCCACGTTTAGGGCGCTAATTGCAATAGTGTAGGGTTTCATTATTATAATTTTTTAATAGATTTAGTTTTTTTGCTATAGAAAATGATTATTTCCGTTTATTTGATGAGTTTGTTAATAGTCTTTAGCCCCAAGATTGGGTATAAATTGAAACAGAAAGGTCATAATATGGTTGATGTGTAAATCAATGTTTTATAATGTGTAATTTTGTGTCTTATAAATAAATTTCTGAAAATTTGTGATGTTCGTATTATTTCTAGTGTTTATTACACCAAGGAAAACTTACTACTTATTTATATTGGTATAGAAGCCTAATTTTTTTTACTCACAACACAACATATAACTTTATTTAAATTTAAACGATACAAAACTATCCTTATACTATCCTAATTATTTACAAACTTGTTACTCTAATAACTTTATTAATCCCCACAATTTTTTTAAGGCTAATGATTATTCCAAATTTGGATTTATTGCTTTTTTTGAAATTTTTTATTTATATTTAAAAGGTCTGCAGCACCTTTCATCTTATAAATTTACGATATATATATATATATATATATATATATATATATATATATATATATATATATATATATATATATATATATATATATACATATATAACTATATGCAATTACTGCTGCTATGATGTACGGTGGGTTATCTACCCCGCTGATTGCTTGTTTATATGGAACTTGTTCTAAAAATTGCACAATGTATTTGCTGATTGAACTGATGCGTTCGTTCAAAAATATCCTATTAAGTTTTTGTTTGCTGGTATGGATTTTGTTTTTTAGTTTCTCTGTTAATTATTGCAGACTGGATTGTATAACTTGCCAAAGTAAGTATGATGTTTATTATTAATATAACACTTAGTGTTACTGCTTGAAGGTCTCGTGAACCGGTTGACTTTATTCTTGTTAGTTTTTATATTACAAAATTCCAGTTTTATATTAAATTTTACGATGAAAACTTTTTATGCTGTCGCTCCTTCCAAATCTCCAAAAATTTGTTTTTAATTATTTTTCATGAACAAAAGCTGTTGCCAGAGTTTCCTCTGTAGCATTCTTTTAAAATTTCTTTAAATTCTTCTTTTACCCTCAACAATGCTTTTTTCATTATTTATCGCTTGGGATAACGTAAAAAGCATTGTTGTCCAAGATTTAATTTTTGACATATTCTCTTAACCTAAAAGCACTATCGGTTTGACAGTTCCCAACTAACCATATGTTTACACTCTCTTACATCTATTACTTATTCTATTCTTGTTAAATGGGCACCTTATAATATTCACTTGATTTCTTAAAAATTAACACTCATTTATTTTCATCAACGTTTCCTTATATTTTGGTATACATACTTGGGTAAATATTTTTTATTTTTTTATTTTTTATTAGGCATTCTAATATACCAACCAGTATGTTTTCCTTAGGTGATTGTATGTGTGTGGTGCGTATGAGTGTTTTTATATATTTTTTGTTGATTTTATGTTGCCCCCCTTATAAACCATATCATTATATATATATATATATATATATATATATATATATATATATATATATATATATATATATATATATATATATATATATATATATATATATATAAACATATAAAAATTGGATATGGGTTCTAGGGGCCTAGTTCGTGATCACTTGACGAAATTTTTTCAAAATTCAGAAGTCGGGCTCTCCTCATTAGTGAATTTGTTTTTAAGAAAATTCACTAAAAACGAAAAAAATAATGTTTTGACAGTTGTCAAAAATACTTAATTGAAAGTATTGTCGTAGCTGTGCTCTAAAACTGATCCGAACTGAACAGTGAAATATAAAAAAAGTTATGCTTACTATACCAGAACGGATCTACCTAATTTAGTGTTACGGAATTCGTGAATTATTTATTCCAGAAGTTATCAGACTATTTCATATAAAGTTTCCGAACACAGTTATGGTCCAATCACTTGCTTCCTATACACATAAGGCTCTTGGATCAACACAACTCCGCCTGGGCCGCCTGCGAGGAGCATTCCCAGCTCCCCAGTGGCGTCCCGGCTATGCTGTAGGTTGATCTGGCCCACCCGCAGTAGCCCTGCAAATTTAATCACGACGCCGCCCGGGCGGAGACCTCCTCTGGTCAGAGCCCGTGCGCGCGCCTGCCGCGGGCCGGGCGGAGGCGACCGCACTCCATGTCGGAATACAGCCGCCAGCCTTGCCCGTCCAGTTCGCAATCCACCCCGGGCCCAACCGAGAAGACCAGACGCCAAGCCCCATGTCCTCCTGCCGTCTCCAGGTGCCGCCATTGCCCAACACTGAGCGAGCGGTTCTGGAGCGCAAGCATCCTGACATCACCCTCTAGGTCCTCCTCTTGACTTCTGAGCCAAAAGCCGATCCGGACCGGCCATGGGGCGCCCCCTGCCCTTACGGCGCTGAAGGTGATCTCCCCCATCGCCGTCCCGGACCCAGTTGTTGAGAAGCCAACTCAGGGACTCGTCATCTTCAGCGGTCACCAAGAACCACCCTGGATCAACTATCCCCGAGTTAGGGAAGCGGAGCTGCAACGCCCCGTCGAATACCGACATGGCGTCCAACATCCCCACCACCAGACTCCTCCTTATTGGCTCCGCCTCTTCCGCCAGGACTATTCCATCCCCCCGGTTGGAGCAGCCAGCGGCAACTGGTCAAAAGGTATGCCAAATGATAACCCAGGCTTCCTACCTGGAATATTATGGACGCTGAGGCTACATTTTCAAGCTCTGGTAAAGTAAACTTACACAGCAGCCACTACTGATCAGAAACCCGGACCTTTTTTCCTCCAAGGAAAGTTAACGAGAGAACGGTAGTAAGAATTTTTAAATAATGTTTTAACCATTCTCCTAGAAGATGTTTCGATTCAAAACAGACTAGTTGTCTGGTATCAACAAGACGGTTATGCAGCACAGTTTGCCGGAGCTGTCCAAAATTATTTAAATGTCACGTTTTCAAATAGATGGATTGGAGGAGGTAGTATTTTTCAATATCCAGCAAAGTCACCTGACTTTACGGTTTTACATTTTGGCTTGTGGGGAAGAATTAAAGATATTGTTTTTAAAACACATCGAACTACAAATGATTATATGAAACAAAAGATTCGGGAGGCAGTAAGAAGTGTTTATGTTGAAATTAAGGCCAGTGTCAATTCAACTACAGAAAGACTGAATTTGTGCATAGCAAATGATGGGAAATATTTTGAGTATATAAAATAACTGGGTATATGTGCTTTTATCAATTTTATCCGTTTGTAGATTTTTGTTATGTGTAATTTCATGACTTATGTTAATAAATATTGTTGGCGAGAGAAAACTCATTAAATTCCGTTGGCGGTAACGGGCCTAATCCACAAGTAAAGAAAGAATATCTGCACTATTTACATATTTTTAAAGAGATCTGTGGATAGAAAAAAAGATATTGATGTCGGGTTTTCACTGGTTTGTTTCTAAGTTAGTTTATTAGTGAATTTTTATTTAAAAAAATTCACTAATAGAGAGGTATCGATGGTGAGACTTTGCAAACATTTTTTCAAATGAGCGCGATTTAGGACCCCTAGAACCCATATCCGGGGTCAGTTTCAATTTTTATATGTTTATAGAAAATTGAGTTATTCAAATTTTAAATTTTCTTTTGAAACAATTTTTTTCTCCAAAAATTAGTTATTTTAATGAAATTTTGTAGATATCTTGTCCTAGGAAATAGCTTACTACCTACCAAAATTAAACTTTCTAAGATTATAGAAAACTGAGTTAATCAAATTTTTATAACTCACTGCAGTGTTAAAATCAATGGTATTTTCCTCACTATTTTAAACACGTGGGTGGGGGACTGACCAAATTCATTCCCAGTTGCTATTGATCTACTTATATTCTCTGAATATGTTAGAAGACGTGGTATCTACTTCATTCCAAGTCACTATTAACCGACTATTTGTGAAATCAAATAAGTAAATTAAATCGATTGTCATAAAATATGTAGTGTATTAAGACTAAGGGAAAAAGAAATAAAACATATATAACTGTGCACATTTTTATATTTTAGGGTGTGCGGCGCACACCTAGCTCACTAGGAGAAATCGCCACTGCTTGAGAGAGGTATTGTCACAGCATAATATCTTATTAAAGTTCATTTGTAAATAGGTTTAATTTTTATATGTTTATATATATATATATATATATATATATATATATATATATATATATATATATATATATATATATATATATATATATATATATATATATATATATATGTATGTATGTATCCGTATACCGGTTTCGATGAAACTTGGCAAGTGCCTTTCTTTTATCAATGGCTTGAATGAGTTCGTTATACAGAAAAATCGGACGGGGTTACCCGGAAAAATTTTGAGTTTTCTTTCAAAAAATTTTTTTTCTTGGAAAGTAACAAAGCTGTTTTAACGAAATTTACTATATGTTGCCTCAGGAGAGACCTTACTACGTACCAAAATTCAACTTTCTAAGTTTAGAAAAAATTTAGTTATTCAAATTTTAAATTTTCTTTCGGAAATTTTTTTTTTCTCCGAAAATTACAAAGTTATTTTGATGAAATTTTGTGGATATCTTGCCTTAGGAAAGACCTTACTACGTATTACAATTAAACTCTCTAAGTTTATAGAAAATTGAGTTATTTAAATTTGAAGCATTTAATAAAAATTCACTACCATAACGTACTTGCTGTGTCCCGAGTTTTTTTATAAGTTACAAACTTACATGTTTCATTTAATATTTTCAGGCAAAAACACGATTGCTAAAAAAATAAGCAGCGCCCTCTAGCAGTCCCAATATTTTTTATAATCGCTCTAATTTATAAATACCCTATTGGTTTAGAAAATCTCTTCGGAAAAAGACCAAGTTAGAAACATTCTGTTAAAGGGAACCGGACTTAGAAGCGTATTCCCAAAACAGTTTCCCACTCTCTCCCACCTATTTGCCAAGATAAATAAAATTCTTCACACAAAAAATTATCAGATTTTTCAGAAGATTCCTATTTTTACATTTGCAATAGACCTTTGCAATAGACCTTTTTTTTGCAAAAAACGTTTTTTTGATTATTAGTCTTCAGATACGTCCTCTGGCGGTCGATCTACCACCCTGCAAATAATTTGCAGGATTTTTTTGTGGACACTCTTGTTATAAAAACTTTTTCCACCAATTTCTAAGGTATATGATTTCCGAGATTAGCCGGTCGCCACACTTAATGGATCAGCCTGTTTATATATACATAATAAAAAATGAAACTGACTCTAGATATTGGTTCTAGATGGACTATAAAAAGTCACAATCTCCCAAATAGCGAAATTTTGCTACGAAAATTCGCTAAAAATAATAGGCAATTTTATTACAAACTCTATAATTTAAACTACTGCCAAAGCACCAGAGAAAGACTCCACTTGACGTAAATTTTCTGGAAATATTTTAGTAAGTGAAGGACAATAACGGTTGAAGCAGTAACCCCAGGCTTTGTAAACACTTCTTACGATATTTCTTCTACATAACCCACATTAGTTTTAGGGAATACGTTTAAAAGTAGCCAATTATAACGTTTCACATCGCGACTTTGACGTTGTAGAAAAAACTATAAAGTTTGCAAAGGAACTTTTCCATTATTTCTTGACTTTGTGCGACAAGAAATGTTAAGTTTTTCTCTCTAATATTCAATAGATTGTGTTAACCACACAGAAAGTTTTGATTTTGTGCCATTCTCTGATAATCAGTGCTACCCAAGAAATTTTTTAAATGCCTATATTTTTTTTTATTTTGGCATAGTGATCCAAATTTTGGTATATAGAATACTTATAACATACCAAATTTGGTCGTCATAGCTTTGTTATTTTCGAAGATACAAAAATGTTTCCAAACAAAACTCGGAACAACTTTGCTGATTTTCCTAAGTAACTATCTGATCCAAGCCACTTAGTAAAGAACGATACCGAAAGGGAGACTAAATCGCAGGCAAATTTTCTGTGTATTGTATTTTAATGGCCGGACGAGTTTTTTTTTTTTCATCCGGCAATTAAAATAATATATACAGAAAATTTGCCTGCGATCTAGTATCCCTCTTGGTATCGATATTTACCTAAGATTTGGTATAAAAGGTGATGTTAGTAAGTAGTTTTTAATTTTCATCCTATGATGACGCTAACTTTTGTCAGTGAAACGATCGTCATGTCTTTAAAAATATGTGTTGTGGTGATTTGAGTTCTCCAAGTGTACTTACCAGTGCTCATTACAGGTTCCAATCTTCACTTAGCTGAATTACTTGTAATATCATGCGCTTAATGATTATGCGGCATTGTCACAAGAGTATATATTATTGGACTAAATTACAAAAGACCCTATTTTACTTGTAAAAATCTGCCAAAGATGAAACCTAGGTTTTTGCTAAATTTATGCACGGTTGCATAGAGCATAGCTTGTTGTTAGCTAACTTTGTTGTTTGATATGGATGCTGTCTCATCATACACTTTTTTCAGCCAACAATTAAAAACTATGTAGTTATATTAGGACAGATTTTGCACCATAGAGAAATGGATAGCATAATTATCTAGGTGAACCATCGCTATCTGTTATTTTATTTTTAGTCCAAATAAAAAAAGTCTGGACGCAGCAAGTGCGTTATGGTAGCGAATTTTTTTTTTAATATTTTTAATAGCAAATGTCTTTCTTTGATGAAAGCAGGCATCAGACTTGGTTGCCTATATAGTAGAAACAATGTACCATATTTAATTGAAATAACTTTATTGTTTGAAAATATATAAATATTTTTCAAAAGTCTGGATGCAGCAAGTGTGCTATGAAAGTGAATTTCCATTAAAATGTTTTTATAGCGAATGCGAGCAGGCATCAATCTGATTATCGGTATAGCCTATGTAGTAGAAACAAATGTAATATATTTTATCAAAATTACTTATGGTTTGAAAATATACAAAAAAAATCCGAAAATAAACTTAAATTTTGGTTTCTTAACCAACAAAGCTTACGTTAATAGCAAATTGAGTTATTGAAATTTGAACGATTTAATGAAAATTGCAGATTAGCTCCCGAACGCTTTTCAAAAAATTGTTTTCAGAAACATTACTAGGACCCCACCTAGATGCACAAACCACAAGAAAAATTTCTTGTGCACACCCCCCAAGGAAGTTACGGGACTGGGAGGGAATAGGTGTGCTGGGCGGGGTAGGTGGTAAAAAAAAGAAATATGAGCAGAAAATGCAAACAAAACTCCTTGAAAGCCATCTATTTGAAGCCATATCCCCATTAAACCCTGCCTATCCCACACAGCACCCCCATTTGCCCCAGGTTACGTAACTTCCTTAAGGGGTATGAACAAGAAGTTCTTCTTGTGGTTTATGCAACGAGGGTGGTTGTATGCACACGAGGAGGGAAGGAAAATGCCTACGATGAAGCAGACCCCTGCTTCGTGGTGGGGATTTTCCTTCCCCGTCGCGTGCATACAACCACCCTCGCTGAATAAACCACAAGAAAAATGTCTTGCTCCTACCCGCCAAGGAAGTTACGGCACCTGGGGGGATAGGGGTGCTGTGCGGGGTAGGCAGGATTTAAGGGGGATATGGCTGCAATATGTAAACAAGACAGCTTTCAAACACGTTTTATTCGAATTTTCTGCTCATATTTCCTTTTTACTACCTACCCCGCCCAGCACCCCTACTTACTCCTGGTCCCGTAACTTCCTTGGGGGGTGTAAACAAGAAATTTTTCTTGGGGTTTATGAATCCAGGGGGCCCTAGGCAGGTTTCTGAAAACACTTTTTTGAAAAGCGTTCGGGGGCTAAACTGCAAATTTACCGAAAATTCGCTACCAAAACGCACTTACTGCGTCCAGATTTTTTCTTACAAACGCATCATATTTCGATAAAAATGCAAAAACGAATTAACAAATTTGTTCTACGAAAATTAGCTAAAAAAATATTATACACCCCTACTCACTCCTGGTCCCGTAACTGCGTTGGGGGGTGTGAACAAGAAATTTTTCTTGGGGTTTGTGGATCCAGGGGGGCTAGGCAGGTTTCTGGAAACAGTTTTTTGAAAAGCGTTCGGGAGCTAAACTGCAAATTTACCGAAAATTCTCTACAAAAACACACTTACTGCGTCCAGCTTTTTTTCTTACAAATGCATCATATTTCAATAAAAAATGCAAAAATGCATTATCGAATTTGTTCTACGAACATTAGCTAAAAAAAACTATAGACCATTAAACCATAAACTTCACTAAACCTACAGCGAGATTATCAACTTAACTAAACCGACAGCCAAAGCATCAGAGAAAGGGTCTATTTGAAATGAATTTTCTGTAAATATTTTAGTAAAATGACGGGCAGTAACGGTTGAATCTGAAACTTAAGGGTTTGCAGAACACCCTTCTTGCAACATTTTCTTTTCACAATCCGTATTTGTTTCACGTTCTTTGCCTAAACATTGCCAATTTTGACGTTTAAAATTGCGAGTTTGACGTTTTGAGGAAAACTCCAAAATTTGTTTCTTTAACTGCCCATAACTTCGTTGTCTTTAAATCTAGAGACCTTAATTTTTGTATAGAGTTCACTCTTTATAATACAAACAAGCGTACCAAATTTGGTTGCCCTTGCATTGTTATTTACGGAGGTATTAATTTTTTTATAAAGAAAACACAAAATTTTCCGGGAAAACCTGGTCCGATTTTCCTGACTAACAAACTTATCCAAGAAACTTGCAAAAGGAAGGTACTCACCAAATTTGATCAAGATTGATCCATTATTTTTTGAGTTATCGATCGGATATATATATATATATATATATATATATATATATATATATATATATATATATATATATATATATATATATATATATATATATATATATATATATATATACATAAACACAGATCTCCTCATTAACGATTTTTTTTTGTAATTTCGCTAAAAAGGAAACAGATGTAATTATATGAAATTTAGATTATAGGTTAAAAAAGTAGCGGTGGTATTGATATTGTTTGTTGTAAGATGATTTTCTTAACTGCAGGAAGCATCAAACGAGAAAATACTCTTACCAGATTTGACAGTTTCGAAAACTTTATACTACGTACTATATTATCATGCAGACAACTGCTTCAACAATGAACAACAAACTTTCGAATTTAGGTAGTATTCATCCCCCATTACTCCCATTCAGATATAATGTTTTCTATCCCTAGAAAACAATGCAACACACGACAGTGGTGGCTTAAGAACACAACTCATTGCCACCCTATGGTTCCGATAACAGAAGATACTTTTTAAAATCGGTGTTTTGCCTGTTTGCGTCTTGTTTTGTGCTTTCTTTTATCCACATTAAAAATCAGTGGTAGTGTTATGGATTTGTTTAGTTAACAAAATGCTGTCTCAACAGTTTTCAATGCTGTTATATCAAAAATTTCTATTCCCTATTCTTACGACATCAAAGATTCTTGGAGTTTTTAATAAAGTGCTCCTATCTGTTGCTAAATTCATACCATTTCATTTTAATATGGAATAGATGTACAAGCTCGATTTGGCTTATTTTATGACAATAATAACGGGTTCTGAGTTGTTCTATCTTGTCCTTAATCTTCACTATAAAAATCATTGTCATCTTCAGGAAGGATGATGCAGTCACCCTCATTAATGTAACTGAAATATTTTTGATGTTCCGTTTGAGAAAAACTCTCCCCAGTTGTAGTAAATATTTCACTGGCGTTTGTTGACAGGAACGGCGTGTTCACAACAGCATAATACTATTTTAAACAGCTTTTACTTATCACCTTTTTGGAAAAACTCGTAAACTATCTGTAAAGTTTTGTTTGTTGGTGAAGTAACTTGTTTTTATTGATATCTGACATTACTATCGGATCACGCTCTTCTAGGCTTGTACCAGATCGCATCGCATGTTCTTGTGATGGAAGAATCATCCTTAATAAGTCAGTGTGACTGTAGTGTGAAAAATACGTAATAGGAAATTTAAGGTTACATCTACTTTATAGTAACCACAAAGAATAACATTCACTTCTTCAGGTACCGGAAACGTTACTGCTGCCACCGGAATATACCACCAAAAAGTTCCACAATTATTATGTGTAATATTAAGAGGCCTGCAACGTCGTCAATGTTACTTGAAAGTGGCTGTAACTTTTATGTAGGTTTTCAGTAACAGAATATACTTTCGGCTACTGTCGTTTTCTACCTTCAAGTTCCCGGAACTTTTGAGTCATTCTATGAGTACGACGACGTTTCTAATACTTTGAAAACTGTCAAAGAGTTGCGTAACTCTAAAATAGGTATGAGTCGTGGACATTGCGTAATTATCGCTGTTAATATGTAATATAAAATTCGAATGCCTACTATCCACAATCTTTAAATTCTGTTAATTCATAATAAGTACCAGCTTTTTTTTACAAGAGGCGTTCCCAAACGATGTTCTGATCACAATGAAATTAACAAAACTGAATATCCTGAAGAAAATTCTTGAAGAAACATTTTCAAAAACCGTTTACATTTTTAAATTTAGACACCAATGTAATCATTTTCTAAACCTGACAAGGAAAATTGACTTTTAAAAATATTTTTAAGATATCTGCCATATACAATGTGCTGCAATTTCTATGATGCACAGTATAAGTTTCACTTTGTTAACTGTTATCTATAGTATAGACATTAAGATTTATTACAAAGACACAGTTTCAGTTTTCAAAAAATAAAACAAAAATATCTGGACGCAGCAAGGGCGTTATGGTAGTGAATTTTCATAAAAATATTTTTAATAGGAAATATATTTTTTTTAAGAAAGCTTGCATCAAATTTGGTTACCAGTATAACCTATATAGGAGAAACAGTACACCATATTTCATCAAAATAAGTTTATTGTTTGACAATATACAAAAATTATTCCGAAAATATACCTAAAATGTGCCCAAAAAACTGGTTTCCTGGCCAACGAACCTTAGGTTAATTGTAAGTTAAGCTATCGAAAGAAACATTTTATGAAAAATCGCTATCATAACGCAGTTGCTGAGTCCCCAATTTATTTTCTTACAAAAATGCATTATCTTTCGATAGAAAATGCAAAAATTGTAATACTATAAGGCGTGTTCGATTAGGAAAAAAAGTTCATCAGCAACGACTTAAGGGCCACCTGTGATTGTAAAAATAATTTTATAAGATGCAGCTCCACACATCGTATAATTAACATATAATTTTTTTATCATCTTGTATAATAATGGATATTTTGAGCTTTACCCTATAAATGTGTCACCCTGTATATATGAAAACAGATAAAAACTGAAACTAACCCGGATATGGGTTCTCTGGGGCCTACTTCGCGCTCATTTAAAGAAATATTTTCAAAATTCAAAAGTAACTAAAATTTTATCCAACTCTATGAGTAAAATTGTGATGGCCAAAAATAAATATGATTGTAAGAAGAAGAGCATGTCTACATTTGTATTACAAATGTCAGAAAACAAAATATTTATTTACATGTCGCTTTGAAAGTAGATCTGAGATTTATCAAAATAATTTGTCAGTTGAATATGACATGTACTGTTGCCGTGGACTATCAATATGCACTATTGTATTACGCCTTATAAGAATCTTGTTGTTTTTTGGAGTACGAAAGCTTATTTTACTGTAAAACATTTTCCCATCTCTTAACCTGAAATGGTTTTCGTTTCATTTAACGTTGTTTCATTATAGCGTCACAGTAGGTTTTAGAATTTAGAAAATATTCTATTTTGTGTGAATTTTTTCGTTGCATACCTAGAACAAATTGTATTTTCTTTCAATTATAAATGATAATTTTAAGTTAATTCCTATATTTTCTGTGCCCAATGTGTTGAACGGATGCGAAACGGGAGAAGGAAATTTCATTTAAAGTTAAAATGACGAAGAGAACTTTATTCCAGGCACGAGAGTTGTTTCCATTTTCTTAAATATTAATAACATTTATAGGTAAATTAGCAGATTAGCGTATTGTTCGTTTTTTGAAAAAAAAATCAGAAACATGCTTAGAGGAACCCCTTTATGCATTAACCATCGGACAAATGCTGTGATCTCAACTCCACAATACAGTTAAGAGACCTAAAGTAAATTTTATGTTCTGTGCAAGGTAAACATGTTACAATGGAGCTACAAATGCAAACTGTAAAAAACTCACCTTGCAGAAGTCCATAGAAAGGAGAAACTACTTACCAACACCGTTTCTCCATAAAAAAACTTCCACATTATTGCACAATTGACAAAAAAACGCTACATAATAAGCGTAATCTGATTCCTTAAAATTAAATAAATAATTGAAACTGCTACCAAAGCATCACATCAAGGGTCTATTTTAAATTAATTTTCTGCAAATAATTTAATAAAATAAAGAACAACGAAGATTGTAGCTGAAACTTAAGAATTTTAAACTTCATTTACGACATTTAAGCTGCATAGCCGTTCTCTATCTAGAACATGTCAATTTTGACGTTTAGAATCGCGACTTTTTTGACGTTTTAAGAATAAAAACTTAAAAGCTTATAACTTTGTTTTATTTTAACGTAGAGATTCAAATTTTGGTGCATTGTTTTCTTTTTGTGATATAAACCCTCGCACTCAATATGGTTGCCCTAACTTTGTTATTTCCGGAGATATAAAAATTTTCTGAAAGAAAACACTAAAATTTTCCGGGAAAAACTAGTCCGATTTTCCTGGCTAACGAACTCATCGAAGCCACTTGTGAAAGGAAAGGAGTTAGCGGTGTGAAACATAAATATAATATATATATATATATATATATATATATATATATATATATATATATATATATATATATATATATATATATATATATAAACATATAAAGTCTGAAACCGACCTCGGATTTGGGTTCCAGGGGTCCCAAATAGCGCCCATTTGAAGAAATTTTTTCAAAATTAAAAAGTCAGGATCTCCTCATTAGTGAATTTTTTAAAGAAAATTCACTAAAATGAAGGTACCTACCAAATTGTATCCAAATCGGCCCATTTTTTCTAATTATCGGTGCGATACGACAATTCACTAAAACTGTTCTATTCTAAATTTTGTGACAACTTATCATTATATAAATAGGTAGCTCGATGACCCCACATATTTCACTGAAGATGAGAAAATATCCAATATAGAAACTACATTTTAAATAAAAATGACTATTCTCGAAAACTTACATATTGATGCTGGTTCTTTAAAAAATGCGGAGAGCAATTCACTTTTCCATCGAAAGTCATATGGACCTATGAAATTTGAGTTGCTCATTGAGCAATTTACAATCAGTGTAAAAATCATGAGCGGACAACAGAAAATCCACATTTTTCAAAGCAAAAGCGGCTCCAGACAAGGTTAGAGTTAATTGTGTGTTAAGGTATGTTCGGTACTATTTCTATCCAATCTTAATACTGATTTTTCTTTCTTGTTTTATTTCCTTCTAGACTGTCATTTGATTGACCAATTCACTTTTTATGAAAATTTAACGAAACAAAAGCACACTGCACTTTTATTGCATAAAAATTTGCCTACTATAACGCCATTTTTACGAAGAATGAAATGAACAAATTATGGTAACGATAATATTACGGGGTCTCGCTTGAAACAACAAAATGTTCGTCCGATATTGTAGAACAATTTTAATGACCGCGTAAATGTCTTATAAAATTACTCGTCAAACTTCAGTACACTGTGTCCATAAAGTTTGGTGTAAACACATTCACTGAAATGTCGGGACGCACCAAGTGCGTTATGGTAGCGAATTTTCGTTAAATGCTTCAAGTTTGAACAACTCAGTTTTCTATAAGCCTAGAAGTTTAGTTTGGGTATATAGTACAGTTTTTACCAGGGCAACATACGTACCAAATTTCATCAAAATTGCTGTTATAGAAAAATCGATTTTTTTCAGAAAAACTGGTCCGACCGGGCTGGCTACAGAACTCGTCCGCGGTCTTAATAAAATGAACATATGTGCCAAGTTTCGTACAAATCATTTTACTATTTTTTGAGTTATCGCTCGGATACATACATCCAATATATATATATATATATATATATATATATATATATATATATATATATATATATATATATATATATATACAGTGTGTCCCAAACTGAATGGGAGTGTATTGCTATATCCGTTATTATTAGAGACAGGGAGACGGTTAAATTATCAATGTTTTGTTAAATTTCATGCTGGTTCCAAATATGACTTGTATTTTGTCCTGCCTCTTTTCGATTTCGAGTTATTTTGAAAAAAACAAAAAATTTCGGTTTTCGTTTTCTTCAGTAGGCGTTGGTCTGATATGTCTAAGACTTGCACATTATCAGGACACTTTTTACAGAGTAATCTTCTTGTGATATTCTCAACTTTTGATTGTCATTTTGTTTTTGAGCTACAGGTATCAACGTTTGTTTTAATTGTGGCAGCCATATTGGATTTTTTACCAATGTGATAGCCTGTAAAAATAGCTTTTCGATGATGTACACCATGCTTGAGAAATCTTGTAATTGCACTGACAATTTTGAGAAAACCCGTTTTGGAGATAGTAGGCTATGAAATCTTATACCAGAAAACAAATGACAAAAAAGGTGTTCAAAAAGCAGTAGGCTAAGGTCTAAGAATAGACTTCTACTTTTAACATAATTTTCCGTAATGATTCACGATAGAAAAAATTGGAACTTTGAGCACACCAATGATATTTTACATTACAACCCTATCCTAAAAAACATTTATAATTTAATTAAATAGGTAAACCTAGTAAATAACTAAATTTACTAACAGAACCTAATAAAAAGCAGATTAATGATTTACGAAGACGCCTTTGAAAATTGTTTCATTTTTAAACGTAAGTCAATTGAAAAACAACAGAACAAAGGTTGCTATGGATCTAACACTATCGCGACAATTAAGAATACTGTCATTCTTAATTATCTGAACAATTTGAGGTGTATTTAACACGTTGCTTAAAATGTTGTACTAAATAGTTTGTTTCCTGTTTATTTTAAATATTATTCAACAATATGGTCACTAATGAAGGATATTTTGAAATGTTGGAATGTTATATACGTTCTAACCGAAATACTGAGGCAGCTGCAAATTCATATCAAAACAACTACCCAGAAAGACGACAACCAAACACCAAAATATTTCGCAGGATCGTGACCAATCTATTGAACAACGGTAGCTTCCTCGCAAAGAAACTACCAATGTCAAGAAATGAAGAAAGAAATAATGCTGTCTTACAGGTTTCAAACGAAAACCCCCCGAAATCTGTTTGGTTTTATGGTGAACAAATTGACGTTTCAAAAAGTACGGTAGACCGTGTATTAAAACAAAGTCATTACCATCCATACAAACCTACAATCGTACAAGGCTTAAATGTTGACGATTCCCTAAGCGACTTCAATTCTGCAGATGGTATCAAGGACCATGTCACCAGGATGAAAATTTTCATTTGAAAATAATATGGACTGATGAATCCAGATCTACAAAATGTGGTGTGTATAATCGCCATAATAGGCATTATTGGGAAAACGAAAATCCCCATCTAAAGGCAGAAAGACGATTGCAAGACAGATTTGGTAATAATGTTTGGTGCGGCTTATTAGGTAAAAAACTGTTATTTTATTTGTAGATTAGACAGTTAATTTTAAAAAATTTCAGGTAACTTCATTGTTGGTCCGTTCTTTTTTGAAAATAATTTAACTGGGGGAAGATATCTCAATCTATTGAGAAATGATATCGTACTAGCAACTAGAAGAGTTCATGATAATTTAGACGAGATTTGGTGCCAACAAGACGGTTATCCTGCTCACAATGTTATTATGGTCAAAGAATTTTTGTACCAAAATTTTAATAATCGTGTAATTTGTAACAATGGGCCGGTTCATTGGTGTGCTCGAAGTCCTGATATAACATCCACGGATTTACGAAACAGAATCACGGAAGCTATAAATCATATTAACCAAAACATCCTCACCAGAGTTTGCAGGCATGTTTAAAAAGGTGCATAAAGTGAATTGAACAAAACGGTGGCCATATTGAACAATTTTCTATTTAGTGTATTTTTAAGTTTCTATTTTATTATTTGTTGCGTTCCGTTTCTAATTGTGTTGTTTTGTGTTTAGGTTTATATTTTTTATTGCAGGGTTTTGTTATTAAACTGTTTCACATAATATTACCTAGCATTATTACCTAATTAAGTATTGTAAATTAAATCACAATATTTTTTTATCGTGAATCATTACGAAAAATTATGTTAAAAGTAGAAGTCCATTGTCAGACTCCATGGACTACTGTTTTTGAGCACTTTTTTTTGTCATTTGTTTTCTGGTATTGGATTTCATAGCCTACTATCCTCAAAACGGTTTTCCTCAAAATTATCAGTGCAATTGCAAGATTTCTCAAGCACGTTGTACATCATTGGAAAGCTCTTTTCACATGAGCAAAAAATACAATATGGCTGCCATAATAAAACCAAACGTTTATACATGTAGCGCAAAAACAAATGACAATCCAAATTTGAGAATAGCACAAAAAGATTACTCTCTAAAAAGTGTTCTGATAATGCGTAAGCCTTAGACATGTCAGATCAACGCCTATTTAGATATTGAAGAAAAGAGAAATCGACAAATTTTCGGTTTTTTCAAAATAACGAAAAGAGGCAGGGCATAAAAGTCATATTTGGAACGAGCATGAAATTCCACAAAACATTGCTAATTTAACCGTCTCCCAATCTCTAATAATAACGGAGATAGCAATACATTCCCATCCAGTTTGGGACACACTTATATATATATATATATATATATATATATATATATATATATATATATATATATATATATATATATATATAAACTTATAATAATTTTAACGGACCTTGCTTTCGGGTTCTAGGGGCCCAAATTCGCGGATTTGAAATTTTTTTTGAAAAAGCTCACCGTCGATACCTCTCTATTGGCGATTTTTTTTAACATACATTCGCTGAAACCTGAAGAGCGTTTCAGTAACCAAGTTAGCGTCATCAGAGGATGAACAATTCTAAATGTTCCACGACTACAACTGTGTTTATATTTAATGCAGGTACTGGACCTAGATGATTGAGGGTGGTTTAAACAAAGCAAAACATTCATTGCTTAGTTACCGGATATTCCCTCTATCCGAATTCGGTTATCATCATTCACAAGCTCCCTTTGACGACATCTCTCGTAAAGTGCTCAACCAATAAACTGCATATAAGCGGCGGTGCTTAATTCATGCAACTTTTATTATTATTATATTTAGTAATATGTATATATATATATATATATATATATATATATATATATATATATATATATATATATATATATATATATATATACTTCTGAAAACATTGCCTGTCCTGGTTGTCTTCCATTTTTGTTTAATCTTAGATCTTAGGTTCTTTTTATCTACGTGGTGGATATTATCCCAAATATGTCGTGCAACACAAAATCTATCTGTAGTATCGTGTCTTAGTTGTACTAAATATTTTTGGATCTAATTTGAATACATCTCTTTGTTTGCCTGACCTATTGTATTTTTTGTCAAAAATGTTAATTGGAAATTGGATTTCTTGAAAATGCTAACTACATCTGCGTGATTCGTGGTCAAATGGTAAGCAAACAAAGTTTTCTTTCTTTTGGCTCCCTCTTTTCGAAAGATCTTTGATTTTTAGTGAATTTTCTTGAAAAAAATTCACTAATGAGGAGATCCCGACTTTTGAATTTTGAAAAAATTTCTTCAAATGAGCGTTAATTAGGCCCCCCAGAAAACATATCCGGGGTCAGTTTCAATTTTTATATGTTTATATATATATATATATATATATATATATATATATATATATATATATATATATATATATATATATATATATATATATATATATATATATATGTATCACACCGATAACTCAAAAAATAATGGGCCGATTTTGATTAAATTTGGTGAAAAAATTCCTTTTGCAAATGGCTTGGATAAGTTCGTTAGCCAGGAAAATCTGCCCAGGTTTTCCTGGAAAATTTTGTATTTTCTTTCGAAAAAAATTTATATCTCCGGAATTAACAAAGTACGGGCAACCAAATCTGGTACGCAGGTTTATATTCTTATGAGTAAGCTACCTACCAAAACTTAGCTATGTAGCTCAAAAGACAAAAAAGTTATAAGCATTTAAATAAAAATAAATTGGGGTTTTCCTCAAAACGTCAAAGTGGCGATTTAAAATGTCAAAATTGGCAACATTTAGGCAAGTAACTTAAATCTAATACGGGCTATAGAAATAAAATGTCTCAAGAAGGATGTTTTACCAACCCTAAAGTCTGGGGTTAAGGAGTCGCGGGCCAAAGGACTCCAGGGGGCAAGCTGAGGAAGTGGAAATAACAACATAAACTCCCGATGAAGCTTTCCCCAAGACCGTCATGCGCGGTAAAAATCCGCATCCTACACGAGGTGACCCTGCTAATAACTAAACATGAGGGATCTAGACAAGGAGGTCGAACTAAACTCCCCCAATCTACGGTGTCACGTGACCCGTGCCTATGGGTGGATGGCACCAGGGCGATGGTGTCGTGAACGGAACCTCTGGAGTACCAGGCAACCCTCCAGAGTAACCCGCCTTGCACCACACAGGCGGTTCTGATGGTGTGGACAGTATTTCCCCCATTCTCGTGGGAACAACATGAAGATAATAAACACATACAAAACCAAAACCAATGAGGCTCGAGGAGTGGCTCCGGCTACAGACTTGTGCCTTGAGTCTATTCCGGAAACGGAGACGAGCCAGGGGGCGGCAGCGGACTCTGGAGGTCCCACGACCGGCGTAGATACGGGGGATCAGGCGGTAGCTTCGGCCAGAGACCTGTCCCCGACACCCAAGCTGGAGGCTGGGTCCCACCGGAGGGCGGCGAGCTCCGCGGACTCCGGGGCCCCTCCACCAGTGAGGACTCTACTGTTAGAGTAGAGGGACTGCCCCGGCAGTCCAAGCGTCTTTCCGGGGCGCAAAGAAAGAAGCTCCGGAGGGCGCAAAAAAATGGCGGCCGGGACCTGGACGGTCGAGAAACCTGTAAAGGCGCAAGAGGGGAGTGCGGGTCAGAAGAGGACGCGCTCGAACTCTAGCACGCCCACTACAGACAGACGTTCCAAAAGGGCCAGGGTGCCTGTAAAGGCGCAAGAGGAGAGTGCGAGTCGGAAGACGCCGCGCTCTGGCTCTAGCACGCCTACTACAGACAGACCTCCCAAAGGAACCAAGGCCGGAACACCGGCGCAGACTGGCTCTTACAGGGAGGCTGCGGAGGGCCTCGGGATGGCGGTGATTGACAGACGCCATCCTGAGGTCACGCTAGACCAGGGGAAGGCGGACTTGATCCAGGCTGCGGTGGTAGCTGCAGTGGACTCTCTTCAGGAAGGGGAGAGCCCGCCTCAGTTCCACCGGACGCGCCTGACGGGGGGCATCCTCTGGACAACCTGTGCCGGCCCGCAGTCGCGGGACTGGCTGCGGAAAACGATCGGGGGCCTCGGTCAGATTTGGGAGGGGGCGGACTTGACAGCCGTCGAGCCCAAGGAACTCCCAAAGAGACGCAAGGTCCTCGTACGGATCCCTGACACCGTCCCGCAGGAGACGGTGATCAGCAGACTTAAGATCCAGAACCCTGAACTGGGGACGCAACACTGGTCGGTTCTAAGCAGGAAGGCAGAGGAGAAAGGACAGACGCTCGCCTTCTCGATCGACCCGACATCTTACAGAGCCCTTGAAGGAACCTCCTTCAAGGAATTCTGGGGCATGGGAAGGGTTTGCTTCCGCCCACTGGGGAAGCAACTAAGGGTTAATTGGACTTAGGTTCCTTCAGGTCAACCTCCAACACAGTAGGGCAGCCACGGCCGGACTACTAATGGCTCTGAGGAACACGGATGTGGCCCTCATCCAGGAACCGTACTCCTATAAAGGAGAGATCAAGGGACTCGGCGGAGCTACTGGAAAGCTCATCTACAGCAGATCCAGCGAGAACCCGAGGGCCTGCATTTTTGTCAGGGAAGGGATAGAGTTTCTCCCTCTAATGAATTTCTGTTCCAGGGACCTGGCAACGATCAAAATCCGATGTAGAGGAGCGGATGGGCTGAGGGACATTACTGTCGCGTCAGCCTATCTGCCAGGGGACAGCACGGACCCTCCTCCACCCAACGAATTGGAGCAGCTGATGGTGGGTAGCAGAGCAGGTGGATGGCAGACCATCATCGGCATGGATGCGAATGCGCACCATGAGTTGTGGGGTAGCTCGGACACAAATTCTAGGGGTGAGGCACTTTTACAATTCTTTATGAAATTTAATTTAGACATATTGAATAGAGGTAATAAACCGACCTTCGTCACAACACGGCGTGAGGAAGTTTTAGATCTAACAGTTTCCACCCAGTTTCTGGGTGACTTTGTTAAAAGCTGGGCTGTGTCTGGGGAAGTGAGTAGCTCAGACCACAGATACATCCGGTTTGAAATCGCCAAAGTCGAAAGAGAAACGGTATGGTACCGGGACCCCCGCAAGGCGGACTGGGAAGCCTACAGGGCAGACCTGGCTGTGGAACTGCGGGGGGTTAAGAGTACCATAAAAAATTCAATAGACCTCGAGATTGCAGCAGTCCAATTGCGAGACGCAATTACCTCGGCCTATAACGCCAACTGCCCCCTGAAAATGAGGGTGTCCACCAGGAACGTCCCGTGGTGGAACGAGGACCTCAGGCAAAGGAGGACGCAGGTTCGTAAGCTGTTTAACGCGGCCAAAAGGTCGGGAGCATGGGATGAATATAGACAGGCCCTATCGACCTATAACAAAAGACTGAGGGACGCCAAGAAGGAGTCAAGGAGGAGGCACTGCGAAGAAGTGGAAAACACGTCCGAGAGTGCTCGACTACACAAGATCCTGTCTAAGGGCCCTCAAACTAACATAGGCTCCCTTAGAACACCCACGGGAGGCTTTACAAGCTCGGGGGAGGAAACTATGGAAATTTTACTCCAGACGCACTTCCCCGGCTGTAACATAATAAACCAATCACCTCCGGACTGGGAACACTCAGAAATAGAGGCGCCTTATAGGCGGGCATCTAGAGTAGACTGGACAGTCGCTAAAGAGGTGGTTACCTGGAGCAAAATCAGATGGGCCATTAACAGCTTTAAGCCATACAAATCGCCGGGATTTGATGGAATAATGCCCATCATGCTCCAACAGGGGATAGATATACTGGCGCCGGTGCTTACCCTCATTATGAGGGCCAGCCTGGCTCTGGGGTACATTCCGAGAGCATGGAGACTGGCCAGGGTTGTATTTATTCCTAAACCTGGGCGTCCAACAGACCAGGCAAAGTCACTGATGCCAATAAGTCTCATGTCCTTCTTGCTGAAAACAGTGGAAAACTGCTCGACCGGCACATTAGGGGCGGTGTACTGGAAGCATATCCTCTACACTGCGGAAAATATGCATACAGAGCAGGATTCTCAACAGAAACAGCACTGCACCAACTGGTGCTGAAACTCGAGAATACGCTGGAGAACAAGGAGGTGGCGCTGGGGGCCTTCCTAGACATAGAGGGGGCCTTTAGCAACACCTCGTTCGGATCGGTTCTGGCAGCTGCCCGGGAGCGTGGAATAGAGGAGACCTGCTGCAGGTGGATCGGTTCCATGCTCAGGGACAGGGCGGTGTTCACCTCACTCGCGGGAGGGACTCTGCTGGCGGGGGTCGCGGCGGGGTGTCCGCAGAGGAGCGTTCTGTCTCCCTTGCTCTGGTGTCTAGTCGTGGACGGCCTGCTGGGGAGGCTCTCGGGAGGGGGGTATGAGGTACAGGGCTATGCGGACGACATTGTCATCATAGTCCGAGGAAAGGTCACACAGGCAGTGTGGGAGCGTATGCAGACTGCACTGAAAGTGGTGGAAGGGTGGACGGTTGATCAAGGGCTCGGGGTGAGCCCCGAGAAAGCAACCGTCGTGCCGTTTACGAGGAGGAGGAAGTGTGAAAGCCACAGAACTCTCACTCTATACGGTAGGAGCGTTCCAATCGCCAGGGAGGTAAAATATCTTGGGGTAGTATTGGACTCTAAGCTAACCTGGAATGGTCACATTGGAAAAATACTGCGTAAGGCAGTCATGACCTTAGCCGTCACTAGGCGGCTATATGGAAAAACGTGGGGACTAAGACCTAGTATGGCCCACTGGCTGTACACAAGGGTGGTCAAACCATCGTTAACATATGCGGCACTGGTCTGGTGGCCTAAGGTGACACAATCCAGTGCCAAACAAAAACTAGGCAGGATCCAAAGGATCGCTTGCCTAGGCATCACAGGGGCCATGTCTTCAACCCCAACAGTCGCCATGGAGGTGTTGCTGGATCTACCCCCCCTACACTTAGTTATTATGGGAGAGGCCAGGCTAGGACTATACAGACTAGCCTGCAATGGTGGACTGAAGATCAACCCAGGCTTTAGGGGCCACTGCAAAATTCAGGAGATCGTGAAGGAGCCCATGCTTGAAATGAGGTCAGACTTCGCGAGCCCGCGAATGTGCAGGGAAAACAACTTTACAGTGGAAATCCCTGATCGCCAGGCATGGCGGGAGGAGACGCCGGGCATGCCACGGGACGCGCTCGTCTGGTTCACGGACGGATCTGGCGGGGAGCGTGGGACGGGGGCAGGTGTTTACTCGGAAGGACCGAGGGTAAGTCATAGTATTTCCCTCGGAGCCCATGCAACGGTGTTTCAGGCCGAGATGTACGCCATCCTGCACTGTGTGCGGGAGAACAAGAGGAGGGGCTACACCAACAAGCGGATCCTCATAGCCACAGACAGCCAGGCAGCCCTTAAGGCACTAAGTAGCCCACGGGTAAATTCCTGGCTGGTGAGTGAGTGCCGAGACGAGACGAGCGACCTGGCTGGGCAGAATGAGGTGACCCTCATCTGGGTGCCGGGTCACTCGGGGGTTAAAGGCAATGAAGAAGCTGACAGTCTCGCGAAGAGAGGGTCAGCAGAACCATTTATGGGACCAGAACCGGCTCTGGGCGTGTCAAAGAGCACTGCCAGGGGAGCCATTAAGTCCTGGGTCAGAAACCAACACAAGGTGTACTGGGCGGACTGTCCAGGGCTCAGACATGGGAAGTCAATAATTGACGGACCCAGTTCAAAGAGAGCTGTGGAGCTGCTAAACCTTAGCAGAGGACAGCTCAGAAACACAACAGGTCTCTTGACGGGACACATGGCCGTCAAGAAACACCTGCATAAAAAGGGGGGTTCGAAGGGGACCTCGCATGCAGACTCTGCGGCGAGGGGGAGGAATCAGCCCAGCACATCTTGTGTGAGTGTATAGCTCTGGACCGGAAAAGACAACTGATCTACGGTCACTCTAGACCGGAGACAGCGCAATATAAAACTTCACCCTACCAATCGCTGTGCAGACTAGTTCAAGGCACAGTGATCTTGGAATGGGTGGAGTAAGACTAAGGGTATGCACAATCAACCAAGCGTTGCGGTGCTATCGGGGCGGCAAGGCCGCGGACGAGCCCTGAGGGAAAAAAAAAACCCTGAAGTCTTAGTTTCAACCGTCATTGTCCTTCATTTTACTAAAATATTTGCAGAAAATTCATTTCAAATAGACCCTTTCTTTGATACTTGGCAGTAACCTTAGCTATAGAGTTTATCGTTTAATGGTATATAATTTTTGTCGAATTTTCGTAAAAAATCAATAAAGCTCAATATATCCGTTATTATATAAAATATGAAAAAAAATGTATATGTTAATTATAGGGTGTCTTCAGCTACATCTTAAAATAATATTTCTACAATCACAGGGTGGCCCATAAGTCGTTGGTGATACAAATTTCTTTTTTTTTAAATCAAACACGCCTTATGTTATTGCATTTTTGCATTTTCCATCAAAATATAATGCATGTTTGTAAGAAAAGAAATTCTGGACGCAGCAAGTGCGTTATGGTAGCGAATATTCATCAAATGTTTCATATTTGAACAGCTCAATTTGCTATTAACCTATAAGGTTGACCAAGAAACGTGTTTTTTCGGGAACACTTTAAGTTTACTTTTGGAAATTTTAGTACATTTTCACACAATAAAGTTATTTTGATGAAACATGCCACATTGTTTTTACTATATAGGTTATACTAGTAACCAAATTTGATGCCTGCTTTCTTAAAAAAACACACATATTTGTTATTAAAAACATTTTTATGAAAATTCACTACCATAACGCACTTGCTGCGTCCAGAATTTTTTGTCTTCTGTTTGTTAATTAATTTCTCCACTAGGCAATCAGTGTATCCGTTATATTCAGCCACGCTCTTAATATACCCTACTTTTTTGCTATATGTATTTTTGCTTAAACGAAAATGTATTACTTATTTACTACAAAGTTCAAGCTAACCGTTTTTTTTTTGTGTGTGTACGTATGCTGTGATTTATTCGGAAGGTAACTTAGTGTGGTGGTTTCCTTGCTATGGACATTGAGTTATAAAATGGCTTTATTTTTGATAACTAGTACATTTAAAAAGGGAGGTTTATTATTGATTTCCAAGTGTTCAACACAAACATTTACAGAATTGACGATTTTATTGAACAGTAAATTTGACTTTATGAAATATACCTACGAATTGGAAATTAATATTAAGTACCCATTCTAGATGTACTAGTTATCAAAAATAGAGACACTTTAGAATTGGATGTCAATAGGAAGGAAACCACCACTCTAAGTTACATTCCGCATGAATCACATCATACGAATGGTGGATACGTTTCGCTCGGAAAAAGTAAATAACACATTTATGAATTATGTTCCAAACTTTATCATCGCACTGTACATAAACTTGTATTAGCATCTGTTAAGCAAAGCGGGGTATACCATGTGAAGAGGAATAATTAAACAGAATAAACCTTAAATTAAGCCACCATTAAATTTATTTTTGCCATTTTGTCATATGTATTCTCATTATATACATGACAAATTTATGTTCTGAAATTCACCTGTCCAAATTTATAATTATGTTTATCTATTTTTAGTGAATTTTCTTAAAAAAATTCACTAATGAGGAAATCCCGACTTTTGAATTTTGAAAAAATTCCTTCAAAGGAGCACTAATTAGGACCCCTAGAACCCATATCCGGAGTCAGTTTCGATTTTTATATGTTTATATATATATATATATATATATATATATATATATATATATATATATATATATATATATATATATATATATATAAAGTATTCAATTTTTGTGATGGTAATAGTGTTATTTATCAAAAAATTGTGAGAAAGCCGTCAGTTGTAGACTTCACTCAAATTCATAAAAAGGTTTTCTTCCGACTTTTGAATTTTGAAAACATTTTTGCAAATGAGCGCGAACGAGGACCCCTAGAACCCATATATGTTTATATCATATGTATATATATATATATATATATATATATATATATATATATATATATATATATATATATATATATATATATATATATATATATCACACCGATAACACAAAAAATAAAAGGCCGATTTTGATAAAATTTAGCATGTACCTTCCTTTTGTAAATGGCTTGGATAAGTTCGTTCGTTAGTCAGGAAAATCGGACGAGGTTTTCCGGGGAAATTTTGAGTTTTTATTAGAAAAAAAATTTTATCTAAAAAGAGATCTATCTCTGCCTTATCCTTGACTATTTCCCATGACCGGTCTCTATAATAAATCATTGTGTTGTCAGAAAATTTTATTATCTGCCCTTCTTGGCTTACTCCGAGTATATTGTTTATATAAATTAAAAACAAAATTCGTCCCAAAACTCATCCTGATGTACTCCACACACTATTGGTTTTTCTTTGCTTAGAACGTTTCCCACCTGAACAACTTGATTTCTACCAGTGAAATAATTAACCATTAATTTATAAGAGGTTCCCCTAAACGCTATATCGTAAGTGTATCTAATAATTGACCGTCACTCAAAGTATCGAACGCCGTGCTCAGATCAAGAAAAATCCCAACTCAAACTTGTCCTTCATACCTTTTCATTATATACCTTTTGTTATATACCTTTTATGTCAAGGAGGAGATAGCATCTTGAGTACTTTTCCGCTGTCGGAATTCATATTATGATGAAGACAAAAGACCATACTTTTCTAGATAACTAAGAATTTCACATTTTAATAACTTTTGAAAAATTTTTACCAATGTGGAAGATTAACGATATTGGTTTGTAATTCTTAATGTCTTCTATCTCCATTTTTAAATACTGCGCTGGCTATGGATATTTTAAATTCTTTTGGGCATTTTCCTGAATACATAATTTTATTCATTAGGCGGCAGAGTTGTGACACGACAGAATATCTTATATCTTCATTGTTTCTGATACTAAGTGAGTGGTAAGACACGAAGGAACGTGCCGCCACCTAGTTGCGGAACCAAGTAGTATGTTGTCACGCCAGCTCCAAATAACACAAAGTATTAAAAAATAAAGACTGTATACGACCAACTAACAATTTAGTAAATTGTCAGCCCTGGCCCATTTCTACCCTAATAAAGGGACAAAATATGTGAGGCTAGATGCATTCTCACAACAATTAGAACCGTAGACCGGTTTTGCTCTAATTAGAGTTCGTCAGTACGGCATACTAATTGTAGCAAAAATACACCTATAAAGTAATACGGCTATGGTAGCCAGCCTTCCAACACTAAGTGAGTGGTAAAACTCGAAGCAACGTGCCGTCACCTAGGTGCGGAACCAAGTAGTATGTTGTCACGCCAGCTCCAAACAATACAAAGTGTTAAAAGATAGAGACTGTATACAACCAACTAACAATTTAGTAAATTGTCAGCCGTGGCCCATTTCTACCCTAACACAGGGACAAAGTATGTAAGGCTAGATGCATTCTCACAACCATTAGAACCGTAGACCGGTTTCGCTCTAATTTTTTTTCACAATTTAAAAGTCGCGACCTACTCATTAGAAAATTCACTAAAAAGAGGTGTCAGGCACAAGTCATTGGACTTATACAGGGTGCTTCACGGTGAGTGGCCTATTAGACGTCTCTGGAGAACTGCATCTATTTAAATTCTGAAAATTGGTATCCGCACGTTTTTGATACTGATCTTTCTAACTAAAATATTTTCAATTAGCCTGCGCTTCCGATTATACCGGAAGTCGACACAAACTTTGTTTCCTTAAATAGAACACCCAGTATATTATTAGCTTTTTGACTTACACGTTCAATTTGAGGGCTACTTTGATCACAACATATTCGGGCTAGTTCGTACCGTTTCGGATTTATTCGCCATTTTGTAAAAAAAAATTACGATTGGACCTCTTTAGAAAAATTCTGATATCTTTAAAGACATGCACGATAGAAACATGCGGTTTTCACTATCCCATAGAGCGTAAAAATTCCTACATACTGTTATGAACACAATACGATTTTAAGATAACTGTTATTTATTATATACATTTGAATTTGAAAATTTTCAATCAAAGATAACTTGATTTTTTTAATAAAACGGTACCCATATGTCTTCAGCATCTGATTGAGCGTTATCTTTTAAGTATACATTAGCCTATACCTATCTCATACAGTTTTCTTTGAAAATTGATTTGAAATAGTAATTGTTAGCAGGCGATGTCATTTTTTTTGTACGTAACAAAAAATACAGTAGAAACTAAAATATTTAATGTTCAAGTTAAAAATTATAATAAAGACTGTGTTTGAAAATTATGAATTTAAAATATTTAAAAAAATAATTAAAAAAAATTCTAAGGATAACAACAGTAATATTATTACCTTACACAAGCTTATAGATCCTTGAAGTATTATAACAACACGAGTAACAAAACAACTCACACCTCTTATATTAGCAACTGCTCAAAATGTTGTCCATTAACACTCAAACATTTTAAGATTCGTGTCGTAATGCCGCTAGTGGTTTCCGACAGAATCTTATTCCTATCTAACTCTTCAAACGCCGTTCTTACTCTGATCTCTAATTCTTCGCGTGAATTGACGGGCGTTTCGTATACTTTGGTTTTTATCTTTCCCCAAAGATGGAAATCAAGCGGGGTAAGATCTGGACTTATTGCGGGCCATATCCAGGGAGCGTACTTTCCAATTCCTCTATCTTCAAATAGATCGTCGAATGTGTTGATTTGCCCAAACATGACTCATATGTCTATTGAAAACTCCTTTATGAGAAAATTTCGATTCATCAGCCCATATATATATATATATATATATATATATATATATATATATATATATATATATATATATATATATATATATATATATATATATATTTAAAAGTCATCATCTCCTTGAATATGAATTAACATCGTTTCACAAAACTGGACCCTTTTACTAGTATCTTCTGGATGCAGAGCTTGCACTAAAGTAAACTTACAGTTGTGGATTTTGTGCTTCCACAAGAATCTTTCTACAGAGGAATAAGGAATACCTATGCAGTTCACTGCAGTGTAAATAGAGGCATGTGTATATGCTTCAAAATAAGCCAGGACAGTTATTTCGTTATCTTCATCTCTAATCACTGGACTGGGATTAACTTTGGGTGCTTTAAAGGTACCAAATTCTAGGAAATTTAACTCAATCCTTCTAAACTTCTTTTCACTCATGCGTGGCAGATTAGGATTTAACACATTAAACCTTCTACATGTTCTACTAATAATTCGATTACATTCTCCATGGATGTAAACAGTCAATTTGAATAATCTGCATTGGAATAATGATTTTCCATGTTAACTGTGAACATTAGTACATTGACATTTATCGAATAATTTAGAATGACAAGTATGTAATATAAATGGTTCATCATGGCACACTTGCCTTAACGTTGAGGTTCACCCACAGTATAAGGAACAATTATGCTGTGTTATATTTTTGAATGTCTCTAAATACCCCAAAAACTGTCCTTTTTAGCTATAGGAAACACACAATATAGGTCGGAAAGTTATTAACAAAAAAAAATCGGTTGGAACTGCAAGTTACTGTGTGTCTCTTTTAAAATAAGACAGTCATTGAAGGCGGAAGTAGTCAAAGGTTGGCGCCACCCCGCTGACCATTAATATTTTCAAATCAATTTTCAAAGAAAACTGTATGAGATAGGTATAGAGTAATGCATACCTAAAAGATAGGGAATTTAACGCTGAATCGGATTCTGGGGACATATCGGTACCGTTCTATTTAAAAAATTCAAGTTATCTCTGATTGAAAATTTTCAAATTCAAATGAATGTTAAAACAATGCAGTTAACTTAAAATCGTATTGTTTTTATAAAAGTATGTAGGAATTTTTACGCTTTATGGGATAGTGAAAACCGTATGTTTCTATCTTTCATGTCTTTAAAGATATCAGAATTTTTCTAAAGCGCTCCAATCGTAATTTTTTCTACAAAATGGCGAATAAATCCGAAACGGTACGAACTAGCCCGAATACGTTGTGATCAGAGTGTCCCTTAAATTGAACGTTTAATTCAAAAAGCTAATAATATACAGGGTGTTCTATTTGAATAAACAAAATTTGTGTCGCCTTCCGGTATAACCGGAAGTGCATGCTAATTTAAAATACTTTAGTTAGATAGATCAGTATCAAAACCGTGCGAATACCAATTTTCAGAATTCAAATAGATGTAGTTCTCCAGAAACGTCTAATAGGCCACTGACAGTGTATGTCATAATAATTTACTGTTAAACTAAATTGTTAAAAACAATGAAAATAATAAATAAGTAAAGAAATAAATAAAAATATCTAAACTTATTTGCTTGGTTTTTAGTGGAATGTGCATTTAGTTTTTAGTTATGTACTTATAATTAAGCTTGATTAATGTGTCATGTTAGGTATCTGCATCATTATACATGAGTTTTATACACGGATATAATTTACACTTTCTATCGTAATAAGTTTGCGTGGGGAAAAATATTAATTACTGCAATTTGCACTAAACAATTTAAATTATTATATAATGTATATTATTTCCAAAGCGCGTTGTCTTCTAAAAATTATGAACTTGTTGCATTAGCATTGATGATAGCATAATCAAGAAAAGCGTATCATTCTATTAATGTAGAACATTGATTGTATTCAATATTATATAACTAATTTAAAAAAGTCTGGACGCAGCAAGTGCGTTATGGTAGTGAATTTTCATAGAAATGATCTGGCACAAAATATTTTATTATAACTTTTTTTTCCTGTAACATACAAATCTTAATTTTGGTGTATAGTTTACTTTTTATATCGTAAACCTACTTACCAAATTTGGTTATCATAGATTTTTTATTTTTTAAGATAAAAAATTTTTTCAATTGAAAACACAAAATTTTTCGGGAAAACCTCGTCCGATTTTTTTGATTAACGAACTTGTCAAAGCCATTTACAAAAGGAAGGTACATGCCAAATTTTATCAAAATCGGCCTATTATTCATTGAGATAAAAAAAAATTTCTAATGAAAACTCAAAATTTTCCCGGAAAACCTCGTCAGATTTTCCTGACTAACAAACCTGTCAAAGCCATTTACAAAGGGAAGGTACATGCCAAATTTTATTAGAATCGGCTTAGTACTTTTTGAGATAAGAATTTTTTTCGAATGAAAACTCTAAATTTTCCCGGAAAACCTAGTCCGATTTGCCTGACTAACGAACTTATCCAAGCCATTTACAAAAAAAACGTACATGCCAAATTTTATCAAAATCGGCCTATTATTTTTTGAGTTATCGGTGTGATACATATATATATATATATATATATATATATATATATATATATATATATATATATATATATATATATATATCAATTTATATATATATATATATATATATATATATATATATATATATATATATATATATATATATATATATATATATAAAAACATATAAAAATTCAAACTGACCCCGGATATGGGTTCTAGGGGTCCTAGATCGCGCTCATTTGAAGAAATTTTTTCAAAATTCAAAAGTCGAGATCTCCTCATTAGTGAATTTTTTCTAAGAAAATTCACTAAAATGGCAAGTTAATTTATATGACCAAGGTACGAACAAAATCATTACGCAAATCAGTATTATAAAGGCATCAAGTCGTCAACTGGTTTGGTTCCTAAGAATCTTCGGGAGAACACTAAGAGACTGGGCCTTGGAAAGCATCTTTGTAAGGTTATAATAATAATAATAATAATAATAATAATATTTATTTGCCATCGAGAAATTACATGGTGTGTCAGGTAAATAATATGTATACACATAAACACAGATGGTTAAATAGATAAAATACAATAGTTGTAAAGAACACCACAGAAACAATAGGAACAAACAACAAACAAATCAATCTATGTACCAAATATATAGAAAACTAAACAACAGAAAATACACTTAAAGTCCCTAAGGAGCTGTTTTGATGCCTCTTACCAACCAGTCTCAAAATACTCATCCACTGTATACAATGTCGTCCGCAGCAGAAGTCTCTTAACCTCTCTGGCAAATTGTGATTCAGGCATTTCCCTCAAATTATTTGGCAGTCTGTTATACAGCTTCAAACCCAGATAATTTGCACCCAATTGCGTTCTAGCCAGTCTGTGATATGGTATGCTAAAGTTGGCCTTCTTTCTGGTATCATAGGTATGTAATTGTTCATTGGCTAGAAATAAGTCTTTATTTTGATGAACATATTTTAAGCAGACAAAAATGAATACCGATACTATGATAAGTATACGCTCGCGCTCGAACAACCCACGGCAGCTAGTCTTCCAAGACACGTCGCACAAGACACGTAGGGCTTCTTTCTGCTTCAGGAGCACTTGCTGCAAGCCTGGACTGCACCCCCACAAAAGCACACCATAACCAGCGACAGGGTGAAAGTTGGAAAAATATGCCATCTTGCAGGCCTCCCGGCCCACCACAGCTTTCATTCGCCGCATTGTAAAAATAGCCGTAGACAACCTTCCAAGCAGGGACGAGACATGAGCCGACCAGGCAAGGCCATCCTCCAGAATTACACCAAGAAGCTTTAACCTCGCCCCGCCGCTGTGTCCCGCACCCAGCACCAGTCGTTGTGTCTTATTTAAGTTTAATTTTAGAGAGTTTACTCTAAACCACTCATCTGCTTGGTCAAGGCAAGTCCTAGTACGGAGGCCCAGATTAATCGCCGCTGTTGCTCTGTTAACAAAGCTGGTGTCATCGGCATAAAGCCCGATCGCATCCGATGCAATGTTGGCCGGCAGATCATTCATATAGATGATAAAGAGTAGGGGGCCCAAAATGGAACCCTGCGGAACACCACAATCTACTGCCATCTCATCGGATAGCTGTTTATCCCAATACACAACCTGCCTCCTATCCTCCAGGTAAGACCCAAAGAGGGAGAGTGCTGTACCTCTAACACCATAATGTTCCAGCTTCCCCAACAAAATACACTTTGAAACTGTATCAAAGGCCTTACTCAGATCACAAGCTACGACTTCAACATGATTTTTTTCATCGAGTCCCTCGGCAATACTCATAACAATTTCGGTCAAGGCTGTGTCTGTTGAAGGTTTGGGTCTAAAGCCATGCTGGCGGGGATCTAATATCTTGTATCGTTCAATGAATGCCAGCAACCTCCTCTTAAGAAGCTCTTCAAATATCTTTGATAGAATCGGAAGTAGCGAGATAGGCCGGTAGTTGTCACAATCATCCAAACTGCCACCTTTATGTATTGCAATCACTTTTCCCAGCTTTAACTTTTTAGGAAAGTTGCCTTGGATCATACACTGATTAAGCACCTCACACAAACAGCTAACTATGATAGGAAATACTTCCTTTAACAATGGAACTGTCATTCCATATATATCAGATGAGTGCTTATTTTTAAAATTTTTCACAATGTTGGTCAGTTCTTCATTGGTTGTTGGGTACAAAAACATGGTGTGCAGATTTATATTCTTTTTATTATGCAGCATACCCATAGCCTCATTTACTGAGTGATTAAGGCTACTAGACACATTTATACCGACACTTGTAAAATGATTATTAAGTTGATTCGCATTAAGAGCAGTTTCCAAGCTTGAACAGCGTCGTTTGCCTCTCTCTTTGTTGATTATCGTCCATACAGCTTTAACTTTATTGTCTGCGGCATTAATATATTCATTATTCCTTCTTTTAACTTCACTTGTGTATGTTTCTCTCATTTGCTTCTTAAGGGTGGCCAAGAATTGTCTTGAGTTTTCAGTTCTAATTACCCTATGAATTACTTGAGCTGAATCCACCAGCATCTTAAATTTTTTCAATTCTGGGGATGTAAGTAAAATTTTCTTGTCGCCAAGTGGTACTTTTTTCTTCGGAAAGGAAAGCTTGAAGCACTGCTCAATTGTGTCATGTATATTGTCAAATGATTTTTCTGCATTCTCCTCCAGCAGGCTTGTCCACTCAATTTTTGACAGTTCACGTTTAAACCCAGCAATATTTGTTTTATTTACCACAAATTTGTCAATATACTTTGCTTTAGTTATAGGTCTATAATTAAAAAGGGTCACTATTTGAGGACAGTGGTCTGATAGACATACGTTTAGGGTTTTTCCACTGTAACAAGCCTCATCAATGTTAAGGAAAATGTTATCTATACAGGACATATAATTATCTGCAATACGACTGGGCTGCCTGAAAGCAGGCGCCAAACCAAAACTTTCCACACTATTTAACAACATTTGTTTTTCCTTGCTCTCTTTCAACAAATCAATGTTAAAATCACCCACTATACAAGTCTTCTAAGGGGGTCGTCTGTTATTAATTCAAGACCTTTATTCAACCCCTCTATAAATATATCAAAACTACCAGATGGAGGTCTGTACACAGCCAATATATTCAACTTTACTTTTGTTAATTTAATAGCAGCCATTTCAATATGATTCTCCACAGACATACTCTTTATCATATCATTCGCTTGATAAGCGATACCATCCCTTAGAATTATACCAACCCCACCATGTCTACCTTTATTCCTACAGAACGCATCTGCAACACAATGTCGACCCAAGTTTATACATTTGAGAACCTCCTCAGATACCCAGTGCTCCGTCACGCACGAGACATCAATATCATGTACATTCAAAAACTGAATGTAGCTGTCAATTTTGTTGCCTAATGATTGTAAATTGGTGTTAGAGACTACAATAAAGTCCCTAGCTTCAGAAACAGCTTCGTGAAAACGTATGACAACTTTATCAACCAGTACTATGGAAGTAATGATGTTAGCAAATTTTCTTTAAAAAGTTCACTAATTAGGAGATCTCTACTTTTGAAATTTGAAAAAATGTCTTCAAGTGAGCGCGAACTAGGTCCCCTGAAACCTATAACCAGGGTCAGTTTGAATTTATATATATATATATATATATATATATATATATATATATATATATATATATATATATATATATATATATATATATATATATATATATATATATATATATATATATATATATATATATACATTTGGCGAACTGGTTTATGTTATAAAAAGTAAACTATGTGCCAAAAAATCTAGATCTATAAGTTAAAAAAAAGATATAGGCATTAAAAGTTTTTTGGGTGCCACTGACCACCACAGATGAAATTCAAAAATGACAGAAAAAATACTTTGAAAGTGTGTTTTACAAGTTCTTAAGTTTCAGATTCAACCGTCATTGTCGTTCATTTTACTAAAATATTTCCAGAAAATTCATTTCAAATAGACCCTTCCTCTAAGGCTTTATCAGTAGTTTTAAAAAGAAAGATGGCTCCACAAGGTTTTGTGTAGATTATTGCCGGTTGAATGATGTCACTCAGAAAGATAGCCATCAGCTTCCTAGACTTGACGATACACTTAATATATTGGCAGGCGCAAGATGGTTTACAACATTGGACTTGACATGCCTCGTGTACCTAGATGACGTCATTATCTTAGGAAAGTCGTTCAAAGATCACCAGAAGAATGTCGAACAAGTGTTTCACAAACTACAGGAAGCAAATTTGAAATTAAATCCGAACAAATGCTGTCTCTTTCAAAAAACAGAGTATGAATAGCAACAGGTTGAGAGACAGGTTAATTTGTTAAACCAAGTAAAAGATTGTTAAAATATTTTTCTCACAATTTCGAAATAAACAAAATGTAATAAGAAAACACTGTATATTCATAAATAGTGAAATGGACATTTGTGATGTTACTAAAAGAACTTCTCAAGCAAGAGAGAATAATTAAAAGTGTTTTTGGTTGTGTTAAAAATCATATTTTACATATTGAATAAGTTAGGTTAGTTAAATGTCATATTTAGTTTTTAAGAATTTCTGTTTGTAAATGACATTTAAGTGAAGGATTTGAATTTGGCGGGTATTAAAATTGACTCACCTGTCAAATACAAAAACAATGATGATTTCCATACTCGATACTGGCTGACTAAGTATATACAGCTGAGGAACAAAAGAAAAATGTTGAAAACAATTTCCAGGCAGCTGGCGATGGTTTTTAAACAGGAAATATCAGAGACGATATCCGTTTTCGGTAGAATGTTCTAGAAGGTTGTTGTTGATGAAAACTCTGGGAGATTGCAGGCGTTATATTTAACTGTTCATTAATAAAATGAAATTGTAAGTAAATTATCCACAAAGTAGTGTTCAATGTGTATAGGAAACCAACCAACACCTAGTAGATGATTCAAACAATACGATTACGAAGAGGAACCAATATATCGGTAATAAACACCAAAGTATTACCAGTTCAACGATCAGTAGACGCCGTCAGGTACCATATTAATTCACCATTTAGACAAGCCGTAATAAAAGCAAGTTTCATCTATGTAGAAATCTAAATAAACGATCCATTTATTCTTGGAATATAAATACTTAAAGCAGAAAAGCAGATATCATTAATTTAACAGAAATCTAAATATAACTCCCATCGCATTTCACAAGCAAATTCATAGAGGGCGCATCGGGTGTAAAAGCCAGAACTGCAGAAACAAATAGCCATTTAATAAAATTCAAACAATTGCTAAAATCCTATCAATTAAAAATTTTAAATAAATTTGTTATTAATCTTAACAATAGAGGATCCAGTAGTAAGGGATTTCTAGAATTTCAATTTTAATTTAAACTTTAAACCAATCGTTAATAAAAATCCTTGTTGAATTTGAAAAGTTCTTTGACATATATTATTTGAAATATTTTTTAAAAATAGGAATTATTGATATTCAACATCATTTGGCAACTAGAACCGACTAACTGTGAAAGAGAGTCAATATATATATATATATATATATATATATATATATATATATATATATATATATATATATATATCTGTATTTATTAATGCTATAACAGTGGCAAAGAATACCACCAGCAATACGTGTCATTATATAAAATCAAACACAAAATCTACATACTTGAGCATATAGGTATATCGAGGTCAAGCTATAAGTATTATTCTTAAAGTCAAATTAAATTATTATATACATATAAAACAAACCACAATCAGACTAAACATATTCTCATTTTAAAATAAATTATAACCTAAATATACCATACAGGTGATCCTAAAAATAAATATATACAATAAGATTTAACAAAATATACAATAAGTCATATATAACGTATAAAAACCATTTTAATAGTTGCTATAATAACATAACAATTGTCGCACAATCGTGTGGCATTTTATATATAAAATATAATATTAATTTTATATATATATATATATATATATATATATATATATATATATATATATATATATATATTATATATATATATATATATATATATATATATATATATATATATATATATATATATATATATATATATATATATGCACAATTAATTCTTAAAAATTCAACAATTCTGAATATAATTTGTTGCGTCCGGCAACAGCGCCCACATTTTGAAGTAGTAATTAAGTGTAAACAACATACTTTTAATGATAACAGTGTCAGTGTTAGCAAAGTGCTTGTTATATTGTATAGTTAATATGTTCAAGAGTATTTATAAATCAATAATGGATCATTTCCCAGGAAAAGTAACCTCAGGTTCGAGTTCTCAGATTTATAACAACCACCAGGTTATTTTAAAGATTTTTGATAGTGCTATAAAAGCAGTTAAAACTAACACATTAATAAAGAACACTGTGAAAGTTTCGCAGCGCCATCTGACAGTCGGTGGCGAGAGCCACGTGTTACAGAAACCATGTTATATAGTAGGTTTCGGCAAAGCAGTATTAGGTATGTCAATGGTTCTCAGTGAAACTCTAGGACGTCAACTACAGAGGGGAGTAGTGGTAGTTCCAGATGGTATTTTCAACACTTTCAAGGAATACAAAAGCAATCTAGAAAAATCCGGCAGCAGAATAGAATACTTCGAAGGCGCAAAAAGTAACATCCCCGATAAGAACGCCTTAAACGGCGCCGTCAAGATAAGAAATCTCATCGAAGAACTAAAGAGTGATGATTTAGTTATCGTTTTGATATCGGGTGGCGGATCTGCCCTATTACCCTTACCCAAACCCCCGATAACACTGGAAGAAAAACAAACTTTGATAAGGAATCTTAGTAGGCGAGGAGCCGATATATTAGAACTGAATTGCGTGAGAAAACAAATATCTCTCTTAAAAGGCGGTGGCCTAGCTCGATTGGCTTATCCTGCCAGAGTAATTTCTCTAGTGCTATCTGATATTGTAGGAGACCCATTGGATTTTATAGCCAGCGGCCCAACAGTTCCGAATAAAGACGCAAATAATAATGCTGTGGAAATAATAAAAAAATATGACCTTTATAGTGACCTCTCGAAGTCGATTAAGCAGGTACTAGAAACGACTAATAAAATTGACGAAGATATACCAATAAAAGATAAGACTTATACTCATGTTTACAACTATTTGATAGGGAATAACGAAATGGCTGCTCAAAGTGCTAAACAGCAAGCAGAAAACCTTGGTTTGGACTCGTTAATCTTGTCAACAAAAATAACAGGTGACGTAGATAAGCTAAGTAAAATATATGCAGAACTAGCTTTCCATATACATTCCTATATTAATAAGCTTGCGTCCGAAGAAAGTCTAAAAGATTTCGTAATGCGTTTAAAGCAGGGTTTACATTTGTGCGATGACAAACTTGAAAATATTATGGAATTAAACTATTCCAAAGGCGTCTGCTTGATAGGGGCTGGAGAGCCTACTGTTGTTGTGCGAGGGAAAGGCAAGGGAGGTAGAAATCAACAATTAGCTTTGGGATTTTCGATAGAACTTGATAAGCTCGGAGTGAAATCCAAGGATATTCTACTTCTTAGCGGCGGAACAGACGGCATCGACGGTCCAACTGATGCCGCTGGTGCTATTGGATGTGTGGACTTAATCGGAAACGGAAGACGTCAAGGTATTAATGCTGAGAACTATTTAGTTAATAATGATTCGTACAATTTCTTTTCAAAAGTAAATAACAAACAAAATCTAATAGAAATAGGGCATACTGGAACAAATGTTATGGATATCCATTTACTTTTTATAAAGCAAAGTGTACAGTAAAATGAAAATTGTCATAAAATAAATATTTTGTCTTTCTTAGGTATTAACAGCAATGTTCGACACGCTAAAAGTTTTACACCATAGCTCCTAAACTGTATATTTCATATGATAAAAAAACTCTGGGCGCAGCAAGTGCGTTATGGAAGTGAATTTTCATAAAAATGTTTTGAATTACAAATATATCAATTTGGTTACCGGTATAACCTATATAGTAGGAACAATGTACCATATTTTATCAAAATAATTATTTGAAAATGAAAAAAAAAATTTCGAAAATAACTTTTAAATGTTTCTGAGAAAACTGGTCTCCTAGCCAATGAACCTTAGGTTAATAGCAAATTGAGTTATTTAAATTTGAAACATTTAATGAAAATTCGCAACCAAAACGCCTTTGCTGCGTTCATACAAAAATTTTCCGAAAATAAAGTTAAATGTTGGTTTCCTAACCAACAAAACTAACGTTAATAGCAAATTGAGTTATTGAAATTTGAAGGATTTAATGAAAATTTGCTACCAAAACGCACTTACTGCGTCCAGATTTTGTCTTACAAACATACATCATATTTCGATAAAAAATGTTAAAATGCAGTAACGAATTTGTACTATGAAAATTAGCTAAAAATTATAGACCGTTCAACCATAAACTTCACTAAACGTACAGCGAAAGCATTAACTTAACTAAACCGACAGCCAAAGCATTAGAGAGGGTCTATTTGAAATGAATTTTCTGTAAATATTTTAGTAAATTGAAGGGCAATGACGGTTGTATCTGAAACTTAATGGTTCGCAGAACACTCTTCTTGCAACATTTTGTTTTCACCATCCGTATTTGTTTCACGTTCTTTGCCTAAACACTGCCAATTTTGACGTTTTAAATTGCGAATTTGACGTTTTAAATTGCAAGTTTGACGTTTTGAGGAAAACTCCAAAATTTGTTGCTTTAGCTGCCCGTAACTTTTTGTCCCTAAACTTAGACATCTAAATTTTGGTACAAGGTTCACTCTTTATAATACAAATACGCGTATCAAATTTGGTTGCCCCCTGTTTTTGTTATTTCCGGAAATATGAATTTTTTTAGAAAGATAACACAAACTTTTCCAAAAAAATCTGTTCCGATTTTCCTGGCTACGATATATATATATATATATATATATATATATATATATATATATATATATATATATATATATATATATATATATATATATATATATATATATATATAAACACGTATCTCCCATTAGTGAATTTTTTAAAGAAAATTCACTAAAAAAGAAAATTTGAATCACCAACGACTTATGGGCCATCCTATAATTGTAGAAATATTTTTTTTAAATGTAGCTCAAGCGACCCTATAATTAATGTATACATTTTTTTTCGTATCTTGCATAATGACGGATATATTGAACTTTAAAGATTTTTTACGAAAATTCGACAAAAATGATATACCTTTACCTGATAAACTCTATAGCCAAAGCATCAGAGAAAGGGTCTATTTGAAATTAATTTTCTGGGAATATTTTAGTAAAATGAAGGACAATGACGATTGAAACTAAGACTTCAGGCTTTGTAAAACATTATTCTTGAGACATTTTCCTTCCATAGCTCATATTAGTTTCAGGTTCATTGCCTAAATATTACCAATTTTGACGTTTTGAGGAAAACCCAAATTTATTTTTCTTTAAATGCCTGTAACTTTTTGTCCTTCAATCTACAGAGCTAAATTTTGGTAGGTAACTTACCTATAATGATATAAACCTGCCTACCAAATTTTGTTGCCCTTACTTTGTCAATTCCAGAGATATAATTTTTTTTCGAAAGGAAACACAAAATTTTCCGGGAAACCTCAGCGGATTTTCCTGTCTAACGTACTTGTCCAAGCCACTTGCGAAAGGAAGGTAGTCACCAAGTTTTATCAAAATCGGTCTATTATTTTTTTAGTTATAGGTGTGAGACACACACATTCAAAATTCAAAAGTCGTGATCTCCTCATTAGTGAACTTTTTTTAAGAAAATTCACTAAAAGCAAAACCGGTCTGTGTTTCTACTTATATTTAGAATAACCATATTTCATAAATAACTTTTTTGTTTGAAAGAATACATGTTTCCAAAAAATACACTTGTTTCCGAAAAAACTGATCCGATTTTCCTGGTCAACGAACCTCTTCAAACTATTTACCTACCTACCCAGATATAATTATTTATAAAAAGCTTTTCGACAAAAAAAAATTTGAATGACGATTTGCAAACAGTTTTTTCACAAAAATCCCAACTTTTTTACAATAACCTATTAAAAATTTACTATTAATTACCAAAATTTCACAAAAATGATACAAAAATTATTTTCTACAGCAAAACAAAAACATTCCTGCAAATTTTTTACACAGAAATCCAAGATACCGTTCAAGTTATATACCTAATCTGACATTAAAATAAGAAAAAAGGAAATGTAAACATTTTCACACACACACACACAATATATATATATATATATATATATATATATATATATATATATATATATATATATATATATATATATATATATATATATATATATATATATATATATATATATATATATATATATATATATATATATATATATATATATATATATATATATATATATATATATATATATATATATATATATATATATATATATATATATATATATATATATATATATATATATATATATATATATATATATATATATATATATATATATATATATATATATATATATATATATATATATATATATATATATATATGTTAGGATTGTTGTGGAATAACACGCTGTGGATTGAATAAATATATATAATGAAATACTTGAAGTTACAAATGTGAACATAAAATAATATAACTGTATTAATCGGAAAGCAGCAGATACAGAATTAGAACTTGTCTCTTTATGGCAGTGAACAATTGACTAATGCGCGAGCACCCATTTTGGCAGGCATGCTCAGTGCACCCTTAACAGTTGTTAATCGCACTCAAGGAAGATGGAAATGACCTTCACCATTCTTATTCTAACACTTCCCATCGATTCACAACGTAAGATCACTGAACTAGGCACTATGAAAATACTTTTCGACCTTGACACACTACCCCCATCAGTTCAACACATTTCACATGCTTGTTTCTCGGTAATGGTTTCGTAAAAACGTCGGCAATCATGTCTTCGGATGGGATATGTATCAATGAAAATTCCGCTCTCTCGAGAGCTTCTCTTACAAAATGACATTTTATATCAATGTGTTTACTTCTAGCATGAAACTTAGGATTTTCAGCTAATTTGATGGCACTTAAATTGTCACAATGTAAAACAATTTTAGCAAGAACTTTAAAACTGATTTCACTGATCATTTTCTTCAGGTATATAGCTTCTGTCGCTCCCATGTATTCGGCTTCGGTGGATGACAAAGCGACTGTTTTCTGTTTCTTTGATTCCCATGATATAGGACCACCTGATAAAATAAATGTATAGCCAGTATATGAGTGTCTGTCGTCGGGACAATTGCCCCAGTCTGCATCGACATAACCCATTATACACAAATCGTCGGGCTTGAACACTATACCGTAATCGATAGTTCCTTTGAGATATCTAAGAACACGTTTTGCAGCTAACCAATGCTCTCTTCTATAACAATTATTAAACTGTCCTAAGTAGCTTACAGCAAAACAAATATCCGGTCTTGTAGCCATGGACAAATCGGTAAGCGCACCAACAAGCTCCCTGTACGGCACCTGGTCGTCTTCTTGGGTAGCTTCTTCAGCGGGTTTTCTAAGCCTCACATTTTGATCCATGGGTGTACTCACTGGGTTGGCTTCTTCCATACCAAATCTCTTCAGAAGGTCTGTGACATACCCTCTCTGATGTAGGTTAATACTGTTGCCTTCACGTTTAAATTCTATACCCAGACACTGGTGAACATCACCCAGGTCTCTCAACTCGAATTCTTCAGCAAGTTTTAATTTTAAATTTGAAATATTTTCTTTGTTACGGGATGCTATTAATATGTCATCCACGTAAGTGATGACTAAGGTAACATTTTCACACTCACCTAGTGTAAAAACACATGGGTCTGCCTTGGTGGGATTATATCCATATTTCTGCAGGACTCCACCAAGCTTCTGGTACCAACTTCTGCCGGCTTGCTTTAACCCATATAACGATTTCTTTAAAAGACATACCTTGTCCTCAGATTCGAGAGAAATCAGCATCTCGGTGGCCTTTTTCTGGACGTCTTCTCCATAGCTTCGGTCTTGACAGATCAAATTTAGCGATTCTGACAAATATTTCGGAGGTTCCATGTATATAACTTGCTCTAGGTCGCCGTTTAGGTACGCACAAGTAACATCTAGTTGCTGAATGTCCATATGCATACGTGCAGCTAGAGCAGCTACGAGTCTGATGGAGCTAAGGCGGGCTGCAGGTGCAAATGTCTCGTGAAAATGGATTCCGGGACGTTGACTGAAGCCCCTTGCAACAAGTCTTGCTTTTCGCCTCTCAATGCTACCGTCAGGCTTGTATTTATTCCTTAGAACAATACGACTACCGACCGTTTCTTGATTTTTCTGTCGGTCCACAAGTTCCCACGTATTATTTTTCAACACAGAAGCTATTTCGTCAGCCATTGCACTACACCACTCACCACGGTATGGTCCTGACAGAGCTTCTTTTATGGGAATCTCTGAAAGAAACACTTCTTCCGGGTAAACACTAACTTTGGCTTCCTCGGCAATCTCCTTGAAAACTTTTCTAGGTCTTCCTCTCAGGCCTGTTCTGTAGATAGCTGGTCTACCTCTTGTTCTACGTGTCCTAGGCTCCTCTTCTGTCACTTCCACATCACTTTCACTTTCGTTCGCTGGAGGATACAGCTGGACATCAATTTTCTCATGGTCTAGGTCCTCCTCGTGGTCGACATCTTCTGGAGTAGGGTCACTACACATTTCCTTCTCGATAAATTTCACTTCCCTAGTGATCATAAACTTATTTTCAGCAGGAATCCATATCCTGTATCCCTTGATTTCTTCAGAATATCCAATAAACACCCCTTCCTGGCACCTGGAATCAAGCTTCCCCTTGATCGGATTTCTGTTCAGGCAAAATACTTTACAACCAAAGTCTTTGAAATGTGATACATCTGGAACATGTCCAGTCCACAATTCGTATGGTGTACGCCCATTTAGATTTTTAGATGGACATCTATTTCGAATATAGTTCGCAGTATTCACTGCTTCGGCCCAAAAGACTGAAGGTAAGCCAGATTGCATTAACAAGCAACGAGCTGTATCAAGAAGTGTACGATTCCTTCGCTCTGATACACCATTTTGTTCGGGAGTATACGGGCATGTAAGTCGACGTGATATACCATGTTCTTTCAATAAATCTTCAAATTTTTGACATGTATATTCAGTTCCATTATCAGATTGGATACATCGAACCTGTCTGCCCCTCTGATTCTGAGTAAGCTTTATGTATTCTCGTGTTTTATCCACCACTTCACTTTTATGCTTCAAAAAATAAACTACGCAATATCGTGAATAATCGTCGATGAATTCTAGGAAATATCTATTCTTAGAGTGACTTTCAACTCGCATCGGACCACAAACGTCCGTGTGTATTATGTCCAAGATATCACTTCTCCTGTTAGATTCCTTTGGAAAAGGAAGTCTGGTCATTTTACCACGTAAACATACGTCACAGTTAACATTTTCTAATTTCTGATTACAGTTCATTTTCACACCGATAATTTTATTGTTTCTGAGGCATCGCACTAAATCTTGAAAGTTCAAGTGACCAAGCCTACGATGCCATAACTTTATCGTTTCATTTGAAGAAACTGACATGAAAGCTGAGTCTTTCGCGATCTCCCGTGCATAGTACAGGTCACCCACGCGGTCGGCTATGAGTTTCACACCACCGTACTTATCGAATACTAATGCACAGTCTTTCTTGAACAAAACTTCATTGTCTTTGTTGGTTATTTTACTCACAGATAGTAAGTTTGTTCTTAAATCGGGAACATGCAGTGTGTCATTTAACTGTATGTCTTTCACTTCGCCGAAGACGTCGGCCGCGAATGACACCGTACCCGTCGCCACTATTTCCGTACAGGCATTATTCGCGAGTCGCAAGTTTTCATTCACGGATTCAGCTAATTTCGAGAAGATTTCCGTGTCCTTGCATAAATGTGAAGTCGCACCACTGTCTAAACACCAGTTCATTTTCGCGTTGCCGTTACCGATACCGGGCTTCGCTGACACTTTAACGGTGTCAGAGTTTGTCGAACATTCACTAGATAACCACCCTATTGTTTCGTTGTTATTTCCTGGCTCACACTTCGCTGAAGATTGTGCGTTTTTATTCCTCGCACAGTCAGCTACCTTGTGACCTATCTTCTTGCACCGATGACAACGAAACTTGAAAGTTTCTGTGATATTTCTTTCTTCTTTATTTCTGTTGTTTCCTCCGCCATTCTTGTTTACATTTTTACGATTGTAGTTATTCCAATTCCGCTGTCCGCAGGACTTGCGCCCTATAAACAAAGCACCTTGCGTCGGCGTAGATATGCCGTCTATTTGTCGTGCGCCGATCTCTTCCATGATTTTGATACGGAGCGCTTCCGGCGGCGGCAAATCGTCTCTTGATTCGATGGCACATCGGAAGTTCTCGTAGCTCGCAGGCAAACTGTATAACAGCATAATTGATAACAGATCTGCATTTATTTCTATATCCATTTCATGTAGCTTGTCTACGGCATCGAAGAATGTATTTAAATGTTCGCGGATGTCTCCACCTTCTTTCATGCGTTGGAGTGTCAACTGCTTCAAAAGCGTAGCTTTTCTGGCGGGTCCCTTCGACTGATAGACGCCATTTAATTTCAGCCATACTTCCCTTGATGTACGGCAGCCTTTTATCTGCTTCAATTCTGTAGCACTTATCGACAATATTATGTCTGATTTGGCTTTGCTGTCGCCCTTCTTCCAGGCTTCGACTTGTTTCTTGGAGTCTTCATCTTCCGACTTCAACACCGGTTCCTTCATTTCTCCGTTCACGTAGGCCCATTCGTCGTTTTTGACTAGTAGTGCTTCCATTTGAATTTTCCACGTGTCGTAATTGTCTTTGTTAAGGCTGTCAATTCGCGAAACGTTCGCAATACTCATTATAACGCCTTTTTACTTAACAAAAGCACAAATACACCGAACATACGAACACGGTACACACGAACACGGTACACACGCGCGTGTTACTTAACGGAATTTTTCGAACTACTAAAATGGCCGTTACAAGTACGTTACAACAACCGACATCAATCCACAATCCTGAGCCCGTAACCTGTTAGGATTGTTGTGGAATAACACGCTGTGGATTGAATAAATATATATAATGAAATACTTGAAGTTACAAATGTGAACATAAAATAATATAACGGTATTAATCGGAAAGCAGCAGATACAGAATTAGAACTTGTCTCTTTATGGCAGTGAACAATTGACTAATGCGCGAGCACCCATTTTGGCAGGCATGCTCAGTGCACCCTTAACAGTTGTTAATCGCACTCAAGGAAGATGGAAATGACCTTCACCATTCTTATTCTAACAATATATATATATATATATATATATATATATATATATATATATATATATATATATATATATATATATATATATATATATATATACACCTAATCTGAAATACTACTTGAAAGGAAGAAAATGTAATATTATTCTTTTAACTTTGCGTGGAATTTATAAACAGTTGAAGTAAAGCATAAATTTCGTAAAAAGTTAAAAAAAGAATTATTTTAGATTTTATTTTTATTTTACTTTAATTACATAGTAGGTGTATATAATTTGAATTTTAAGTATTTTTTCAGCAAATTTTTGTTTAAAAAATATTCACTCGGTATTCCTAAAATGTTCTTTGATGTTTGCGTAGAAACCATTTTTTGGAGCAATTTTTTTTTGCAAATTTTTGTGAAAAAAAAAAGTTATATAATTTTTGTGCGAAATATAAGTTTCTTATAACATTACCTAAGCCAATTTTAGTGAAAGAAATTGTTTGTGTATTTTCATGTAAAAATGTTTATTTCCACTTTTTATGAAAAAGCTTCTTGTAAACAATTATGTTTTGGCAGGTGTGTAAATTACTTGAAGGCATTTGTTGACCTGGAGTAGGCAGATTGAGGTCTTAGAGTATCCTTACATATTTCCTTTCCATTTCATTGACCTTCTTCAAAACAACACCATTTCTCAAAACGACATCCTAGTTAGCTTTGATATAGTTTCCTCATTCACTAATATACCTCTATCTGAAACCCTTGACATTCTCAAAAATAAACACAATATTTCCCACGATACCTTAGCTCTTCTAGAACACTGCACGTCTAACACTTATTTCCTTTTTCAAAACAAATTTTACAAACAAGTTCGAGGTGCTCCAATGGGTTCACCGCTCTTTCCTGCATTGGATAACATTTTCATGGAAAACTTCGAGACACAAGCCCTCAATTCATCCCAACTTAAACCAACCAGTTGGTTAAGATACGTTGACGATATTTTCGCTGTCTGGCCACACGGTAAAGAATCTAGACGAATTCCTTCTTACCTAAATAACACCAACCCCCAAATCCAGTTCACCATAGAAACAAAATAAATTTTCTTTGCCTTTCTTAAATGTACGCATCACTAAAAACATAGTCAGAGGATTTTCTTACACTGTCTACCGAAAACCAACCCACACTAATCGTTATCTTAACGCCCAATCTCACCATCACCCATCGCAACTAAATGCCGTGGTTCGAACACTAGCAACACGATCCCTTAGACTAACGGACAACAACAACAGACATAATTAAACTTTTTAAGACAGACATTGCTGGAAACGGATACGACAACAATCACATACTACGAAACATTAGAAACGCACAACAACAAACCACTACATCACAACAAGAACAGAGTCCACACAACAACACACAGCGTTTTTACCACCGGTGTGATTTTAGCGGCCAAATGTCCAGCAGCCGATTCACGAAGTCAACCGAACGTTTTACAGGACCGTAACAGGGATGACGCACAAGATACATTATAAGTTTTTTTACACAATATCGGAAACGTATGTGGAAACAAATTAAAATCTAGCAGGGTTATCAATATTTCTATATAATGCTGGCAACAAATGTACCCACGATCATTCACACCCGCATGAGAAATGGCGTCTTGCTAGATATTTCACTTTTTATTACAAAACCTGTATATACTAACAAATTAAAACTTGGCAAGGCTATAGATAATGTTAAAAGCTATCATAAAAATACAGCGCCTAGCACTCGCAAGCCGTACAAGAGATGGGAGGGGAGTACACCAAGAAAGTTATTTATATTTTTATTTCAAAAACTATACATACTAACAGATTACGACTAAGCGTGGTTATTGCTCCTATAAAATGCTATCAAAAAGATATAGCCCCAAACACTCGCAAGCCGTAGGAGAGATGGGAGCGGAGGAAATCTTGACAGATAATTTAAAAAAAAATTAAAAGTGTCACCGACAAAATTAGCCGAATTTTCAGAACCTATAATATCAAAACCGTATTCACAACAGACCAAAAACTGTCAAATCTGATAAAAACTCCCAAGGATACGATGCCAAACGAGTCCCACGGAGTTTACGAAGATCCTTGTTCCGACTGTTCCCGAACTTATGTAGGACAAACAAATAGACGCATCCACAATAGAATATATGAACACACCCTCGCAGTTATAAAATATGACCACTCATCGACGCTGGCCATGCATCATATTCATACAGGACACAAAATAGACTTAGATAATGCTAAAACAATAGCACCGGTTTACAATTTCAAAACGAGAATTATCCGCGAAGCAATCGAGATTGAAAAACGTGCCCATTGTTTAAATAAGAGCGACGATGGTCTTCGCCTTCCGACCACTTGGAAACCTATTATATCTTCATTACACACACACAAAAAGAAAATAAACTCCACAGACAATTTTATTTCCCCATTATCTGCCTCAACAAATGCCGGTGACCCTCTTAATCCTCCTCATCCTCTAAGTACCGTGACCAAAGCCCCCCACTTAACTGACGGTGACCCCACTACTTTCACTGATAACGAAGCAGGTAGACGGAACGACATATATAAGACAAGACTTGCAACGAACTGACAGATCTCTCTGAGGCCTAGGGTTGAACACACTGAGACCTCACAGACGATCTCCGGCGAGATTTGGGGAGTAGGCAAATTGAGGGCACGTAATCGAGCTACAACAACCCAACTCACCTTTTTCAGGCAGATTGAGGCCTTAGAGTATCCTTACATATTTCCTTTACCTCTTGTAACCAACCCAACCCACCTTTGTCCACCGCTCTGAGGAGTAGGCAGATTGAGGCCTTAGAGTGTAATTACATATTTCCTTTACCTCTTGAAACCAGCCCAACACACGTTTGTCCACCGCTATAAGGAGTAGGCAGATTGAGGCCTTAGAGTGTCCTTACATATTACCTTTAACTCTTGAAAATGGCTTCAAAACAGGAACCGAAACGTCGAGTTTTCATAAACTCTGGACGCGGTTCAATCCGAGAACCAAGTATGTCTCACATTAAAGACCGCGGAAATCTTTCTGAATTTTGCGTGCGATTGTCAAACTAAAGTCATTTTTGTCTCCTACAAATTTAAACATTTTAGCAAAAATATGGATTGTTTGGTAAGAATAGCAATCAGAAAGACATTATGGAATAGCAGAGATTTATGGTAAATGAAGGTGATGGTTGAAATGTTAGAAGGTGAGAAATAGAAGGGCAAAAGAAATTACATTCGGAACGTCAAAGTTTGAAGTTTACCGAATTTGGTGTAGGAATGTCAAACTATTTAGGATATAACCTTCCAAATTATGTTATAATACAGCACAAGTCTAAGACTTATTGTACTAACATATTGTATAATTTTTGCCAATAAACAATAATAAAAACAATAATAATAATAATAATAATAATATATAATATAATAATATATATATATATATATATATATATATATATATATATATATATATATATATATATATATATATATATATATATATATATATATATATATATATAGTCACATTGATAACTCAAAAAATAATTGGCAGATTTTGATAAAATTTGTGACTTCTTTTCGCAAGTCGCTTGCCAAGTTCGCTAGGCAGAAAAATCGGACTAGTTTTTCCTGGAAAATTCTGCGTTTTCCATCAAAAAACTTTTATATCTCCGAAAATAACAAAGATATAGGAACCCAATTGGTAAGCACGTTTATATCATAAAAACCATGTACCAAAATTTGTATCTAGACGTTAAAAGGAAAAAAGTTATAAGCATTATAGTTTTTCTTCTTAAAACCTCAAAGTCGCGATTGGAAACGTCAAAATTGGCATGTTCTAGGTAAAGAACCTGAAACTAATACTGCTAATGTAGAATAAATGTAAGAAGCCGTCATTGTCCTTCATTATACTTAAAGATTTGCATTTACATTTTACGTTTTGTTTCGGAAAATTACTGTACTTTTTCAGACAATAAAGTTATCTTGATGAAATAAGGTACACTGTTTCTACTATATGTAGGTTATACCAAATCCCATGCCTTCCATTAAAAAAAAGACATTTTTACTATTAAAAACATTTGAATGAAAATTCACTACTATAACGCACTTGCTACGCCTGACATTTTATTCTATTGCCCAAATAATTTTTGAGTCAAAATTACCTTACCTATCAAAGGACTTTGATTTTTAGATGGCCATGGGTGATAAATAATTTCAAATATCTGCTGCCTGACGATGCCGCAAAAGGCGAAATCGATTGCAGATAAGATAACAAGTGTTTGTGAAATCAGATAAATAAGTCTCGCCATCTGTCTTTACTGGTAAATTTTATAAACAATAATCGAAGGCAACCAAAGAGAATCTTTTTCATTTTCTTTCCAATAATATATATTTATTTTCATTAGCTGAATTCTGCTTTGTCTTGCATATCAATAAGTTTTAGTCACAGCATACGAAAGATTTTGATACTGCGGTTTAGCCATCTTTTACAATTAAGGAACAACCATTTATGACTTACGAACTTTCAATGTGGAAAGAAACATAAAACCGTGAAAATAAATGGGTAGCCTAGTTTATTGTTGTTAAGCATACAAATTTTTTAATTAGAATGTCAGAGAAGATCACACTCCCTAGATCCTGAATTAATGAATCGTTAATCACATGGTTTCCCGCTGTTTGGATTTGATTACCGAATGGCGGCGGATGAAACCGAATCAATACCACATGTAATACTCTGCACTGTTGCCGCTGTTACCTTTAATACATATAAATGGTAAGAAACTCATCTTAAGTCGAGATTAATACAGAAAAATATATTTCGGATGCAATATATTTATATGTACAACATCTAAAAAACTACTAATCAAATATGAAGTGATATATGCTGAATCAATTCAGCAAAAAAATACAGGTAGGTAAATAAAGGTTTATATGACCGATAAATAAAAACTAATAATGTCTAAGGCAAAAAATATATGCAATGAAAACCCAACAAAATATGTAAATATACAGTGTGGAACAGCCAAATGGAATAAATTCAGTATCACAATTACTGTGCATATTTATAAAAAATCAGCAAACACGTGAATTTTAGTTTAAAAAATCACATCCTGCAACCACCAATTTTTTAAACATGAAGTAGTGGCTTGTGATACCTCATTTAAAAAATCAACAGTAAAGAAATATATATATATATATATATATATATATATATATATATATATATATATATATATATATATATATATATATATATACTACTATACACCTAAACTCAACTTTCTAAGATCATAGAAACTTGAGTTATTCAAATTTGAAGCATTTAATAAAAAATTACTACCATAACGCACTTTTTGCGTCCCGAACTTTTTTTTCTTGCGCACCCCCAATGCATTAAGGCACGAGCCGCTACTGTTTTTTTGCATTAAATGATATTCATAAAATAAGTTTAATTTCCGTGAAATATTTGATAATAGTTATTTTTTGATGAAATTTGGTAGGTAACGGTAAGATTAGCGAATCCAGTGGCGTACCTATTATAAAACCAACACTAAACCTTTTTTATAATTTTTGATACATGAAAATAGTTTTAGTAGCCCGGGATCGAATGGCATAGAAAACAATTTTCACGAGATCTATAGAATTCTTTATTTTCTATATTCTCAGATCCCTTTGAAAAAATTCGCGATATAAATACAAAAGTTACAGGGTTGTTTTCATATTGGACGTGTCACACAAATAAACTTCTTTGAAATGGTTAATAATCCCCTTTTTTATAATATGAGTGATTCCTAATGCAGTGGCGTACTTATTTTCTTCCTAAAAACAGCCGTAATCCTTTTCCCCATTTTTTGACATAGAAAAACTGCATTAGTAGGCCTGGGTCAGGTGACATAGAAAACAATTTTTAGGGCATTTATAGAGTTCTTCATCTTATATCTTTTGATCTTTTGTTCATTAATATTAAACTATAAATGCAAATTTACAGCGGTATTTCCACTTTAAATGGACAACATTGTACACACACACACACACACACACACACACACACACACACACACACACACACACACACACACACACACACACACACACACACACACACACACACACACACACACACACACACACACACACACATATATATATATATATATATATATATATATATATATATATATATATATATATATATATATATATATATATATATATATATATATATATATATATATATATATATATGAATACAGGGTGAGGCGCCATAAGTTTCGGTTAGGAGTTTCTCAATAACCGAACCGATCTTAATTCGGTAAATTTGGACACCTAGGTTTTCGGCCAAGCCCAATTTAACTAAAATATTTTTGCTTGCGTCACACTTCCGCTTCTACCGCAAGTGTCCATCAATTTCGTTATTTTAGATTTTTAGATACAGTATACTACTTTTAATAGATTTTCTAATTTTGCTCGTGATTTAAGGTAGGCTTTCACAAGCATACTATGTGTCTAAAATTGACCGTCTTCAAAATGATACGTTTTTTCGAAAATTTTCGCAAAATCACAGTTGCAATTTATACCTGATAACTTGAAGGAAAATAAGCTACAAGATTAATCTTTTACACGCAACACACCAGTACTTATGTGTGTTTTGTTTTTTAACGTCGGCCTATTTCCGCGGCTATGGCCAATCACCGACGCCAGAGAGCAGTTGCACCTCACTATCCTGGAAATTTTGCCTAACCCCTGCCTTTCTGTGAGGAGGGTAGGCATCCTTAACGTGCCCAACATCGCATTGACACGGGACCGACAGCTTTACGCCCCCGATGAAGGGCGGAACGTGCAGACATTCAACTTGCTCAAATACAATGCCAGAACCTCGGTTGTTGTTAATGTTACAGTTTGTACTGAAAAAGTGAAAGGAGTATCCTGGGATCGAACCCAGTGCCCTTCGGTGCAGAGGCACACGTTCTTACCTCTGAACCACAGAGGTTCTTTTACCAGTACTTATACCTTCAGCACACGTATTACAGTTTTGCGTTAAACATAGAGGGTTATAGAAATTGACTTGGCAACTTGACAAAATTCAACCGATCAAAACTTGTGTTTTTCAAATAGAACACACTTATTTTATTAACTACGCCAACTGGAATCTTAAATGTCTTTCGGTTTCCGGGAGCATTCCGTACACAGCGTTTTGGAGAAAATATAATATCAAAAAAATTACAGGCAACTATGTATTTATAAAGAACTTAGCTATGCATAAACAGGAATGAAAAAAATATTTAAAAAAACAAACACAAATTTTATAACTACAACAGATGCTCAACCAATTACAGTTTCAAAATATTTGGTTGTCATGGCAAAAACCCGAATCATAGCCTTGATTAACTAATCGTCCGTTAAATATTTAACCGAGCTTTGTAAAACTGGTCATATGTCAGACAGATAAAATATTTTGTTTTTGTGCGTTTGTCTGGTCATTAGTGTCAAACAATTCTATTGAAATGCCTTTGACTTTTTTTTTCAATTTAGGGTTCTAGATCAAAATTTCAGCACATGGTTTACTTTTTGATATAAACTCGCGTACCAAACTTGGTTGCCATAGCTTTGTATTTCCGGAGATATAAAAAAATTCCGAAATAAAATACAACATTTTTACCAAAGAACTGGTCCGATTTTCCTGGCCAACGAATCTACTAAAACCACATACAAATGGCTATAACTGAATTTTCTACAAAACCATAACCCCAAAATTTCGGGACGCAGCAAGTGCGTTATGGTAGCGAATTTTCTTTAAAATATTTGTAATAGCAAATGTCTTTCTTTCATGAAAGCAGGCATCAAACTTGGTTGCCTATATAGTAGAGACAATGTACCATATTTCATCGAAATAACTTTATTGTTTGAAAATATATAAAGATTTTTCAAAAGTCTGGATGCAGCAAGTGTGTTATGGAAGTTAATTTCAATAAAAATGTTTTTAATATCTGATTATCGGTATAGCCCATGTAGTAGAAACAATGTACTATATTTTATCAAAATTACTTATGATTTGAAAATATACAAAACTTTTCCGAAAATAAACTTAGATGTTGGTTTCCTAACAACAAAGCTTACGTTAATAGCAAATTGAGTTATTGAAATTTGAAGGATTTAATGAAACTTCGGTAAATCTGCAGATTAGCTCCCGAACGCTTTTCAAAAAATTGTTTTCAGAAACATTACTAGCACCCCACAAACCACGAGAAAAATTTCTTGTTCACACCCCCCAAGAAGTTACGGGACTGGGAGTGAATAGGAGTGTTGTGCGGGGTAGGTAGGAAAAAGAAAATATGAGCAGAAAATAAGAAGAAAACTGCTTGAAAGCTGTCTATTTGAAGCCATATCCCCATTAAATCCTGCCTACCCCGCACAGCACCCCTATTTGCCCCAGGTCACGTAACTGCCTTGGGGGTATGAACAAGAAGTTTTTCTTGTGGTTTATGCAACGAGGGTGGTTGTATTCACACGAGGGGGGAAGGAAAATGCCTACAACGAAGCAACATGGGCGGGGCGTTGGGGGGTGGTTGCTTCGTCGTTGGGACTTTCCTTCCCCCTCGCGTGTATACAACCACCAGTGCTGCATAAACCACAAGAAAAATCTTTTGTTCCTACCCGCCAAGGAAGTTACGGCACCTGGGGGGGATAGGGGTGCTGCGCGGGGTTGGCAGGGTTTAAGGGGGATATGGCTTCAAGATGTGAAAAAGACAGCTTTCAAGCCCGTTTTATTCGCATTTTCTGCTCATATTTCCTTTTTACTACCTACCCCGCTCAGCACCCTTACTCACTACTGGTCCCGTAAGTTCCTTGGGGGGTGTGAACAAGAAATGTTTCTTGGGGTTTGTGGATCCAAGGGGGGCTCTAGGCAGGTTTCTAAAAACAGTTTTTTGAAAAGCGTTCGGGAGTTAAACTGCAAATTTACCGAAAATGCGCTACCAAAACGCACTTACTGCGTCCATATTATTTTCTTACAAAGGCATTATATTTCGATAAAAAATGCAAAAATGCATTAACGAATTTGCTCAACGACAATTCGCTAAAAAAAAATTATAGACCGTTGAACCATACACTCCACTAAACTTACAGCGAAAGCATCAACTTAACTAAACCGACAGCCAAAGCATCAGAGAAAGGGTCTATTTGAAATGATTATTCTGTAAATATTTTAGTAAAATGAAGGGCAATGACGGTTGAATCTGAAACTTAAGGGTGTGCAGAACATTCTTCTTGCAACATTTTCTTTTCATAATCGGTATTTGTTTCACGCTCTTTGCCTAAACATTGCCAATTTTGACGTTTAAAATTGCTGAGGTTTTGAGGAAAACTCCAACATTTGTTTCTTTAACTGTCCTTAAATTTTCCGGGAAAACCTGGTCCGATTTTCCTGGATAACGAACTTATCCAAGCCACTTGCAAAATGAAGGTACTCACCAAATTTGATCAAGATCGGTCCATTATTTTTTGAGTTATCGGTCGGATATATATATATATATATATATATATATATATATATATATATATATATATATATATATATATATATATATATATAAACAGATTTCCTCATTAGCGAATTAAAAAAAATCACTAAAATGTGGTATGCACTAGCCTGTCCAAAGGCAACCTGTGTTGCGATTTTTTAATCATTTTGGAAGATACAAACAAATTTTTGGAAGATACCCTTGACTTTATTACCCAAACCAATCAAACCGATTTTTCGGAAAAGAAATGTGTGTTCTCGAAATTAATTCTCTGTAATTACTTTTTCAATATTTTTATGGAAATTCCCTACCATTACGTAATTGCTGCCCCCAGATTTTTAAATTTATAAGTATATATATATATATATATATATATATATATATATATATATATATATATATATATATATATATATATATATATATATATATATAGTTTTATCCTCATAATTGCTTAGGTTTTAGACACTTTATTAACGTTACTTGGCCCTACGCTCAAAGGAGCATTTGTGTTTAAATGTTAAGAAACATTGCAATTACTATGACAGCGTTTTCGCTACGAGGTAGCTTCTTCCTAAACAAAAGTGGCTATTATATCTAAATAGTGATCTGATAACACTATAGTGTAAATATTAGATTTATATGTGTTATTGATTATTATTGTTATTATTTTATTATTATTGTTAAAAATACTAATATATCCATAAATGGGTATTTAGAATTGATTTTTGTAATATAGGCGATCTGCCATAATATTTCGAGCTTCTTCACCTGTGAGTGAACTAGTTCTAGGATTTAATTTTTAACATTTTAGCGAGTGATTAAAATCTAAATTAATTGCTGGAGGCATTCTTAAATATATTAGTGTTAAATAGGAGAGCCGAGTATCCAGAAAGGGTGAAGGCAACAATGCAGCAATGTAGCTTTTCCGCTGGAGACTTTAATCTGGCATCAATGCTGACAGAGAGTCTGCGCCTTAGGCAGTCATCGCTGTGCTTCTGAAACGCGTGTTGCCTACCGGGATTGCCTATGCGATCTCCGCATTGCACGTTTGTCCAGCTGACGCGATGTTCGGTGTTTGTTTTCGATCTGTCAAATGGTGAAGATAAACACGAAAATGTATCAAAAACTGTCCTTATTCCATGTTGTTGGTGTTGTGTTAGTTGTAGTCAGTGTTTTTATCGATTATGGTGATACACAGTTGCTTATCAACGTCAGAAATCAGGTAAGTTTCACGACCTTACATTTCCATGTGTTTATAACCTAGAACTGCTTCTGTCGGTGACATTCCTTGCGTTTGACACTTGTAAACAATTACATTAATTTGAGAGTAAAGCCTGCTTCTGCTTTTAAATGAATATACCTAGTAAATTTGCTGCAGCGAAACATTTTTTTTAAGAAACGAGTCTTTATTATATAAAAATATTAGAATTCCATATTATGTATCTTAACACGTAGGGTTTATTTACAAAAGTCTGTTTTAATCAAACAAACAATAATATCTACCGACTTTAATTAAGTTGTGTGAATTATTTACATAATCATATAAACAACGTGCAGATACCTATGTTTTTGCTCACCGGCATTTCTTCGCTGTGTTATCATACATTTTAAGCAGTTTTATTAATCTCTACAGGATTAACTAGCAGAGTTTTTCAGACACAATATTATGTTAAAACAAGTGACATTAGGTGATTAACGATCAACATTTAAAATTATTTGTCTTAATACAAACAATTTTATTTATATCTATAAGCTACTCCTACTTTTTTCGAGGTTTAAAATTCCTAGGAATTGGGTGCTTTGTTTTGTTCATAGCTTTTGTAATATTATGAAGATTGCTACTAGGTATACCTATATTATAACAGTAGATTTTTCACTAAGTTAAAAAGTAGATTTTTTCCCTTTTTATATCTAATTATAGATGCCTATTCGTGCTTTATTTTGGGTCTAGAATTAGTAATAGTGATAGTTTTTAAATAATTGGTTATATAAATTTAATTTTGACAAATGCCAATACCTTATGACCAGTCATTATGAATAAACATTTCGAGAGTTGGCTTTGAAACTTCAGATACCTATAGCTTTCAGCTATGTATAATTTGTTAGTGCCGTGTTTATGTGTGACCACCAGTAGGTACAATGTTTAGATTATGGAAACCCAATTTTAGCTTTCCATGTTTATACTATGTTCGAAAATAGCTTTTCTTGTCTATCTACTGATTTCTAGGTAGCCGCACTTTTATTAGAAATTTGTAAATTACGTTTTAATCCTGATGTATTTATCTACATGCCACTGCCACCGCCGGCATTTAGGCCAATTGTCGTAAACAGCAGAACTTTTTTTGGTTTATTAAGTGGAATGAAAGTCTAGACTGTGTCTCGACTTACGTCACTAATAAGTGCTTTAACGTATTTTACTGTATATAAACAGATAGAGAGCAGCTTATGAGACACGTTTCCCTGCATGCTACCAAACTCAGTTGAAATAGGATATGACGGGCCAAGGAAATTGTTATGTAAATACCGCAAAAAGTTAAATACAGTTGTCTTAATTTATTTGGCTTGGTCCTTAGCAAACTTTTTTTTTTCATATATTAAAAGCGGTTTTAAGCAGACCGACTTTACTTTTAAAATGCCAAGATGCAAAATTTAAATTATATTGTGGTAAAACAACGCCAAGAAACGCCCAAACTAGCAGAAGTTATTTACAGACATATACAGTGTTTTGCTAAGGACGTGGAAAAAATCACTGGTGTGTTTCTTGATCGTCATAATCATTACAAAAGCGGTGGCATCTTGTCGCCATCTTCGCCTTCAGTAGTTATCTTCATTTAACTGTATCATCAATTAGGCCTGGCCTTCCAGAATATTTTCTCTGGGTTTGCCTTTCCCACTTATCAGCGATTAAGAAACACGGAGTCTTTTGATGATGGATCAGTTGAAGAAAGACCTATGACAATTAAAACCCTCCAGTGAGAAGAAGCGATGTTGCATAAAATAAAACAAGCTAAAAAAATCATGTAAATCTTAGTTTCAACCATAAATCAGTATGTACCGTTGCATGTAGCCATGCATTGATGATTTTAGACTCTCACAGCAGATGTAACTTGGAATGCTAAATTGCTTCCGCGCTATATATTGCCGAGGTTACCTTTAGGTTAGGTTAGGTTTGAATGTGAGTGGGCCATACCGGTCCCTCCACCGCGACCATAAAGTCTATTGTGGCTCACGCCTAATGCTCTATATTTGGCCCAACAAAGCCAATCTCTTGCAGAGGTCGATAATTTTTGTGGGCGAAAGTTGATCCAGATCTTCCGGAGCAAGCTTGATCTTGCCAAAGAGCAGGTATTTAGTCCTGTCCGCCGCCGGACGGGAACACAGTACGTGCCGTGCTCTCGTCACTCTCCATACACAGCCGGCACTCGGTCTCCTGACCGACCGCAATACGGTGCATGTGGTGACGTAAGCAGCAGTGTTCTGTATACAGGCCGACTAGAGTACTCAGTTGTTGTCTGTTTAACTCTAGAAGTTTTTTAGCCGTTGACTCAGACTACATAGAGCTAGTACATCTGTTGGGGGTTTGTTCCCCAGTTATTTCCACAGATTCTACGGCATGTCCACAGGGACAGTTTAGCCCTACCGATTACATTCTCTAACTGTACGTCCCAATTGAGCTTCTTATCTAGGGTAACTCCCAGATATTTTGCTTGTTCCGTAAATGGAATCGTTCCCCATAAGAATAGGTGGTTTTAATTTATCCAGCCTTCTTCTTCTGGTAAATGGAACAATGATCGTTTTGCGGGGGTTCACAGACATCTGTTCCCTCCGACACCAATCATTCACTACATTTAGTGCCTCTTGAAGAGTACTTGCTAGTTCCTCCTCATATTTGCCCCTAACCATTATGACTAGATCATCAGCATACGCCTGGACCTCAACCTCCCACAGTCCCAGGATAGCCAGCAAATCGTCCACAAAGAGGGACCACAGCAGGGGGACTAGAACTCCACTCTGAGGGCACCCCCTCGCAGCCCTGAAGCTGACCACCTCCCCCTGCAGCGAGGTAATAACGGTTACACTTACTTCATGATTTGTTATGTCTGTGGATGATGCAATCGTCTGTGTTTAGTGCTAGGTGCCACATATCGCACGCGAACCAGGCGGTGACGATGCAGATCGTATCATTAATATTGTTTTTGCAATGATATGTGTGGTATCATGATGACTTGTGAAATTCTCTCAGTTGATAAATGCGCCAGGTTCAATGTATCTTGAAAGCTCCATCTCGGTTAAGAATGTTAGAATGCTGATGTGTTTCAAGCTCCTCCTCCGGATTTGCTGGTGATACCACTTTACTGTGACTAGGACTTCCGTTTTGGCAAATATGACGATTGCATTATCCACAGATATAAGAAGCGTGTGTGATATCTGTTTAGTTCTAGCAGCTATGGTTGCCGAAACATCTGGCAAACTACTTAGTGAGTTCGACTATGGCAAAATAGGCCGAAAGCCATTTTGTATCCAAGCATGTGCGTCATGCCATTTGGGTTCTGTAATGTTCCAGCCACTTTTGAGCGTCTAATGGAGACAGTTTTGAGAGGTCTACATTGGAAAACATGCCTCGTGTACCTGGATGACGTCATTATCTTGGGAAAGTCGTTTGAAGATCACATGAACAATGTCGAACAAGTGTTTCAGAAACTAAAGGGGGCCAATTTGAAATTAAATCCGAAGAAGTGCTGCCTCTTTCAAAAAGCAGTCAAGTACTTAGGCCATATTATCACCCTAGATGGAGTCAAAACCGACCCAGAGAAGACAAGCTGTATTATGAACTGGGAAATTCCAAACAATGTACATCAGCTGCGAAGCTTTCTGGGCCTCTGCACGTATTACCGCCGTTTTGTAAAGGCGTTTGCTGACATCACAAAACCTTTGCATAGACTGACGGAACAATAGACACCTTTTATTTGGACCAATGATTGTGAAAAAGCATTCGAGACACTAAAACGGGCTCTCTGTTCATCCCCGATTCTGACATACACCCAGCCTGGTCACAGGTTTATTGTGGACATGAACGCGAGCAATGTTGGTATTGGAGGTGTTCTTTTGCAGGAACAGGGAGGTCAAGAGAATGTTGTAGGGTATTTCAGCAAAGCCCTGTCGAAAGCAGAAAAGAACTACTGCGTGACGAGGAAAGAACTTCTAGCCATTGTCAAGACGTTGGAGCATTTTCACAAATATCTATATGGTCAAGAATTTCTCCTGAGAATGGACCACGCTTCCCTTCGCTGGATTCTTCAATTTAAAAATCCAGAGGGGCAGATGGCGATGTGGCTTGAACGCCTTCAAGAGTACAATTTTACCATCGAACACCGCCCTGGAGGACAGCACGGTAATGCCGACGCGCTATCTAGAAGACCTTGCCCACCAAAATGCAAGCATTGCATCACTGCATTTTTCTCCATGTGTGCAGTTCTTAGTGGATTCGACGAACGCCTGCATAAAATATTTGATTTTGGTCCAGACATACTTCTACTGATGAAGTAAATTTTTCAAAGAACGTGCTCAAATGATCTTTTACAATAATCATATTTGGTGTGACAAGAAATCTGCACACCTTGATAAATTCTGTATCTTTTTGGTACAATCAACCATAAAGTTTTTTAAGTACAGGATCACAATTTTGCAAAAGAAGAGAGCACTACATTTATAATGTTCATTGGGTAAAAACAAACCAACTATTTTTAGGGTCTATTTTGTCCTAAACTATTTTTAAGTGTCTTGAACTATAAAAATTTTTGATATAGGCCCACAGGCACAAAATATGGTTAAACAACTTATTACCGTAACAAATTCTAGCTTTAGCAATCATTTTCTGCGAATACCTAGGTACCTAATGTTGAATATGTTTTTTTGATTAGTCCACACAGTCTCCTAAGATGTCTTAACCGTGCTTTATATACAAATTTTTCAGAAAATGATTAACCCAGACTACTGGAAGATGTTCTGGCACTTGGGCATCAGGTGTGGTTTATGAATGCCATTATTAGTAAATTATATATATATATATATATATATATATATATATATATATATATATATATATATATATATATATATATATATATATATATATATATATATATATATATATATATAATATCACACCTCACAACTCAAAAAATACTTGGCCGATTTAGATTAAATTTGGTGAATACCTTTACTTTGCAATTGGCTTGGATAAGTTCGTTAGCCAGGAAAATCGGTCTACGTTTTCCCGGACGGTTTTGTGTTTTCTTTCGGAAAATTTTTATATCCCCGGAAATAACAAAGTTATGGCAACCAAATTTGATACGTCGCTTTATGTTATAAAGAAGTCTGGACACAGCAAGTGCGTTATGGTAGTAAATTTTCATCAAAATATTTTCAATATCTAATATGTGTTTTTTAAGAAGGCAGACATTAAATTTGGTTACCAGTATAACCTATATAGTAGAAAAAATTTCGGGACGCAGCAAGTGCGTTATGGTAGTGAATTTTTATTAAATGCTTCAAACTTGGATAACTCATTTTTCAATAAACTTAGAAAGTTGAATTTTGGTATGTAGTAAGGCCTTTCTTAAGGCAACATATCCACCAAGTGTCATTAAAATAACTTTGTAATTTTCGGAGAAAAAAAAATTCTAAAAAAAATTGAAAATTTGAAAAACTAAATTTTCTATAAACTTAGAAAGTTTAATTTCGGTATGTGGTAAGGTCTTTCTCAAGGCAACATATCCACCAAATTTCATTAAAATAGCTTTGTAATTTTCGGAGAAAAAAATGTTTTTCGAAAGAAAACTCAAAATTTTCTCGGAAAACCATGTCAGATTTTCCTAGCTTAACGAACTCATCCAAGCTATTAATAAAAGAAAGGCATTTGCCGAGTTTCATCGAAATCGGTTCATTATTTTTTGAGTTATCGGTTGGATACATACATACATACATACATACATACATACATACATACATACATATATATATATATATATATATATATATATATATATATATATATATATATATATATATATATATATATATATATATATATAAACATATAAAAATTAAAACTGACCCCGGATATGGGGCTCATTTGAAAATTTTTTTGCAAAGTCTCACCATAGATACCTCTCTATTAGTGATTTTTTTAAAATAAAAATTCACTAAAATGTACCATATCGCATCAACATAACTTTATTGTTTGAAAATGTACAAAACTTTTCCTAAAATAAACTTAAAATGTTCCCAAAAAACTGGTTTCCTGGCCAACGAAACTTATAGGTAAATAGCAAATTGAGTATTTCAAATTGAATCAATAATAATAATAATAAATGAAACCACATAAATGATACTTTCCCGTCCAGAAGCTCTGAGCAGCTTGTGCTGGGGGAGGTTACACAGAAAAGACAATGGACGTACACAACACACAGTGACTAAAACAGCCACCACCGGGAATCGGACCCGGACACTCCGTGTAGCAGCCCAACACTCGTCCCACAGCACCACGGAGGTGGGTAAATTTGAAGCACTCAATGAAAATTCGCTACCATAACGCACTTGCTGGGTCCAGAATTTCTTTTCTGCATGCATTAGATTTCAATGGGTAATGCAAAAATGCAATAATATAAGGCATGTTCGTAAAAAAAAAAAGAAAATTTCACCAACGACTTATGGGCCACCTGTGATTGTAGAAATACTTTTTTAAGATGCAGCTCAAGACACCCTATCTCGTATCCTGTATAATAACGGGTATATTGAGCCTTATAGATTTTTCAGGAAAATTCGTTAAAAATTATATACCATTAAACGATAAACTCTATAGCTAAAGCTACTGCCAAAACATCAGAGAAAGGGTCTATTTGAAATGAATTTTCTGGAAACGTTTTAGTAAACTGAAGGACAATGACGGTTGAAGTTGAAAGTTCAGGGTTTGTAAATCACCATTACTGCGACATTTTCTCTACATAACCAGTATCCGTTTCAGGTTCTTTGCCTAAATGTTGCCAATTTTGAGGTTTCAAATCGCAACTTTGACCTTTTGAGCAAAACCCCTTTTTGGTTGAATGCCTATAACTTTTTTGTCTTTCCACTTACAGATCTATATTTGGGTGCATAGTTTACCTTTTTGATATAAACCCGCCTACCAAATTTGGTTGCCATAACTTTGTTATTTCCGGAGTTATAAAAATTTTCCGAAAGAAAACACAACATTTTCCGCAAAAGACCGGGCCGATTTTCCGGGAAAAATCGGGCCGATTTTCCTGGCTAACGAACTTATCCAAGCCACTTGAAAAAGGAAGGTACCTACCAAATTTGATCAAAATCAGACCATTATTTTCTTAGTTTTGATACATACGTTTAAAGTAAAAAATGTTGGATGCCACCAATGACCAGAGAAACACACAAAAACAAAATATTTTGTGTGGATAACAAAATATATTGTGCACTACACACAAATATTAACTTTAATTGGCCAAAATTTGCAACTTTAAGGCAAAGAACCTGAAGCGAATACGGCGTATGTAGAGAAAATGTCGCCAGAAGTGTGTTTTACAAACCCTTAACTTTCAGCTTCAACCGTCATTGACCTCCAGTTTACTGAAATGTTTCCAGGAAATTCATTTGAAATAGACCGTTTCTCTGATGCTTTGGGAGTAGTTTTAGTTATAGATTTTATGGTTTAATAGTCTATAATTTTTAACGAATTATTGTAGGAAAAAGCTTAATATATCCATTATTATACAAGATACCAGCAAAAAATGTATGAGTTAATTATAGGTTGTCTTGAGCTGCATCTTAGAAAATTAGTTTTACAATCACAGCGTGGTCCATAAGTCGTTGATGATACACACTTTCTTGTTTAAATAGAACACCCCTTATGCATTTTTGCATTTTTCATCGAAATATAATACATGTTTGTGAAAAAAAATCACGGCGCAGCAAGTGCGTTTTGGTAGGGAATTTTCATTAAATGCTTTAAATATCAATAACTCAATTTGCTATTAACGTAAGGTTCGTTGGCTAGGGAACCATTTTTTTGGGGAAAATTTTAAGTTTATTTTCGGAAACTTTTTGTACATTTTCAAACATTAAAGTTATTTGTGGTACATTGTTCCTACTATAATACAGGTTATACTAGTAACCAAATTTGATACCTGCCTTCATTAAAAAAATACCTATTTGCTATTAAAAACATTTTAATGAAAATTCACTTCCATAACGCACTTGCTACGTCCAGACTTTTTTAGTTTATGGGCTCGTTTGCTTTAGGAAAGAACGGGGATTCGTAACGGGCTATTAAGCAAGGTATTAATTTGACACTTAAGATAGCAGTTTTCGGACACCGATTTTGTTTGCCGATTAAAGATAGCAAACCAAATTCTTAAAAATTTAAGTGACGTCATAAATTGCAACATCTGGGGTTCATACAATTTAATTGAAATAGTAAGTCTAATGCCCAGTTTCACAAAGTTCGTTTAAATACAGGGCTTTCATTAATTCCCGAACCCCACGTGACCGGATTCTGTCTCTCTCTCTCTTAGTGGAATATGATTTTATGAGTTGGCAGTCAAAAAGTAACCAAAAAAATCACTAGACTAGGGACCCTAAAGTTACTAAATCAATTGACAGTTCAGTCCATTGGCGCTCAGTTTCATTTTGACGGTTATTTTGTATGTATATTGTGCATTTTCCAAGTTCGACCACTGCTTACCTTCTTCAAATAATTTTCTATCTGTTGGACAATAAAAATAAACAGTTTTTATGAAAACTAGCATTTTCGTTGCGTTTTTACGTAAGTTAAAGGTGTAGGTATGTTAAGGTTATGTTGTTGACGATATTCGACATCGCATGAAACGAAGCCCTACCAAATCTTATCGTCGGTAATATGCCCAAACAGGTACATATTTGTTACATGTTACACAATACACATTCCTCAAACCGTAAATTAGAAGTTTAAATAATCGGACCCCAATTTGTTTACGTACATTACAAAATTTTGATATCTATACAAAATAAAAGTAATATTTTATTATGTTTTTAATTTATTTTTTTAACATTCAATAACAGTAAACCATACATGAACAGACTTTCTGTTAAAAATACTAAATAATCATTACATTTAAGACATTTACTGTTTCAACTTATTATAATTTTTATATTTTTTCTAAAACCCCCAAGGGAATATGAGACAACACTGGCATCTTAGGGATTTCATTAATTCAGGTTGTACAACCGTGTATGCCGGGTTGCCTAACTTCAGCGGTCACATGAGGTTCTGGAATTAATGAAAGCCCTGTATTTAATGGCCGGATAGTTGGCCAAGGCTTAAAACAACCAATCACAGCTTCAAAATATTTAGCTGCCATGGCAAGAATCCGAATCATAGTCTGTGATTGGTCGTCTAAAGCCTGGCTTAACTAACCGCCCGTTAAATAATTAAACGAGCTTTGTGAATCTGGGCATCAGAGCTTTTATAAGATTGTGGTTTAACAATATTTTGTGCCTGTGAGCGTCTATCAAAAATTGTTATAGTTCAAGACACTTCAAAATATTTTAGGACAAAATGAACTCTAAAAATAGTTGGTTTGTTTTTATACAATAAACGTTATAAATACTACTCGTTCTTTTGCAAGATTCTGATCCTGTACTTAAACAACTTTATGGTTATTAATTGTACCAAAAATATGCAAAATGTATCGACAAACTGCTCGTATCAACATGTACAACGTCCATGCAATCTAAAACAAATTAAACTTGTAATTCCATTACCCGTACATATTATGGCTGGATTTTGATTTTGATTCAAATATGAAATCTGCCTCTATACAGAATTCCCATGGGCATATTCATTTATCACGAAAATTGACAATATAGGACCATTTACGTTACATAACATGGTGCTGGGCTGTGTTTGTAATCTGACGAAGTAAATAAATGGATTGGTAAATATAATTACCTTAAACTCTATTTGAAATAGAAACAACAGGTAACCTGCTGTCACTGCCATTTCTATCCGAATTTAAAATAAAAGATTTGACCTGCATTTTGTGTTGCCAAAAATATTCGTATACCATTAAAAAAAATCTCTGGACGCAGCAAGGGCGTTATGGTAGTGAATTTTCATTATAATGTTTTTAATAGGAAATATATATATATATATATATATATATATATATATATATATATATATATATATATATATATATATATATATATATATGTAGAGTTGGCTCGTAACACAAACACTGGGTGATTTCAACTTAACACAAACTTTATTCGCCTACTTATATACACCTATTTATTTACACTGTTGACTAAACTATTATTACAATTATATACAAGAAACTTTAACTAAACAATGCATTTGCTAGCGCTATTGATGCCGACAGATAATATTTGCGTCTTTCGTCTTACGGCTCTCTTGGCCTTCTTCCTTGATGCTACCCTCGAGCTTTCATATTTACCACCTCAAGTAATTCGTGAGCGCTGTTGCCATACGACATAAACTAATGATAGACTAAATAAAAAAATAAAACTAATTGCTGGCCAATGGTAAATCCCACAACTCGGTCATCCTACATTTCATCCGACCCGGATGAATCAGAATCATATCTCCATGGCTTCATATAGTCTGCGCTGGTTGACGTAATTCTAGGACCTTCTCCTTTGCCTAGCTTTTCCACATCGTAGCGGTCGTTACGCTTGACTTTTATTATTTTGTAAGGTCCTAAAAATTTTGGGTATAGTTTGGCCTGAGTGCCAAACTGGGTTCTTTTAATAGCGACAATTTGGTTAAGACTATACGTGGTCGCTTTTCTTCGCTTCTTGTTAAATGTATTGGCGTTCTCTCTTTGCACGGTCTGAATTTGGGATTTTGCCCTCTCTCTGCATTCTTCCCCCTCTTTGTCAAACAACTCTCGGCCAGCTTCTTCAAGTGCTTGCAGAATATCCAAGTTTTCTCTCTTTCGCATCTGGGTTCCAAAACTTGCCTGCATCGTAGATTGACGCTCCAATACCTGCCTGTTTTCTGGTATTGCCAGTTGACTGGGAGTTTGGTAAATCGGTTCCTCGTCCTTCAATATAAGCTTCAGGACATCATCTGTACAGTCCGTCTTTTCTGGTTTGTAATTTTGCACCATCTTTACTGTCGTCTGAGGTTTTTCCTCTTTAGTTTGTTCTGTCACAACATTTTTGCCGGTCTCATCTATGCTCATTCTCATAAGAAAGTTGGCTTTCTTATGCAATATAATTCCATCTTCGCTGATAATTGCTTGTGCTTGAGAAAGGATATTACTGCCCACGACTGCCTTAAAGCCTACCTTCATCGGCAAAATGTGAAAAGTCAGATCAACCTGCTCGTCGTTTACTGTGACATTCCTTCTAAATAAACCAAGCGTCCTGATATTATTGCCCCCAATTCCCGTAATGTAAGTCAAACTTGGTACAAGAGGAATATCTTTGAGATACTGTCTGTAAACATCTTCTCTTATGCCGCTTATATCGCTCCCAGTGTCAAACAAAGCATCAATGGTAACATTATCTATTTGCAGTTTGACTTGAGTAAACGGCGATAAAACCATTGTTCTCATTGTTCTCACGTGTTGCACTGGTATTGTTTCGTCTTTTGTGATTCTCTCTGGACAGACCGTAGCAATGTGTCCAAACTCGTTACAACCAAAACACTTGATTCCTTTCTCTCTGGATGGGCACTGCTTAGACATGTGATTTTTCTCTCCACAGTTAAAACATATCAGCTTGGTCTTCTGGCCGGACTTGTCCATCAAGTTTCCTCTGTTCATTCCAAAATTCTTCTTAACTACTTTCTGTTCTACAGTGCTTTCCTTAGATGTTGTGGCCGACAGCTTTGAAACTATCTTCTCATACATCTTCACCTTCTCTTTAAAATCGCTAAAGGAACGTGCACCATACAGGATGACTTTACTTGCAGAATCATCCGGAATGCCATCAATGATGTATTGAATTACAACATCAGCGTCTATATTTGCACGAGCTCCAATTTCGCGCATTACTAAGGCATACTCCGACAAAGTTTCTTCTTTCTTTAGCTTACGAAACATGAGCATCCTGTGTATATCGGCACTACTCACTTTTACTTGAAACTCTTCTTTCAATAGCCGCTTCAGTTTTGTCCAATTGGTTACTCCTTTCTCCGCACGAATATATAATTTAGCCATACCGCATAATGACTTTTTGGCAAAAATTAATTTCTGGAGATCGTTCCAACCGGTAACCTCGGCTATCTCCTCAAACTCTTCTATCCATCTCTCTATTGGATAGTCGTCTTGCCCACTAAACTGGCGAATCGAATCCTCTACATCTCGGAAAGTTAATGCAAATGAGCTAGCCCTTTCCTTTTGGCCACGTCTTTGTGTTGTCAAAACCTCATCGGACTCTGGTACAGAAACAGGTTCACCATCCTCCTCATTATCAGTGCCTTCCTCCGATATGTCATTGGCCCCATTTACCTGCACTCTAAGGTCCGTCAGATATGTGCAGATTCTCTTCACGATTTCATTTTCATTTCCAGAATAATCGATGTCTAAAATGTGGCACACTGCTACCATGTCGACTAATTCCAGCTTAGATTGTACGTCCTCTATCTTCTCGCGAAATTCTGCTGAAGAAACGTCAAAGGAAAACCCACTGAACCGCTTTAAGTCTCTTCTTATACCACGGCCCTGACCTTCTTCTCCGTGAGTGACCACATGAAGTGCCTTAACCGCCCTGAGACTACCATTAGCAATATTATATCCCACTTTGGGAATTACTTCTAAAGTCGTCATCTTTTCTTATTAAAGGAAAAACGCTCAACGAACACAAAGGTGTAACTTTTTGATAAAACCTAATTAAATGTGTTACTTCTAAGCTGTAAATAAATACAAATCAGCTTATTCACTACTTCTTTCGTCTCAAAATTCGTCTAAATAAATTAAAATCCAATTGATTTTAATTAATTTCGTCTTAATAAAAATAAAATTATCAAGCTAAAACTCGTCTAGTACCCTATAAAATATTTACTGGTATCTTTCGTCGTATTATCCGTCCGCGTCAATTTACAAAATAAAATAAACATCAAAAGCTGAAATAAAACGTTCTACATCCACAAAATAATTATTTAAATGCACACAATAAAATATCAAAATCAACTACTTCTACAATAAAAAATAAATAAAAGATCACTTGAAATAAATAAACATAAAAAGTATCAAAACATTTCTTAAAAACACGTCTGAAATTATAGTGTTCAGAAAAAAGTCAGCTTTCTAAATTTATAGAACATAAAGATTGTCTCAAACTGGCAACGCTGGGCCTCTTAACACTTGATGCAACAGGAAGTACGGTGCTGGTAAATCGGCTGAAATTCTTAGCAATTTAAGGCCTGAACGACCCTCTGCTAGTTGGATACAGATATTACAAATACAGAAAACATCTGTTTAAGCTTCAGACTGCCAAACAAAAGAGTGTGCGTACTAATGTTTTTATTGTCTTGAAGGTTCAATAGATGCACCACCATACGTAAGCTCAGGTACGCTGAATTTCTTGTTCGAGAATCGTCTAAAATATTAAAGCGTACTTACAGTCTTTGTCGGCTTGGCTTTGTTTGTCTAGGTCATACCCCGGCAGAGCTCCCAAAAAATATGTAGAGTTGGCTCGTAACACAAACACTGGGTGATTTCAACTTAACACAAACTTTATTCGCCTACTTATATACACCTATTTATTTACACTGTTGACTAAACTATTATTACAATTATATACAAGAAACTTTAACTAAACAATGCATTTGCTAGCGCTATTGATGCCGACAGATAATATTTGCGTCTTTCGTCTTACGGCTCTCTTGGCCTTCTTCCTTGATGCTACCCTCGAGCTTTCATATTTACCACCTCAAGTAATTCGTGAGCGCTGTTGCCATACGACATAAACTAATGATAGACTAAATAAAAAAATAAAACTAATTGCTGGCCAATGGTAAATCCCACATATATATATATATATATATATATATATATATATATATATATATATATATATATATATATATATATATATATATATATATATATATATATATATATTTTAAAAGCTTGCATCAAATTTTGGTTACCAGTATAACCTATATAGGAGAAACAATGTACCATATTTCATCAAAAATACCTCTATTGTTTGACAATATACAAAAATCTTCCGAAAATAAACCTAAAATGTGCCCAAAAAAACTGGTTTCCTGGCCAACGAACCTTAGGTTAATAGTAAATTAAGCTATCGAAAGAAACATTGTATGAAAAATCGCTACCATAACGCAGTTGCTGAGTCCCGAATTTATTTTCTTACAAACATGCATGATCTTTCGATGGAAAATGCAAGAATTGTAATACTATAAGGCGTGTTCGATTAGGAAAAAAAATTGCATCAGCAGCGACTTATGGGCCACCTGTTATTGTAAAAATAATTTTATAAGATGCAGCTCCAGACATCGTATAATTAACATATAAATTTTTTTATCATATCTTGTATAATAATGGATATTTTGAGCTTTACCCTAGAAATGCGTCACCCTGTATATATGAAAACAGATAGAAACTGAAACTTACCCGGATATGGGTTCTATGGGGCCTACTTCGCGCTCATTTAAAGAAATCTTTTCAAAATTCAAAAGTCACTAAAATTGTATCCAAATCTATGTGTAAAATTGTGATGGCCAAAAATAACTATGATTGTAAGAAGAAGAGAATGTCTACATTTGTATTACAAATGTCAGAAAACAAAATACTTATTTACCTGTCACTTTGAAAGTAGATCTGACTTTTATCAAAATAATTTGTCAGTTGAATATGACATGTACTGTTGCCGTGGACTATCATTATGCACTATTGTATTATGCCTTATTAGAATATTGTTGTTTTTTGGAGTAGGAAAGCTTATTTTACTGTAAAAACATTTTTCCATCCCTTAACCTGAAATGGTTTTCGTTTCATTTAACGTTGATTCTTTATAGCGTCATAGTAGGTTTTAGAATCTAGAAATTATTCTATTTTGTGTGAATTTTTTCGTTGCATACCTAGAACAAATTGTATTTTCCTTCAATTATAAATGCTAATTTCAAGTTAATTCCTATATTTTCTGTGCCCAATGTGTTGAACGGATGCGAAACGGGAGAAGGAAATTTCATTTACAGTTAAAATGACGAAGATAACTTTATTCCAGGCGCGAGCGTTGTTTCCATTTTTTTTAAAATATTAATAACATTTATAGATAAATTAGCAGATTAGCGTATTCTTCGTTTTTTGAAAAAAATATTCAGAAACATGCTTAGAGAAACCCCTTTATGCATTAACCATCGGACAAGTGATCTCAACTCCACAATACAGTTAAGAGACCTAAAGTCAATTTGAGGTTATGTGCAAGGTAAACATGCTACAACGGAGCTACAAATGCAAACTGTAAAAAACTCACTTTGCAGAAGTCCATAGAAAGGAGAAACTACTTACCAACACCGTTTTTCCATAAAAAACTTCCACATTGCACAATTGAAAAAAAAAACCGCTACATAATAAGCGTAATCTGATTCCTTAAAATTAAATAAATAACTGAAACTGCTACCAAAGCATCACATAAAGGGTCTATTTTAAATTAATTTTCTGCAAATAATTTAATAAAATAAAGAAGATTGTAGCTGAAATTTAAAGCTTTTAAACTTTTTTTACGACATTTACGCTGCATAGCCGTTCATGTGAGTTCTCTATCTAGAACATGTCAATTTTGACGCTTAGAATCGCGACTTTTTGACGTTTTGAGGATAAAAACTTAAAAACTTATAACTTTGTTTAATTTTAACCTAGAGATTCAAATTTTGGTGCATGGTTTTCTTTTTATAACATAAACCCTCGCACCCAATATAGTTGCCCTCACTTTGTTATTTCCGGAGATATAAAAATTTTCCGAAAGAAAACGCAAAATTTTCTGGAAAAAACCAGTCCGATTTTCCTGGCTAAAGAACTTATCCAAGCCACTTGCGAAAGGATCATCACCAAATTTTATCAAAATCGACGCATTATTTTTTGAGTTAGCGGTGTGATACATAAATATATAAACACACACACACACACACACACACACACACACACACACACACACACACACACACACACACACACACAGATATATATATATATATATATATATATATATATATATATATATATATATATATATATATATATATATATATATATATATATATCTACTAGAGTCCACTGGACCTCCGGTCGGTAATCAGGCTACCAAGCTTCCATCAATATACTCAGTGTATATAGAGCGTTACTTCCAGCAGGTAACTGAGCGACCAGTATATTTATAGGTTAACTTGAGCTCCATTGTGTATATTTGACAATTCCTTTTGTATATGTAATTCAGCCTCCATTTCACCGGTAACATGCAATCACTGGGACTCCGGACAGCGTTGCCAATTTTATCATTACATTATTTACACTATCGATTATTCTCAGGTACCTACCACGCTCTTATGTTTGAGCGTCAGCTAGCAGACGGCTCGGCCTTGAACTTTGCAATTCATTTTTCTCGCCTCAAAGCAATATTATAAGAACTATAAACGAGGGATTTATTTACTATTAGTTTTAGCAATTCGTCAGATTAAATAATATTCAATTCCTACGCTCTAGGTTTCCATACTGATTTACTGTGAGAGAAGTAAGAAAAGCCTGTCAAATAATACTTCAAAAAGTTACTTTGAAAAGTGATGATTCTCAACGTCATACAAAGAATACAATTTCAAAAAAATCCTTCTGACAATAAATTACACGCTGTTGATGTACACAGATTTGATTTGAGTAATCAACTCTCCTCACCTGTGCGCTTGAATTATTTTCTTTGGATTAAAGACTTTTAAATTTGTTAGTACTTACACAAGCAACAGGTACATAAAATATAAAACCGATTTCAAAAATGCGCTGGAAATGTAAAAAATTTTATTGTGTCATTTGTTTATCATGATCGAGAATTTTAGAAATCGAATGGCGCGTCAATCCATTTTCTAAATGTAATATATCTTAAAATAATCGCCAAAAATAAATATGGTTGTAGCGATTATGAAAATATTAAGATATTGATAGCAACAAAGAAACAAGTTAACTGTCATTAGAACCCTAGAAGTCAAAATTAAAAGTTACACAAATAAATTGCAAAAAAAATTGAATACCCGACTCTAGATATGATAAATGTATAAAGAAATTTACCACTATTTTTTCAAAGTAAGGCTATTTTTTACAATGTCACAATTTTCTGAATTTTGTAGTTTTAAAAAGTGCCATTTTCAGAAAAATAAAAAATTGATGGATCCAATGAGTTCATTTTAGATTTTCAATCATGTGGAAACTACTCTCGTAAAAAATTCCCAAAAAAAAAAACATACAGCAGGATAGAAAAATAGGGAATCATTAATTTTTCTCCTGTGAACCGAAAATTAAGTAGATAGTAAATAGTAGATTTTAGCCACAAGATATTCAAAATAAAGAAATCACTTCTTAACAAAAAATTAGACCGACGAAAAAAAACACTGAAAAGGGAACAATAAAATGTTAAGTTTGCGCCACACATACAATCTCCAGCCATCAACAGTAACATTTCACTTTTTAGTGTTTTTTGTCGGTTTAATTTTTTGTTGAAAAGTTAATCTTTTTTATCTTTGAGGCTGAATTTTAGTACCTAATTACTATCTACTTAATTTTCAGTTCACAGGTGAAAAAGCAACGATTTCCTATTTTACTACCCTAATGGGTGATTTTTGCAATATTAAATGGGACCAACTTAGAGGTATGACCTATATAGAATGACATCTCCTTTCAAAGTAATTTTTGGAGTACTTTTATAATTTCCATATTTTTTGAAACATTTGCAATTTTTTGAAAATTTCTTTGAATATGGGTTTTCTTGAATAATGGCCACTGTGCGATTAATATATTGGACGTTCCTGTGTACTACATTAATTGAATAAATGATTGTTTTGGTTGACTTGATGTAAATCCTTTAGCAATTATAATGGTGTAAATCACAGAGTTAATTGTTTTATTTATAATAGATTAATTCTGCAATGAGTGGTAAGTCAATAATTTGGGCAATGGGCATAAATTCTATTTACTGAGAACTGAAATCGAGGAAAGAGTCTTGGATAAATCTTTTTACGGATATTTAATGGTACTAAAAAGTTACAAAAAATAAATAAAAAACATATATGTATTTGCTAATTCCAACAATGAAAAGAAAAAGAAAAACTTAATCATTGTTGCAAAACACTGGCATTGGTTTATAGTAATGGCAAATGAAATAACTTTCTTTTAAAAATGAAACTACTATCTAGAAGAAAGTATCTCTAACTATTTATAAAAAACAGATTTTGCTAACTCTAAAAATGAAAATAAGAACTTAATCATGATTACATAACACTAGCAGTGGCTTTACAGTAATGGTAAATAAAACAACTTGCTTTAAAAAATTAAACCACTATCTAGAACAAAGTATAAAAAATTTATCTATTTTCAATACAAGTTGCAAACAAAAATCTTAATAGTCTGCCAACTCCTATCTTTGAAAAGCGAGGGGTGCTTTTCTACTAATTTCGTGACTTCGTCTTTTTTTGGGGGTCGTTTCATTTTTATATGTTTTTCGAAGAACTTTTTTGTAGCTTCCTTTTCCTCACAAGACCATTTTTTGAGCAACCTTTTATTTTTCTTGTTGTCTATGACTCTGCTTTCATCAACGCTTTCGCTAGTACCAGCCTTTTCGTTTTGTAGAACGTGTTCTTCCTGCATGCCTTCTGCTTCATCTTCTGAATTGCTGTTAACGTCCACTACTATGTCTTCGTCTACGTCAAGCTCATTCAAATCACGACCTTTATACTTGTCTATAGAAGTTTGCTGAGCAAGTAGCAAGATTTTGGCTACTTTTGCCGTTCGATATATGTCAGAAGGTAGTCTGTACCATTCATTATGGGTCTTTGTGGTATGGCCCATAAATGTTGCAAGTTGCTCCAAGTCGGAACTACCCATTTTTAATATCTGCGCAATTGTTGCCAAATGTTTCCGTAGTTTGGTCGAAGTAAGGACGCTAGTTTTATTTACATCTCCTAGAGCCATTTTCACATGTTTTCTGAATATATGATAATCACTTATACATGACTCGGTGTGGCATACCCCAAACAAATATGGATTATTATTGGCTTCATAGAAGTTGCTTTTGCACTGTATAGCCAAGTCTAGAGCCTTTTGTGTGGATTTATCAAATAATACAGGTACTCCTCTTTCTCTTTTACCGCGTATCACTATTCTTTTGATATTTTTGATAAGAATTTTTTCGGTCGGCGAAAGTAGCTTTTCAAAGTCTCCCGATGGCTGGCTGTTCTGTACTTTCAAGTAGGTATCTAGTAAGATTCGCTGAAGTTCCCCTACACGCCTTTTGTTAAAGAGTAGGAGGTTGCAATAGCAACCTTCAATCAATTTTCTATAAGCGTCTTCATTCTTATCGTTTTCAGCTAACTTAGTTTTAGCATCAAAAATTGATGTATCCAAAAATTTTTTCATTTTAGAAATATCCTCTGCCACTGGCATCAGTGTTGGTTTATTGAATCTATTTAAATTCAAATTTTGGCCCGCCTCTGTAGAAACTTCTACAGCCCATTCTTCTTCAATCAGTTTCTTCATAGAGACTAATACTGTTAGACACGGTGAGTTACAGTTTTTCTGTACTTCCATAGAGTATGCTGCACCAATTGCCTTTTTAATTATCGTTCCCAATTGAAGTGCAAATGACGGTGAGTGGAATTTCTTAGTCGATGAGTCATAACAACATATTTTGCGAGTAGCAGCAACAATTACTTTAAATTTTGTGGGATTCAGAATGGATAGAAGCTGTAATGATTTGTCATTTTCAATACTTCTAACTTCCATGAGAAGACGGGCTAGTCGCCTCATATATAGTCTGGCAACCATTGTTAAATGTTTCTCTCTATGTGATTTAAGATATTTTCTGGCTACTTCGCAAATCAACTTGTCACGCTTAGCAACTAAAGATACTTCATCTGCCCTCAAACTAGTGAGCACTCCTGATGTACGAAGGGGATCGTTTGGACCAAAAGGGCCTGCCATTAGGGTTTGACCGTCTGCTTGAGGACGTGTGTGTTTTGAACTATCAACGGCTTTGTTGAGGCGACATCGTTTTACGTGTCTTCTTAGATACTTTTTTGAGTAATATCCTCTACAATGTATACAAGGAAGTAATGAAATTTTGCTTTCGTCACAGTCGACCCCTAGTTTTTCTAAACAGTAATTTTTTCTTTCCTTGAACCGGTACTGGCTCACCGGAGCAAAAATCTCCTTCTTTACGAATTTTATCTATAATTTGCTTCCGTTCAGGGTTGCGTTTGTCCTTTGATATAAACGCTTGTACTTCGAATTCGTCACTATGTTGTCTTTCTAGGTGTCTTGCAAAGTTATATACTAGTAGATCACAATAGACACAATTGTGTTTCCTTTTTCTCTTATTATTAAAAACCGTCCTACGTTTCTGATGATTTGAGACCTCATCGACCTCAGTGGGATGAATTTCTAGTTGAGTTTCGCTACAATTAGGTTTACTACTGCCTTCTTCATTGTTTTCTTGATTAGCTGATTCAGATATATCTGTATTGTGACAGCTTTCATAGATGAGCCTATTGGATGTCTCATCATAATCTTTTAATGCTGGTTCTAATGTCCAATATTCCCGTGAAAGTGGCTCATTGCTGAGAACTGCGTCGCCTTCGTCATCATTTTCGCTTACTGATGGAGGAACAAAGTCGGAATCTGACTCTCTATTACTATCACTTAACACATCTACCTCTTCAGAATCTGAAAGAAATGTGTCATGATTAGGATTCACATTTGTAACTCACACTTTTAATTCAAACCTATCCGAATCGAACGAAGATAAACAGTAACAGTAAACAATGTGCTCTTAAATATATTAATCAGAGGCTAATAATACATAGGGCCGGTTTCTCAGAGACTGATCAAATTTCTCATCAACTAATGAACCAATTAAGCAATTTGTTTGGTCTAAATTCAAACATTTGTCTGAATTCAACTATTTAACGAGCCTTTTTTGACTTAACGAGTTGTGTGCGACCCGCTGTAAGATTTCGATCAAAAATTTTCATTGCGTTTCATCGCGATTGATCTGTTAGAAAACAAAATAAGTAACTCAAGCCTAAGAAATAAAATTATACATAAAAACCAAGCTTTTAATATATAAGGTGATTCAGTGGCAAGTACCACAAACTAAAGGGCTTGTAGATCAAGCTAAAATATGAAGAAAGTTCAAATAAATTTTTCTCTGAAAATACTTTTTTACCGATATATAGGGTGTTTAAGTGTTGGCTGACTTGACAGCTTTAACATGATATCTTTTCACAGAGTTGACCAATGGTTCTGATTTTTTTTTTGCATGGGCACTTTTTGAAATAACCCGCTTTGCCATGCCCAATTGTTAAACCGAGATTTCTTCTTATACTCTTACACGGTTTTTGACGTTTTTGTAATTTTGCGATTCAGACCTTTATAAATAAATTAAAAAAACTCGGCCAATTTTTAATCTTCTCCAATTCTGTAAAGCGGAAAAAAAAGGTATTCCCGAGATCTTGAATTTGCGTTTTTCTAAAACACTCTGTTGTTAAAAACAAAGAAGTAACGGAGGTTTCTCTTTGTCTAACTATAGCAGCTACAGAGCTTGAACTTTGGCTAACGATAGCATTATTGAGAGCGTACCAGCCGCCGCATGCTTCGCTGCGGAACTTTCGCACTCGATCAAATACGGACAAGAAAATTATAAACGATGATATCGGACTCAATTAGTTTATTCATATTTATGTGATTTTACTCATGAATAGTGTAAGCTTTCGGTTAATTTTTGTATAAGATCTAAATACTATTAAACAATGACGCTATCGCTAGTGGACGTAAAAGCTCTGACGAAAATGCAAATTCAAGGTCACGGAAAGACCTTTGTTTTTCATTTTACGGAAATGGGAAACATTAAAAGTTGGCCGAGATCTTTAAATTTGTTTATAAGGATATTTGCTTAATTTTTGCTCTCGTAATGCATCGATCCAGACCGGCTTGCGAGAGGATTAAATACTATAAAACTCCGTCTTTTCTCCGAGATCTGGGATAAAATTGAAATACATTTGCTCGGCAAAAAATTAACTTGAAAAATTTCACATCTTCTCGAGAAACTCCCTATTTCCGAAAAAATTTGAAAACTTTCGAAGATCGCATATAATTAACCTTGCGTTGGATTCTAAACAACTTTTCTTGCGAAATTTTTTCTCTACAACCTATACGAAGGAAGTCAGAGAGACAAGGTAGATAAAAGTTCGACAAAAATCTTGAAAATTAATTGAGTTTACTCGATGTTGATGTTTATAAACATTTTATTCTGTTTAAAATAAGTATGTATCGAAAACACATTCAAAATACTTACATGGTACAGGACCATAAGTCAAATTACAATGCCTGAATAACATAACGAGATACAAAACAAAAGAACATCTGCACGGAAAACAGTGCGCATCACCTACGTGCTCGCTCTGGGTCTGTTCCGAAAGGCCTTTGTTTTGAAAAGCCTTTTCTTACATCAAAATGTGTTTCAGTGACCTTGAAAACCCCTAATATGCCAACTTGAATTAAATTTCCTTAACATTTCTCAACTGATATATATTTTTTTAATAATTAAAAAATTATCTATTTACAAGTATGTGTTTATAATATTTCAACAAGCTATGTAAAAGCGATATAACAGGTTTTCGGAAAATCGAAATTTCGAAATATTGCATATTTCCAACCTATATTGACTCCACTACGTCCATTTGTGTTAGTATGGATAGTAAATGTAAAATTATTCGAATGGCGAACAGTGCACTGTGAGTGTGATGTTACCTGTTATCACATACTGTTATCTCTTTTAACGCGGGAATACCTTTTCTATCATGTATGATATTAAATACAATGCTTAAAAACGCACTTATGTTATTGAAATCATAATAAAATAATATCACTTACCTTCATTATTAACAATGTTTTTTGCAGCTGCCACAATTATTCTTGTCCGAAAGGAATACATTTTCTTGTAGGTCACCTATCTGAAAAACGTCTGTCTTGCTAGCACAGCTATCACAACAAATACAGGTTTTTAATCATAATAGTACCCTGTTGCCGGTTAGTCGGAAGCTCAGTGAACTACTGAGTAGTTCGGAGTCCCGGCATCACGCTGGGAGAACCAAAATGATATATTATAGTATACATGCTGTGTATACTCTCAGAGCGCTCGAAGTGGCCAACCCGTCGAACTTAATTTTATACAGCTACCGTAAATCGATGAACTGGGACTCCGACAAAAAACTCGTTGAACGTGGTCCCTGGCCCATATACCATCATTTGAGGCATTTTTTAAAAGAATGTCACTGAGCCTCTGTATATCGGACGCCCAGTGACCACGGAGTCTCAGTGAACCTCACTTTTTACATTGCATGCGCTCGGTGGTGCTCTATATATATATATATATATATATATATATATATATATATATATATATATATATATATATATATATATATATATATATATATATATATATATATATATATATATATACATATAAAGTCTGAAACCGACCTCGGATTTGGGTTCCAGGGGTCTTAAATAGCGCTCATTTGAAGAAATTTTTTCAAAATTTAAAAGTCGGGATCTCCTGATTAGTGATTTTTTTTTAAAGAAAATTCACTAAAAGACAATATAGGAACACTTACGTTACATAACATGATGCTGGACCGTGTTTGTAATCTAACGACAACCTAAATGGATTGTGGCTCGTAAATATAATTTAATTAAGTTCTATTTCAAATACTATTTTAAGATTGAATTGAATTGAATTGAATTGAATTAAAATACAAACAACAGGTAACCTGCCGCTACTGCCCGGCGGATTTAAAATAAAAGATATGACCTGCATTTAACGTTGCCAAGTGCTGAATACCTATGTAACGTTTTTAAGCAATGTCATATAAACTCTATTTTCATGCAGCTTCTTAATTAGTAAAAAATGCCGGCGACATTAAATTTGGAAGAAACAAATACAAATTGTTTTAATTGTGGGATAAAATTATAAAACCTATCTGGATGTTCCAGATAAGTTTTAATAAAATATCTCCACACAAAAATGTACACAATACAGCAGTCAGAAAAAATACTTATAAAATTCAAGACATACAGAGATGTTAAAAATAAATTCAGTAACAAACGTCACGTTGCTAATGAGGACGCGATGTTAAATGTAGTGTTATTTGCTGTAGAGCAGTAAATATTCTTTTTACAAAATGGTACCTTTTAGTGAATTTTCTTTAAAAAAAATCCACTAATGAGGAGATCGCGACTTATAAATTTTGAAAAAATTTCTTCAAATTTGGGACCCCTGAAACACAAATCCGAGGTCGGTTTCAGACTTTATATGTTAGTTTTCCCGGATAATTTTGCGTTTTCTTTCAGAAAATTTTTATATCTCCGGAAATAACAAAGTTAGGGCAATCATATTGGGTACGAGGGCTTATATCATAAAAAGAAAACAATGCACCAAAATTTGAATCTCTACGTTAAAATTTAAAAAAGTTATAAGCTTTTTAGTTGTTATTCTTAAAACGTCAAAAAAGTTGCGATTCAAAACGTCAAAATTGACATGTCCTAGATAATCTACATAAACGGCTATGCAGCATAAATGTTGTAAGGAGTTAAAAAGCCTTAAGTTTCAGCTACAATCTTCATTGTTTTTTATTTTATTAAATTATTTGCAGAACATTAATTTAAAATAGACTCTTTATGTGATGCGTTGGTAGCAGTTTCAGTTATTTATTTAATTTTAAGGAATCAGATAACGCTTATTATTTTATTTTTTTTCACTTGGGCAGTGGAAGTTTTTTTTATGAATAAACGGTGTTGGTAAGTAGTTTCCCCTTTCTATGAAGTTCTGTAAGGTGAGTTTTTTACAGTTTGCATTTCTAGCTCCGTTGTTGCATGTTTACCTTGCACACAACCTCAAATTTACTTTAGGTTTCTTAACTGTATTCTGGAGTTGAGATCACAGCATTTGTCCGATGGTTAATGCATAAAGGGGTTCCTCTAAGCATGTTTCTGAATTTTTTTTTCAAAAAACGAACAATACGCTAATCTGCTAATTTACCCATAAATGTTATTAATATTTAAAAAAAATGGAAACAACGCTCGCGCCTCGAATAAAGTTCTCTTCCTCATTTAACTTTAAATGAAATTTCCTTCTCCCGTTTCGCATCCGTTTAACACATTGGGCACAGAAAATATAGGAATTTACTTAAAATTGTCATTTATAATTGAAGGAAAATAAAACTTGTTCTAGGTAGGCCAGGAAAAATTTACACAAAATAGAATAATTTCTAGATTCTAAAACCTACTGTGACTCTATAATTAAACAACGTTCAATGAGACGAAAACCATTTAAAGTTAAGGGACCGAAAAATGTTTAAACAGTAAAATAAGCTTTCGTACTCCAAAAAAAAACCAAGATTCTTATAAGGCGTAATACAATAGTGCATAATAATAGTCGACGGCAACAGTACATGTCATATTCAACTGACAAATTATTTTGATAAATGTCAGATCTACTTTCAAAGTGACAACGTTCAATGAGACGAAAACCATTTTAAGTTAAGGGACCGAAAAATGTTTAAACAGTAAAATAAGCTTTCGTACCCCAAAAAAAAACCAAGATTCTTATAAGGCGTAATACAATAGTGCATAATCATAGTCCACGGCAACAGTACATGTCATATTCAACTGACAAATTATTTTGATAAATGTCTGATCTACTTTCAAAGTGACATGTAAATAAGTTTTTTGTTTTCTGAAATTTGTAATACAAATGTAGGCATGCCCTTCTTCTTGCATTCATATTTATTTTTGGCCATCACAATTTTGCTCAGAGTTGAATACAATTTTATTGACTTTTTAATTTTGAAAATATTTCTTCAAATGAGCGCGAACTAGACCCCATAGAACCCATATCCGGGTTAGTTTCAGTTTTTATCTGTTTTCATATATACGGGTGACGCATTTCTAGGGTAAAGCTCAATATATCCATTATTATACAATATATGAGAAAAAGTTTTATATGTTAATTATACGATGTCTAAAGCTGCATCTTATAAAATTATTTTTACAATCACAGGTGGCCCATAAGTCGCTGGTGATGCAATTTATTTTTCCTAATCGAACACGCCTTATATTATTGCAATTTTTGCATTTTCCATCGAAAGATAATGCATGTTTCTAAGAAAATAAATTCGAGAATCAGCTAGCGCGTTATGGTAGCGATGTTTCATACAATGTTTCTTTCGATAGCTTAATTTTCTATTAACCTAAGGTTCGTTGGCCAGGAAACCAGTTTTTTGGGCACATTTTATTTTCGGAAGTTTATTTTCGATAGATTTTTGTATATTGTCAAACAATAAAGTTATTTTGATAAAATATGGTATATTGTTTCTCCTATATAGGTTATACTGGTAACCAAATTTCACGCAAGCTTTCTTAAAAAAAAATTCCTACTAAAAACATTTTATGAAAATTCACTACCATAACGCCTTTGCTGCGTCCCGAACCTTTTTTTTGCTACCAGATAAGGTAAATAAAGATACCCTAAGAGAAGATTGGAACCTGTGATTCGTACTGATAAGTACGCTTGGAGAACCCAAATCACCACAACTGATCTTTTTAAAGACCTGACGATCGTGTCACTAACCAATTTAGGATCTTCAGAGGATGACAAGTTCTAAACTACATACAACTAAAGATTATCTTTTATACTGAGTCTTCGATAAAACCCATATCGAGAGTGAGACGAAATCGCAGGCAAATTTTCTGTGCATTGTACTTTAATGTTTGGACGAGATTTTTGAACTTCCGTTATAACTTTACTTGCCAATCATTTGATGTAGAGTCTTTGTTTCCTAGCGTGTCCAGTAAACCAACGCTAACGTATTTAGAACAGTTGTTGAAATCGAACAACATAAGTGAAGAAGTGTGCCTGCGATTTCGTCTCCCTCTTGGTATCGGTCTTTACCTAAGACTCAGTATCAGTAAAAATGGTGATGTTTAGTTGTAAGTAGTTTAGAATTTTTCATCCTCTTATGACGCTAACTGTGTTAGTGAAACGATCGTCAGGTCTTTAAAAAGATGTGTTGTGGTGATTTGGGTTCTTCCAGTGTATATAAGGAAAAACACAACTGCAAAAATTGTGAAAATTATATATATATATATATATATATATATATATATATATATATATATATATATATATATATATATATATATATATATATATATATATTTGTGTGTGTGTGTATCCAACCGATGACTCAAAAAATAACTAACCGATTTCGATGAAACTCGGCAAGTGCGTTTCTTTTATTAATGGCCTGGATGAGTTTGTAAGCCAGAAAAATCGGACAAGGTTTTACCGGAAAATTTTGAGTTTTATTTCGAAAAAAAAAAAAAATTTCTCCAAAAATTACGAGGCAGTTTTAATGAAATTTTGTGGATATGTTGTCTTCGGTAAGACCTTACTACGTACCAAAATTCAACTTTCTAAGTTAATAGAACATTGAGTTATTAAAATTTTGAGTCTTTTCGAAAAAAAAAATTATTCTGAAAATTACAAAGTAATTTGAATGACATTTGGTAAATATAGTTCCTTGGTGTTACTACATACCAAAATTCAACTTTCTAAGTTTATAGAAAGTTGAGTTATTCAAATTTGAAGCATTTAATAAAAAATCACTACCATAACGCACTTGCTGCGTCCCAAACTTATTTAATTTGACTACAAAATCGTTTCTACTCCAAATCTGTTGCTGCCGAGGTATTGATATTATTAGTTTATCGCTGGCACATACGGTAAATCTAAACTAACATTAAAAAATTCTGGACGCAGCAAGTGCGTTATGGTAGTGAATTTTCATTAAAATGTTTTTAATAACGAATATGTGTGTTTTTTTTTAAGAAAGCAGGCATCAAATTTGGTTACCAGTATAACCTATATAGTAAAAACAATGTGCCTTGTTTCATCAAAATAACTTTATTGTGTGAAAATGTACAATAATTTCCAAAAGTAAACTTAAAGTGTTCCCGAAAAAACACGTTTCTTGGTCAACCTTATAGGTTAATAGCAAATTGAGCTGTTCAAATATGAAACATTTGATCAAAATTCGCTACCATAACGCACTTGCTGCGTCCAGAATTTCTTTTCTTACAAACATGCATTATATTTCGATGGAAAATGCAAAAATGCAATAACATAAGGCGTTTTTGATTTAAAAAAAATGGAAATTTGTATCACCAACGACTTATGGGCCATCCTGTGATTGTAGAAATATTATTTTAAGATGTAGCTCAAGACACCCTATAATTAATATATACAAAAAATTTTCATATCTTATATAATAACGGATATATTGAGCTTTATTGATTTTTTACGATAATTCGACAAAAACTATATACCATTAAACGATAAACTCTATAGCTAAGGCTACTGACAAGCATCAGAGAAAGGGTCTATTTGAAATGAATTTTCTGGGAATATTTTAGTAAAATGAAGGACAATGACGATTGAAACTAAGACTTTAGGGTTTGTAAAACATCCTTCTTGAGACATTTTATTTCTATAGCCCGTATTAGATTCAAGTTATTTGCCTAAATGTTGCCAATTTTGACATTTTAAATCGCCACTTTGACGTTTTTAGGAAAACCTCAATTTATTTTTCTTTAAATGTCTATAACTTTTTTCTCTTTTGACCTACATAGCTAAATTTTGGTAGGTAACTTACCTATAAGGATGTAAACCTGCATACCAAATTTGGTTGCCCTTACTTTGTTAATTCCGGAGATATAATTTTTTTTCAAAAGAAAACACAAAATTTTCCGGGAAAACCTGGGCAGATTTTCTTGGCTAACGAACTCATCCAAGCCATTTGCAAAAGGAATTTTTTCACCAAATTTGATCAAAATCGGCCCATTATTTTTTGAGTTATCGGTGTGATACATATATATATATATAAATATATATATATATATATATATATATATATATATATATATATATATATATATATATATATATATATATATATATATATATATATATATATATATATATATATATATATATATATATATATATAAATATATATATATAAACATATAAAAATTGAAACTGACCCTGGATATGTTTTCTGGGGGGCCTAGTTAGCGCTCATTTGAAGAAATTTTTTCAAAATTCAAAAGTCGGGATCTCGTCATTAGTGAATTTTTTTAAAGAAAATTCACTAAAAATATATGTTCTTAAATTTTAGTATTATTTTCTCATAAAGTACATAGAACCTCCTATAAAGTACATACAATCTCTTATAAAGTGTAATTTTTTCCGTATAATTATTAATATGATTTTCCATATGCCTCCAACTTACGTAGCCCAGTGTATATTCCAAACATTTTTAATTGGGAAAGCTAACGTCCTTGAGAAGTCCGGATTTAGATTTGTAACGATTGACTGAATATTTCTTATTTCCGGCTTTTGCGGACATCATTGTTCCTCACGGAAATTGAGATTGAAGTCTGGCAGTTCTACCGTTTCTTTTTTTGACTGCAATGTGTTAGAAGAGATATGTTGTTATTCTTGATTTGATAAATATTAGTCTAAAGTTTATGCAGTTAATAACTATCTTTTACTGTGTACTGATCAGTATTTTATGTCATTGCTGTTCCTTTCTTTAATTGGGAAGTGTTTTTTAATGAATGTTCCAATTACTGTCTGTAAAAATTGTTAAAACTACAATATAGACCCAATTTGTTGGACGCCGTTTTTTCTCTTACAAACTTCAATATTAGATTACCTACACACATTGATTTCTTTCATTTCATGTTTCCTGACTATACTAATAAAGTCTGGACGCAGCAAGTGCGTTATGGTAGTGAATTTTCATAAACATGTTTTTAATAGCAAATATGTGTATCAAAAGGCATCAAATTTGGTTACCAGTATAACCTATATAGTAAAAACAATGTACCATGTTTCATCAAAATAACTTTATTGTTTGAAAACGTACAAAAATTTTCGAAAGTAAACTTAAAGTGTTCCCGCAAAAACTCGTTTCTTGGTCAACCTTATAGGTTAATAGCAAATTGAGGTTTTCGAATATGAAGCATTTAATCAAAATTCCCAAGCATAACGCACTTGCTGAGTCCAGAATGCCTTCTTCTTACAAACATGCATTATATTTTGATGAAAAATGCAAAAATGCAATAACATAAGGCGTGTTCGACTCAAAAAAAAAAAAGAAAATTTGTATTACCAACAACTGATGGGCCAGCCTGTGATTCTAGAAATATTTTTTTAAGATTGAGCTCAAGACACCCTATAATTAATGTATACAATTTTTTTTCATATCTTGTATGATAACGGATATATTGAGCTTTATTGATTTTTGACGAAAATTCGACAAAAATTATATACCATTAAACGATAAACTCTATAGCTAAGACTACGGCCAAGCATCAGAGAAAGGGTCTATTTGAAATGAATTTTGTGGAAACATTTTAGTAGAATGAAGGACAATCACGGTTGAAACTAAGACTTCAGGGTTTATAAAACATTCTTCTTGAGACATTTTCTTTCCATAGCCCGTATTAGATTCAAGTTTTTTGCCTAAATGTTGGAAATTTTGACGTTTTAAATTGTCACTTTGACGTTTTGAGGAAAACCCCAATTTATTTTTCTTTAAATGCCCATTACTTTTTTTTTTGTCTTTTGACCTACAGCGCTAAATTTTGGTAGGTAATTTACCTATAGTGATATAAAACGATGTACCAAATTTGATTGCCCTTACTTTGTTATTTCCGGCGATATGATTTTTTTTCTAAATAAAACACAAAATTTTCTGGGAAAACCTCGGCCGATTTTGCTGGCTAACGAACTTATCCAAGCCACTTGCAAAAGGAAGGTATTCAGCAAATTTTATCAAAATCGGCCCATTATTTTTTCAGTTATCGGTGTGATACATACACACACACACACACACACACACACACACACACACACACACACACACACACACACACACATATATATATATATATATATATATATATATATATATATATATATATATATATATAAACGTATAAAAATCGAAACTGACCCCGGATGTGTGTTCTAGAGGGCCTATTAGCGCTCATTTGAAGACATTTTTTCAAAAGTCTCGATCCCCTCATTAGTGAATTGTTTTTTAAAGAAAATTCACTTAAAGCTAGGAATACAAAATTTTAAAATCCTAAGCCTACTTTGATATTTTGAAATTCTGGAAACAAATAGTATGCTCTGGAAGGAAAATGAATAAAATAATATTTAGGCAGTTCTCAAAAATAGTTAATTGTAATTATTGTCGTAGCTGTGCTCTAAAACTGATCCAAACATAACTGCGAAAAATAAAAAAGTAATGCTTACTATTATACCAGAACGGATCTACCCAATTCATTGTTATGGATTTGATGAATTATCAATTCCAGAGGTTATCAGACTATTTCATATGAAGTTTCCGAAAACAGTTGTGGTCCAATCTACAGTATTCAGTTTGCTTAAAAAATTGTCACTAACGGTAGGTACTGTGCATAATATACCAAAAGAGAAGACAACGTTGATGGAGATGATGTAGGTACTGTGGTAGCAATGGATTCATTACGCAAAAAGCCCAAGCTGTCACCAAGAAAGCGGTACGAGGAGACTCGCATTAGCAAGTCACACATTTATGAAGCAAAGAGTTAAAGCCATATAAACCTGGATTCGTCATACGCTAGAAGAAGGGGATGAATCCCGAAGGTTGGAATTTGACATAACTTTAGAAATTTCAAAAGGATCGAAACTTCTAGAAAAATATAATTTCCTCAGATGAATCGACTTTTACAACTAACGGTGGACGGACCTTCATCACAACTGTCGATATTGGTCTCAAAATTATCCAAATTTTGTAATAAATTCTCGGCGGCAGTATTTAAAAAAGTTAATGTTTGATGTGCCATTTCCTATCATTGTGGTGTAATTAGGCCATATTTTATTGAGGGAAAACTTAATCAACATTCTTATTTAAATATTTCGATTCAGTTTGTGGATGAACTACCATACCAACCAAGCTTTTTTTTTCATATTTTCAACACGACGGTTGCCCTGCTCGCTCGAAATTTCGGGTATGTGAATGGCTAAATGTGAATTTTTAAGAAAAATGGATAGCCAATACTAGTGATGGGAAAAACGGTTATTTTCTGTTAACAGTTGAATCCGTTAACGTTATTTAATAATAACCGTTGAAAATAACGGCTTCAGTTATTTTAAACTGGATAGTCGATCGATAGTATCCTACATTCCCAAAGCTGTGAGCGAGAGCGAGCACACTAGTATAAATGCATTGTATTTTTACCCCGTTATTTCACGTAGTGTATAAGTCTCAAATTTTGTCGATATGAAAAGGAAACAAAGGGTTAAGAAATTATAATAAGCGTATCGTAAATCTTTTGCCACTCTGAAGTGAAACTTTTAGGAATCAGAAAGGAGTCTTATATTAGTGTTCATTTAGATGTTTTAGGAATTATAAACTAGTCATTTATAACAAATTTATTTTATGAGGGGTCTTTACGTAAATGTCAATGCCACAGCAAGAATCAATAAATATCATTATTTATCACGTCTTGGGACGTTAGACGTTAGAACTTTTATTGCTACACAGGGAGTGATTCTAAGAACTCCATAACATAACGCAGCTCATAAAATTTCGGTAAAGAAATTTGCCTTTATTCTGTACATGTGGTTTGTTCTTACATTATGCTTTTATTCTTCCTTAGAAAGATCTCTATCTCTAGTTACATTTTCGGTTCACTGGTCATCTTTATCAGTCGATCAGTCCACTTTTAAAAACTGTGCAAACAACAGCCAACAGTATAAAAAATTGTGTTTGAGTTTGAGTTTTAAAAAAAATTGGAAGATATATAGTATTAATTGTTTATTTACTTATTTTAATATTCGTTGTTTTAAAATTAGTTTCAAAAATTTTAAAGGGCTGTAACTTGGAGGAGAAGGGGTTTCAAGAAAAACTTAATAAAAAGACACTCCTTATTTTTCTCCAAAGAATCACCCTGTAAAATTTTTCGCATCAATTTGGAAACAGCCTGTATATATATATATATATATATATATATATATATATATATATATATATATATATATATATATATATATATATATATATATATATATATATATATATATATATATATATTCATTTAATTTTTTATATTTAAATGTATATAGATATTAAAAAATGTTGTATCATTATATTTTTTTATCAATTTGATAACTATTATCAGACAAACGAAAATGACGTGTTAACTGTTTTCTTAGGTAATGTATATAAATTTAAATAAATAAGTACTTTAATTTCACGTGAAATAACCCTATTTTGCGATGTCTATAGTGAAAGTAATAACACGTTTTTACATAAATTCATCTTTTCACCCAACATTTTTTATTACTAAATATTTGGCTTTACATACTAGTGGGAAACTCAACTGTTTCAAAAATAACAGGTTCTCAGTTTAACAGAATAACTCTGTGTAGTAGTGTCCGTATGCCGCATCCCTATCAACAACCGGTTAAAGTTAAAATTAAACCGTTTTATTGTACCGAAGATCGTACGTCCCTAAAGCTGTGAGCGAGAGCGAGCACACTAGTATAAGTAATAATGTTATGAAGTACAGTCCGCTCTATACTGTATAACCATACATATTTAGCATTCCCAATCTCAAGGCTATTCATCCCGTTAAATGGTTAAATAACAGTTGCCGATTAAAACCGATGTTTATTCATCGAACCTAGTTGCAGAGGAACTGAAACAGACACGACTTCGAATTCTAGTTTAGTGTAAAAAGCGTTACTTTTTAAGCTGTTATTTTTATAAATCCATAACTGGTGGTTACCGTTACGGCTCGGTAACCGTTTAAAAATAGCTGACAGTTAAATAACGACCCATCACTAGCCAATACTGGTCCCATTTTGTAGCCGCTCAGATCTCTGGACCTAACAATCATGAATTTTTATTTTTGCGGCCGCATAAAACAAATAGTACATTCCACTAGGCTTCTAAATGACGTAGAAGTATTAAAAAGTCGCGAGAAATTCTGCATTTCGGGAAAAATTGAATGTGCGAATAAATCCGGCGGATTTAATTAATAAATTAATTTTTCAGTTGATGTTAGTATTTTTACTTATGTTAGTACTGAAATAACTTTAATTTTTGATGTTTGTATTTTTTATTTTAACGTTCTCTGTAAATGTCTAATACAGGGATAAAAAGAAAGCGATCGTGTTCAACTTATTATTTTGAACAACTTTTGTTAACGAAATTTTTTAATTCAATAAGGAGGGTTCTTGGAATTAAAATTATGCGAAATATCAGGATTAGGATTTTAAAATGTTGTATTCCTATTCAGTTTTTCTTTCCGAACATCTTTTCTTAACATTTTTTGGTATCTTCTATAGAAAAGGCACTTTATTTAAAAAAAATAGTTTTTTTGTCAATTTCCAACACAAACTTGATTTTTGGAAAGCAAAATTATGACACAAATTATTTTCTATTCAAGCAGGCCTTATTCCCAGAAAATGAAGTTTCAACTCAAAAAAATTGTCTTTTCCACCTATTTATACGTCCAACCGGGGACCCACTGTAAATAAACCTATACAAATCTAAACATACCCCGGATATGTGTTCTAGGGGCCTAGTTCGCGCTCATTTGAAAAAAAAAAATCAAAATCCAAAAGTCGCGATTTATTCTACAATAATTCACTAAAACTGAAAAATGTGTTTTACACTTGTTTCCGTTAAGTATTTACGGTTATACGCACTCAAGAGATATAAACGTTCATATATCCTATACTCTATGTATTGTGTTTTAAAATTTCAGGGGTTAAAATATTTTCCCCTTTTCTAATTAATTCTCTTAGGTTTGGAAGTTGCCTTCGTTTAAATCGTTCGTTTAAACACTTGTCACCTGTCATGTTTTGTGGATGAACTATAATTAATCTCCGTTTATCACTTAATATGGCGACGATGACGATTTCAATTATTAATTTTGTTTTATTTTTAGTACGCCATGTTTGTTGTTAAGGAATAATTTTGGGTTTCTTGATTTTGGAAGTATGTCGTGTCGGCGTAGTCTTTTAAAATCATCCCCAGGGCACCTATTGTCAAATAGGTAACCACACACGAGCAATGGTCTTTGATTAGCTCTAAGCTAAATATTTGATTTAATATTATTCCTACGATGCTTGTCATGAAGGCTTTACATGTGTTTTTGTGTTTTTTCCTCATAAATAATAAATAAAATAAAATAAAATAAATTGCCCCTACGTGTAGAGAGAAACTCCTATGTATGGCATCACTGTGTATGTATACCAATCTCTGTAGCTATAGGTAAGCGAAAGAAACTTCATGACTTTCCTTTTAGCCTATATTCCCATATTATTTGACTGATGTTGTTGATTACACATGGAATAAGCTACATAAGACAGGGTTAAATGATAAATACAAAAATAAAACTACATTATTAGCGACTTTTTATAATAACAAACAAATAAGTATTATATGTTATAAAATGGCTCGACAAGAACTATCTCTGTTAAATGATAAAGTAAATGTAGCATCGGTGGTTCAGTGGTAGAATGCTCGCCTGCCACGCGGGCGGCCCGGGTTCGATTCCCGGCCGATGCATTGTACTTTTTTTTTTACCATCTTTGTTAGTACTGAATTATTAATTACACAGGACAAGGGACAATAGATTTACAAATGTTAATCTACATTCTGGAGATTAACGCATATGCTCACTATAACAGTGTACATTTTAATTTTCTACTGTCACATTTAAAGCTTCCGTACTTTTAACAATTTTTCATAGAAAACATTGGCTTATGAGGTTACGTCTCTGAGATTTTTATAATTTATATACCTGAGAAATACTAAAAATTTTTTCGTATCTCCTAGATAAAGCAGTTTACAAGTATAAGAAATAAGTTTTTTGTAAATTTCCAGGGCACACTTGATTTTTGGAAATTAAAATTATAACACAATTAGTTTCTATTCAAGCAGGGCTTATTCCCAAAAAATTAGGTTTCAACTCAAAAAATGACAGTCTTGTTCACCTATTCATGCGTCGATCCGGGGATACACACTATATATATATATATATATATATATATATATATATATATATATATATATATATATATATATATATATATATATATATATATATATACAAAGGGTTTTTCAATAGGGACGCTCGAACTTTGACAGTTTGTAGCGGCCATCTTGGAAAAGCGATAGCTATCAAATTTGACAGAAATACATATTTATTCGTGACATTTCACGCTGGAATGCTACACGCTTCAAAAACGCGTAGAAATTGTTTAAATTTATTGTCAAAATCAGTGCTCTGTTCGCCTAACATTCCGTGCGTTGCGTCCAATTTATGGTATTCATGGCCGTCCTGCAGAGTCCAGAATCCGTCGTTTAATAAATAAATATAAGAGAACCGGGTCGGTTTTGGATAAAGCAGTGCCCGTACGTCAAAGAAACGCAAGATCGTTGAAAAATATTGTTTCTGTTTGGATAGTGTGCGCGAAAATCCCAGACAGTCCTGTCCGCGTTGTGCGCAAGAGCTGGGTCTTTCTGCGACATCAGCTTGGCGGATTCTGCATCGAGATTTGTGTTTCCATCCATACAAAATTTAATTGACTCAAGAGCTAAAACCCAGTGACCATAGACAGCGCCGTCAATACGCGGATTGGGCCTTAAATCATTTTGACCCTGATTTCGGGAAGAAACCCATATTTAGTGATGCGGCTCATTTTTGGCTGAGTGGCTTTGTTAATAAACAAAATTGCCGGATTTTGAGCGAGGAAAATCCACGGGAGATCTATCAGATGCCTCTACACTCCAAAAAACTCACTATTTGGTGTGGATTTCGGTCCGGCGGTATCATTGGCCCTTATTTCTTCAAAAATGCACAAGGAGCCGCGCTCACTGACAATGTCGACCGATATCGCACGATGATAACAAATTATTCGTGGCCTAGAATCAATGCTATGGATCTCGCGAACCTGTGGTTCCAACATGACGGCGCCACTTGCAATACTGCACGGAAAACATTAAATTTATTGGATGAGAAGTTCGAGGTCTTCGTCATCTCGCGTGGTGGTGACATCAACTGGCCACCGAGATCGTGTGATCTAACACCGTTCGATTACTTTCTGTGGGGCTACGTGAAATCTCCAGTCTATGCTGATAAACCACAGACAATTGCTGCCCTGAAGGCCAACATAACCTGCGTTCTTTATTAGATTGATCACTATTTATGAAAAAATGTCGTCCAAAATTGGTCCACCAGGATACACCACCTTCAGCGCAGCCGCGGCGGCCATTTGGCTGAAATTATATTTCATACATCATGTGGTCAAATGTTCTTTAACAAAAATGAAAACTGTGGCAACATCACTTAAACAGGTTGTTTTATTCCATTTCAAAGTTCGAGTGGTCTTAATGAAAAAACAGATCTCCTCATTAGTGAATTTTACTAGGATCGTCCTAATATCAGATACGGATGATGTAGGTAGCTATCCGATATTGGGAAATTTTGTACTTTTTAGGTTAAATTGGTAAAAACAGAAAAATTCGGAACGCAGCAAGTGCGTTCTGGTAGCGAATTTTCACAAAATTCTTCAAAATTGAATAACTCAATTAGCTATAAACCTAAAAATTTGAATATAGTAAGGCCTTTACCAGGGCAATACACCTACCAAATTTCTTCAGAATAACTTCAGAGAAATCAATGTTTTTTATAAAAACTGGTCCGATCGGGCTGGCTAGCCCGCGGTCTTAAAACATGAAGATATGTGCCAAGTTTCGTTCAAAACAGTTAGGTTTTAAGTTATCGCTCGGATACATACATACAAATATATATATATATATATATATATATATATATATATATATATATATATATATATATATATATATATATATATATATATATATATATATATATATATATATATATATATAGCGAGATAGAGAAAAATTTAAACGGACCTTGGTTTCGGGTTTTAGGGCTCAAATTCGGTCATTTGAAGAATTTTTTTGTCTCACGATCGATACCTCTCTATTCGCGAGTTAACTTTCTTGTTAACACACTTGACTTTTTAAAAGAATTTATTGATTATAGTTACATAAAATACTTATGAATAATAATAAAAAATGATAAATATAAATTATGACAAATTAAAAGAGACTCAAGCAATAACAATGTAGGAATGTCCGTCCGTGGTCTGGTAACTTCCATATATAGTCTCTGGTGGGGCGTGGACCGAGAGGCGGTTTCCACCTAAGTTGCAGTCTTGAAGGTGATCCTAGCAGGTGGCTGGTTGCTGATTTGAAGGTCTAGTTGTTTAACCATCTATGAATAGTCTATTCTTCTAATTGCGCTGCTCTTAATTAATCCATTCGTCAGCGACCTTGGGTGTTGAATCGGGATCTGTACTTCTTATATACATTGTATGTGTTGGGTATTGTTATCTCCTCCATCCTTTAGAGAACGAAGCCTATGGTTCGTTCCGAATAGTCATCGGGAATCCAGTAATTGGTTTGGAGTCAGCAGTTTTCGTTTTTGATTTCTGCCAGGTGTATCTTGAAGTTATTGTGATTATTGTTATTATTATCACAATGTATAATATAATTGTCCATACACTAGGATGGTATATCGGCAATTCGATGGTTCATGGAATTCTGCCATTGAGGGATTGTAACTGGGATTTGATATTGTTCAAGTCGTGCAGTTGGACATTTTCTAATTTTAGTTCTGGTAATTTGTCTGGGAATATGGGTGCTTTATTTGTTACCAATTCGATGTTTGGGAGATTGAACGATTGTTGTGTTTCCGATGCCATTTGTACTGAACTGAATCTTTCGTTATTGATGATAAGTTGGCATTTGGGTTTCAGAGTCGCCAGTTTTGTTCCGCTGATTATTTTGGTTTCTTCATTTTCTTCGCAGCTATGTTTGATTTTCGTTTCTTCGGGTGCCACTATTATGTATTGTGTATTGCCATATTTAGAGACTGTTGTTTTTGTTATTTTGACAATTTCTTGCTTGCAATTGTTTATCGGTTTCTGGAAGTTGATCAGTTTAATTTCGCATGGGTTGTTTTCGTTAAGTGCTGTAGGGTTGTCATTTTCACAAAAGTATGTTTGGTCTTTTAGATTCCTACACTTTTCGTTTCTGTAAGCGTAGTGTTTGCTGCTAAGGATTAGGTACTTGGTTGTAGGGACAATCATTCTGAAGGTATACGGATTTTTAGGGACTGGTAATGCATACAATTGATAATAAATATAATCTGATTTGTCTACTAAGGGTATATCTATTTGGAATATAATTTTAAAATAAATTTGAACGGTTTTTATGTTAAATATTTTTTCATAAAGTGAAATGTCGGATTTTGTTATTAATCTTGATTTTGAGATATGGTTTTCAATATTTTCTAATTCTTTTGATATAAATTTCGGTTTCAGTATTGACGTATGATACGTGTTCAATTTTGAAAAAGTAATTGCATTTTCTGTTGTTAATATCATGTTTAGTACATTATGTAACAAATAACTGATTTGAGTGAGTAATTCCAAATGTTTTACTCTATGAAAATTTGTTAGTTGGTCGCTTTTTAGACTATCTATTGTATATTCCAAATCGTTTATTCTCGCTACTATGGCTTCTTGATTATGGTTCAGGTTGTCTATTGTTTTATTGAACTCTGTTATAGCATCTATCATTAGGGATGTCTGTGAACTAAAAAGTTGATGTACTTGATTTTGATCTTTCCTCAAAACTTCAAGAGCTTTATATATTCTGTCGCCGTCATCTGCATCTAAGTTCCCAGTTATTGATTTGAATATCGATCCTAGTCCGTTTATTATACCTCTTTTGTTCCTAATCGTTGTTGGAAATATTCGATAAAATGTGTCATCAATATTGCTGATAGTGAAATTGATTGTTAAAATAAAATTTTTGTATTCTAACTTGTATTCTGCATTCATTACGCTTATTATGTTGTCAAAGTAAGTTTTTAGTCTGTTAAAGTCGTCGTATAGTTGTCTTAGGTCATGTATATGAATCATTCTCCATTTATCGTTTTCTGAAAAGGCTTGTCCCAGTTTGCGTGGAAGTATGCCTGGATTGTCTGTTAGGTCTTCTAACTGTGGCTTTACTCTGGTGAAGAGAATGAACCTGCAAGGTGAACGTTACTTAAATTGGTGATCGTCTGTTCGTCAGTTTTGTCGTTTAGTATTATGACTATTAGTCAGTTTCTTACGTCATGTCTCGTTTGTCGATTATCCGAATATCTAGGTTCGACTTAGCTAGGTGATATAATCGGACTGTTTGTTTAATCTATTTAGTTGGAACGAGTTATTTTTTTCGTTGTTGCAATATTGGCAAGCTCTAATAAAAGCTTTTATTTTTTGTTTCATTTTTGGAAAAATAAATTTAGTTTTCATCCTTAAATATGTTTCTTTAGCATTTCTGTGATTTCTTTTACTTTCGTGAAATAATACGATTGCGTCGTTAATTTAATTGTCGTTTATATGTAAGATTTTCTCTTGTTTATTTATATTATTTAATTTTGATTGAGTTTCAATATTTACGGGATTTACTTTCGACTTGTAAACCTTATTGTGTGAGAATTTCCTTTCGTTATTGATTTTTGATTTTATTATTTGTGAAATTTGTTCCTTACCTATTTGCCGATGGTCGTCCTGTACCTGAATTAAATTATTACTTAACTTATCATTTTGCGTGGTGCCTGTATATTTTATTTTGTTCGGAATAACCGCCCTGTAAGAAGGTGGTTTTGTATTTGGGATAAACTCTTCGATTTTAACGGGTTGGTCGATTTTATTGTGTTCTTTACACATTGAATATACATATTTCATTATACTGTCTGCACTGCTCGCTTCTTGTCGAGGCTTGTGCAAGAAATCTAACCTAATTTTATCTGCAATAATTTTTTGTACATTCCCCGTATAATTATTATTATAATTCTGGTGATAGTAAGAATTATTTAATATCCTATTCGCTTTATTTTGAATTTGATCCGCTATATCTTTTTGTATCGTCCTCGTATCACTCACATTTTTATTTCGACGATATTCATATGTGTTTAATGAAACGTGATCCCGTTTACCTTTATTATGGGTGAAGATTTCTCCTGTTTCATTCATGAGTTGTAACTTTCCATCGTCATCGTTTAATTGCTGATTTTGCTTACCTAGGTCGAGTTCAAATGCGGTAATGCTTCTGTCTATTGTATTACTTACGTTAAGGTGATTGATTTCATCATTTGCTTTGATGCTCCTATTTATCCGATTGTTATTGCTACTACTATTACTACCCATTTTGTCTTCATGATCCCTTGTATAAGGGAAGTTTATCTTAATGCTTCGATTTTTTAAATTGAGTCTCTGGTTTTTAAAATCAATGTTCGCTTGATTTTTTATCAAGAAGTCAATTCCAATAAGGCCTGTGAAGTTTTTGTTAAAATCAAATAGGCAAAACTCTTGTTCACTATCCGTTAGTGAGTTTAAAATTATTTTAGCTCGATTATTATGGCTGGAATAACCACGCGCACTTTTTATCAAAAACGGGTGATCGTAAATCTTATTATAAAAGTTTTTATATGCTATGGACGGGTTTAAAAGGCTCTTAGTACTACCGGAGTCGAGCAGTATTTTTCCGGGTAGTTCTTTTATTATTACGTAGGGTAATTGGGATACTATGTTAAAATTATTAATATCTATTACGGTTCTGTTTTTGTGCTCCCTGCTATCGGAAAATTTTGATGCAGTGCATCGTATAATTCGGAGGGTGATTGTTCATTATATGTTACGTCATAATTTAATTCTTCTGGTAAGAAATGTTGTCTTTGTTCTAATTCATTGAAAGGAAAAGAATTATTCGTTTCGTTATAGTTTAATTCTTCTGGTATGAAATTTTGTCTTTTTTGAAAATTGTTGGAAGGAAAATTGTTTCGTCTATTTTGTGAGGGTTGTTGTGGGCTGAAATTAGTATGTCTCGTGTTGTTACTGCCGACATCCATAGCCTGTGGATATCTTCTAGTATTGTCATTAGGGTTGTACGTCGGTCTTCTCATTGAGTATTGATTTGAAGGGCCCCCCTGAAATTGTGGGTGAGACATTTGGGGTCTGTTTGAATTATAGTTAAAAGGTGCACGATACTTTTGTTGTTGGAAAGTTTTTTGAAATTGAATATTGTTAAAATTTGGGGTATTTCTTTCGAAAACTGGTTTTTGTTGTTTGTCGTGCCTGTTATTGTTATTATTGTTGAAATTTGACCGTTGTAATAATCTGTCCCTATATTCATAATTTTCCTCGGAAAATATAAATTTTAACGCTTGTTCTATGCTGTCTGGTCGAGTGGACCTGACCACCATACCAAGGGGATTTTTTAACCCACCGATAAACGCTTTGAGTGTCTGTTGTCTGTACATGTTTTGTTTTAATACTAAAATTCCTTCGTTACGTTCATTTGATATTAAATTAGAGATGAGTAATTGTTCAATGTGTCTGCAACGATTACTGAACGCTAAGGCATCCTCGTTATGTTTCTGTTTCAGTGTCAATAATTCGCCTAGTAAGCTAATTTCATCACGCTGGTCTGTAAAGTTCTCAACAATTGCCCGTCTTAAGTCTACCCATGTGTTTATAATTTTAGTGTTAATAATTTAATAGAAAATGGTTAAGATATAAATTTGGATTATCTGCATCATAGAATTGATTCATTACTAGATCACAAGCTTTTAAGAAGTTCCCTACATTTTCAGGCTGTCCGTTAAATTCGGGAATTGCTTTAAGGTAAAACTCTTGGAATTGATTTGCCATATTTAAATTGTTTGTAGAACTATTTACATCGGGTTGTTCTACAATATCAATTTCGCCAATACTCATATTCCTTAATCTATATTCCAAATGTTCAATATGATCAATATCGCTATCAGACATATAATATTATCAATATATGAGGAGATACAGTCTATATATAGGAAATAAAGGAAGCAAACAACTTACAGAATCGATGCTATTGCTGCTGTCTTCATGACGTCTCTCTTGATCGGTTCTTTGGCTGTTAAGCGTTGAAACGCAAAGAATCAATATACTTTTGGTTCTTCAGCACTATCCTACCGACTGCGCCAGTTAACTTTATTGTTAACACACTTGACTTTTTAAAAGAATTTATTGATTATAGTTACATAAAATACTTATGAATAATAATAAAAAATGATAAATATAAATTATGACAAGTTATAAGAGACTCAAGCAATAACAATGTAGGAATGTCCGTCCGTGGTCTGGTAACTTCCATATATAGTCTCTGGTGGGGCGTGGACCGAGAGGCGGTTTCCACCTAAGTTGCAGTCTCGAAGGTGATCCTAGCAGGTGGCTGGTTGCTGATTTGAAGGTCTAGTTGTTTAACCATCTATGAATAGTCTATTCTTCTAATTGCGCTGCTCTTAATTAATCCATTCGTCAGCGACTTTGGGTGTTGAATCGGGATCTGTACTTCTTATATACATTGTATGAGTTGGCTATTGTTATCTGGCGAATTCGTTAAAATTAAAATTCACTAAAAACTTACCGACGCCAACCAGACATTTTAAGGATTCTTTTAAACTATTACAACAAAATTAAATGGCTTACACCACCACAAATATCAGACCTTCGAACATTCGAATTGCTGAAGTTACGTTAACTATATTTTACTGCCTCTATGAGTTGATACGTTCACTAAAAACTTTGTGTGTAATTAAACGTTTGAATCTAACTTGAATTGTATAGGTACAACTAACTAAGGATTGGGATCTGTGATGAGCACTGATAAGAACACTGGGAGAACCCAAATCACCACAACACACCTTTTTAGAGACCTGACGATCGTTTCACTAACAAAGTTTATATAGAATAGAATGTTTCCTCTGATGACGCTAACTTTGTTAGTAGACGATCGTGGGGTCTTTAAAAATATGTGTTGTGGTGATTTGGGTTCTCCAGTGTACTTATGGATTAGGGACATTTTGTTTGTCGGAGTCTTGGTTTCGATGAAATACTGGTATCCGATATTAGGTAACTGTCCGATATTAAGCCACTTTCCTTTCTTAAATAATTTCTATTATACCCTTTGGTTTTACATCCCCAGCTGATATAAACGTTCATTTGGTACTCTAAAAATATAGAAGAATTGATAAAAGCATTTGAGTAAAATAGTTTTTGTATCTAGTATTACATTTTGTTTCATTAACTTGGAGCAATTCCCAAGAACGTGGCCAGTCGCCGACGACAGGGAGTAGATCTACTTTACCAACCTGGAACTTAGGCCTTTGATAAGAAGGCTAAATATGTTTTACATACCGGGACCGACAACTTAACCACCTTTCAGCGAGAAAGTGCACACATTTAACTTTCTTACATACTTTGGCATGTCTGTCTGTTTGCTTAGTTGAAAAATTAGTCAATAAACATAAAATAAAGAAAATGTTAGTGGAATCTACGACTTTCCGAAAAGAGAAAACAGACAAAACCGTTGTCTGCTTAGCGTATGAACCGAAAATCACGGACGGTTTTAATAGTATTTTTGAGAAGTCCAATTTACAGCTAACATTTTCTATAAAAACACATTGAAAAATCTGATAGATAGCCCAAAGGATAAAGATAAAACCACAAAAATGTCGGGAATCTGTGAAATAGGTTGTAGGGATTGTGAACTAAAATATGTTGGACTAACCAAAGGATCTATTGAAACTACATTTAAAGAACATTTAGCACAACTGGGGTATTCTAGTATTCATAAATCATGTATTGCTTAACATATTTGGGATAGTAATCACCATATAGATAAAGAAAATTCCAGACTGATGAAAAGTGCCAGACCAGCACGACGCATATGAAAGTATGTACAGTGTGGATCATATGTAATAAATAAATAAATTTTCTCAGTTAATATTTGTATAATTGAAAAGCCCCGAAACAGATCGATTTTTAAATTACACCCAGTATCGTATTTTTTTTATTTTAGAAAAAGGAAATTATGTCTCGACTACTAAGGTCATTGACATATAAATTATATAGAAAAACATTTTAGGTACAATGTAGGTGCATTAATAATATATGTGTTCCTGAACCAGTAAATTATACAATACAACGGTTACAGTTATATGTGTTTATATAGTTCGCTAGATTTTAAGAAATGTATTATGTTTTCTGGTGCTGCTGTGGCTAGGGTTACCATGGATATATTTTTGTCAGAAACAACCTTCTTTGGGGTCTGTGTTTAGTGCACTCTGTGACAATATGACTTGCTGACAGGCTCACATTGCAGGTATCACAAACTAGTGGCATTTGTTGTTCCAGTAGGTACTTGCGTGTAAGTGCTGTGTGGCCTATCCGGAGTCTTCTCAGGACGGCCAGGGATCTGCGACTTAGTATATGTGGTTGGAATGCCTCAATGGTTGGTGCTAGTTCGTGCAGCTTGGTGATTTGATTATTCCAGTATATTTTCCATTTGTCGTAAATTACTGCTTTAACGTGTGGTCTTAATAGTTTGTGGCATTGGCTTCTTACTGTCGTGCCTTCCATGATCGCTCTTTTAGCAGCAGTATCTGCCAGCTCATTGCCTATAATGCCGGAGTGTGAGGTTACCCAAACGAATGTAATGTGTGTAGCTTGGCGTTCAAGATCGTGAGCAGTATTTTGTATTTCCCTTGCTATATGGTTTTTGGTATATAGGCTACTTATATCATTTAATGCCAATTTAGAGTCTGTGCAGATGACTATTTTCGTTGGACAGTTGGAAATGTCTTTTATACTCTTTATTGCTGAGAGAATTGTAAAAGGTTCTGCTGTACCAATACTGATGTCTACGGGTAAATTAATAAGCTGCTCAGAGGAGGGCAATGTCACTATCGCCCCATCCAGCCCATGTGGTGACTTAGAGGCATCGATGTACATTACCAGTTCTGGATTATATTCCCTTAGTGTTTCTGTAAATATTGTCTGTATCGCTGCATTTGCTGTTTTGGCTTGTTTAGGCGACATTAATGATGTCTTACAGTCTATTTTTAATTGAAGCCATGGTAGTGTGTTTGATTTCAGATTTTCAGTGGTTCCTGTGAGATCGATTTAATAGATGTCTTTTATTATTTCTTATATAAGACGTGGTTTTTCGGTGTAGTTGGACCGCTGATGACTGTGGCATTGGGTGTCAGTTAGGACTGAACGAACAGGATTATTTGCTGAACGAGAAATTCTCAAAGCGTATGTCAAAATTAGCAATTGTCGTCTTAAAAAGAGTGGCAGCTCATTTGACTCTCTTTGCATACTTGTTGTAGGGCTTGTTTTAAAGGCGCCGAGACAAAGCCTCATAGCTGTATTCTGTATGGTATTTAGTGGTTTAAGTGTGGTTTTGCATAAACGATTGCGCCATAATCTATTTTAGATCGTATTAGTGATCTGTATAAGCTAATCAAAACTGATTCTTCTGCTCTTCAGCCGTAGTGAGCTACGGCTTTGAGAATGTTCATTCTGCTAGCACATTCAGTTCTGATGTGGTTTATTTGATGCTTCCATGACAGTTTTGTATCGAATACCACACCCAGAAATTTGTGATGGTCTACTCTGGAAACCGTTGCACTGTTCAATATAAGGTTTGGTACAGTTTCCTGGTTGTGCTTTCGACTGAATAACATAAATTAATTTTCTCTGCTGAGAATTTGTAACCTGTGTATATTGTCCATTGCTCTAAATCCTTTGGTGTTTCTTGGATTAGTTGTGATGTGGTTTTTACCTCTGCAGAAAATAACTAAATCATCAGCATATAAAAGATGTTTTGACAGGTTTCACGACTTCACTTCCAATGTCGTTGATAATAATCTGAAAAAGGGTAGGACTTAAAACTGACCCCTGTGGCACCTCGTTTTCTTGTACATAGCTGTTAGACAAAGTTCCATTTATCCTTACTTTGTATCTTCTTTTTTTGAGAAAGTTATTTATAAAGTGCAGGATGTTACCGTTTAATTTCCAATCGGTTAGCCTTTGTGTTATAAGGTGCCTCGATGTTGTGTCAAACGACCCTTCTATATCGACATATATGGCTACTAGTTCTTGTACCATTCAGAAGGCATTCTGTATTCCATTTTGGAGAAGAACTAGATTGTCTATGGCAGATCATCCTGGTCTGAACCCTGCTTGAAATTCTGAAAGTAAATTGTGTTGGTTTAAATGCCACATCAGCCTGTTTATGATTTTTTCTAGGATTTTGTAGAGTGCACATGTCAGCGAAATTGTCCTGTATGATAGTGGGTCGTTTTTTTGATTTTCCTTCTTTATGGATCGGTATTATTATAGATTGTAGCCACTGGTCTGGGAACAACTGCTGGGACCATAAGTAGTTGTAGAGCTGAAGTAGATATTATAAGGAGAGGTTTGAGAGATGTTTGAGAAATATTGTTGGAATATTGTCTGGTCCAACACCAGAGTTTTTAGAGCTGATAATAGCGTGCTTTAATTAATCGATGGTTAATGCAGCATTTATAGGGTGATCTTGACATTCGTTTGTTGCTATTGTTGTGTTTTCTAGTTGTTGTCTGTGTTGGATGAATTCTCTGGTGTAATGCTTGTTGCTCGATTTTTCGTAATATATCTTCGCAAATGTTTCCGCTATATCTTCGTCTTCGGTTATGAGGCTTTTACTGCTCGGGCCGATAATAGTTGGTAGATGAAACTTGTTTTCTTTATTGCCTAATTTTCTTATTTTTTGCCACACCTCTCCTGGATTGGTATCAGCTGTTATAGTGGATACGAAGGCGCGTCATGAGCTTTTTTGCAGTTTTTTATTGTTTTGCGGGCGACGGCTCTATTTCTTTTTAGTGAAATTAGATTATCAAGGGTTGGACACCTTCTGTATCGGATCAGTGCTACTTTACTTGCTGCTATTGCATTCTTACAATCTTCACTCCACCAGGGGGCACTCTTTCTTGTATTCTTGTTAGACTTGTACCCTTTATGTTGTTCTGCTGCGTCGATAATGATGTTGGTGAATATATGAATACTCTGGTTTATATCTACTATAAGATCTAGGTTATTCAAACGGCATTCTTCCTCTAGTTTAAAGTTGTCCCACTTAGCTTTTGATAGATTCCAATTTTTAGATGTCTTCTGGTGCTGCGATGTGCCGATGTTTAGTTCTATCGTGATTGGGAAGTGATCACTTCCATAAGGATCTTCTAGCACATTCCATTCTGCTAGTGCTGCTAGTTTGGGGTCACAAATGCTTAGATCAATGTTGCTGAAGCTGCCCGTTAAGATGTTTATGTGCGTCGGTTCTGTTCGATTATGAAGTGCTATATTGGTGTGGTTTACCACCTTTTCTATTATCCTACCTCTGCCAAATGAGTTTTTTGAACTCCATGCGATACAATGTGCATTAAAGTCTCCAACAATTATAAACGGTGATTTAACTTGGTTGAACAAATTTGATATTTCTGCCTCTGTAGGTTGGTGATCGTGTGGGATATATATGTTACATATCGTGATGGATGATGGGCAATACACTCTTGTCACTACACTCTCAAAACTGCTGCTTACATTAAGTTCTTGCGTATAGTGCTTCCATTTTATATATGTGGTAACTCCCCCCACTTACTTTTTGGTTATTTGTGCGATAGAAGTGGTAGCCTTCGTATCCATTCATTTGAGGTGATTGGCCAGGCTTTAGATTTGTCTCCTGAAGACATACAAAGTCTGGTGCATGTTTTTTTATCAATTGCTGTAAGCTTTCAAGATTGTTGTAGACCCCTCGGCAGTTCCAATGTATAAGATATGTAAATTTAGTGATCTGTTTAAAAGGATGTTTGGGATCGATCCGATTGTTGCTCTTCTTTTTCTGACTCCCATTCGTCTTGGGAGCTTTGTGTAATGGAGCTATGTTTATCGTCGGGCGAGTCGGCTATTTGTTTCCTTATTTTCTTACTTATTCTCGTTAGTCTACTTTTTAGCGCTCTGTTTGTTATGTGTGGGTGAATATTATGAATGTCAGTCAGCAATGAGTCAATCTCAGAAGTGAAGCCTCGAGCTTCTCCTAGTGGGTCCCTGTTGCTATAACAATTCTCGATAAAGCTTTTTAGATGAGTGAACGAGGTAGTGTACAAAGATCGGTTTTTCTTGTATAGTTCTTCTAGAGTGTTCCAAGAGTTAGATAATTTTGTTATATCTCGAGATGGACATCTTTTGGTCTTTTTCTTTTTGTGTTCTGGCTTTGTGCTTGTTCTTGGGGCAGCTAAAGAGGGTGGGAGCATCTGATTATCTTCGGTGTACGTAAATATAGATCCTTGCGTGTCCGACATAGAGGGAGATGTTGATGGCGATGGTGGACGTTTGTTTGCTGTTTTATTCATATTTTTTTGTATTTCTTTTACTGTTTCTGATTCCTGTGTTTCTTTAGTAGGTTTTAAAAAAAATCAATTGGATCAATATTGTTAGGCTTGAAAAAAAAATATGATAATGATAATTATTCCGTACTTGCTTCTGAAAAAATAATAAAAATGTAGCTCAATTTGTTGCAGAGAGAACTCCTGAAAATTTAATTGGTAGTCAATTAGTGCTTTCATTATACGAGTGATGGATGGTAAATATGTAAAAACTTGAAACATAATAATTCATTATGAATTTTCTCCCTTAGGCAGTAAAACAACATCCAGAGTTGAAACACATTTCGACGTTGCTAATTGAATGAATAATTTAACGATCATATCCATTTCATATAAACTTCGAAAATTCTAATTTCGTTTAATTACTGTATACTGCACACCTTTCATTAAAATTAATCGTGCTGTACCAAGGAGGCAACGATTAGGGATGATTTTAAGACAGGTGTATCGTGTTTTCCTGTATATATAACCCGGGGGTGGAAAATAAGATATGACTAACTTTGAGAGAAGCGGAAATAGACTCTAGAGGGAAAAGGTAGTCGGGTATGATTTCAAGAACCTAACTAGAGAAAGACGTGAGTTGAATTTCAACATTATTAAATGATCCTTTTATGGCGTTGTTTTCAACGTGCCTTTATCAAGCGTCCAGCATCTGTGTGTATATTTCTCTCGAATTTAGAAATATATAGGAATTTATCTTAAATTTCCACCCACAGTAATGCGGAATGATCTTAAAAATGGAATAAAAGTATCAGGTGTCCAGAAAATTCCTCTTGGTAAGCCACTATGAACACAAATACCCGTTAAAAAATATTAAAATCCAGAAATGCCAGACTGATATTTGTCAAAATAATTTGAACATCGTAAGAACAGTCTTGATGCAGCAAGCGGACTGTGGTAGCAGACTTATAAAAATTTCCGGACGCAGCATGAGCGTTATAATAGTGAATTTTCATAAGAATTTTACACCATTAGTACGGCATATTACTGAAAGTAACACTTTGAATTTAAACAGAGGTCAAAGATCGGGCTTAGAGGTTCTAATGCAAGCTGATTTGAGGAATTCTTTCTTTGTATTATCATACAAAATATTCAAATCTTGTGTTCTAGCTCCTTTTGAGAAAAAAACTTCGAATGCCAAAAACTCAATTTTCCATGACACTAGAAAATTAAAATTTGGTGAATCTAGGCACTGTAAGTCTCTTAAAGAAACTTGTATTACAAATTTCATGAAAGGTACAAAATCTTTTCAGAAGAAAAATTATAAAAGGAAAGTATCTGCAAAATTATAAACGTATTTTCCCTTCTTAATTGTCTGGATGATTTCTTTTTAGTCACCCTTATCGAACCAATATATATATATATATATATATATATATATATATATATATATATATATATATATATATATATATATATATATATATATATATATATATATATATATATATTGTGACGAGGCTTTTGCTTGCAGACCGTTTTTTCGGTAACACGGATTGACGGTTACTATCGAAGGATCTCGGGCGCCAGATTTTAAAGTGTTTACTCCCTGTTGAGGGTGTCTGCGACCTCTTCACGAAACTCTGACCGATGTAACGGTCAAAGTACGTGGTTGACTCTGTGGAGAAGGGTTCCGTAGCCTTTATGTGATGTTGGCTAAATTTGTAACCCTCGAGTAAGCGGTAATTAATCGCTGACTCGGCGTGGTTTTGCCACTTCTGTGTTATTAAAAGATTTAGAAGATTTTGCAGTTACAGGCTAGGGTTAGATATGAATTAAATAATGCCGTTGTTTACCTAACCCTATATTCTACCAAAAACTATTTACAATATATATATATATATATATATATATATATATATATATATATATATATATATATATATATATATATATATATATATATATATATATATATATATATATATTGTAAATAGTTTTTGGTGTAGAATATAGGGTTAGGTAAACAACGGCATTATTTAATTCCCAACCCCAACCTGTAACTAGAAAATCTTCTAAATCTTTTAATAACACAGAAGTGGTCAAACCACGCCGAGTGTACTATTTCTAAAGGTTTGGACGCTGTGGGGGTGTGTTCTAATGCGACTTGTACTGGGTTTCTGTTGTACTATGTCTTGCATATTTCACAATTTTGTACGTATTCTTCAATATGTTTCTTTAAATTTGGGTAGTAGTATTTTTTCTTCACCCATAGGTAGGTTTCTTCCGCTCCCCGATGAATATTCCGCCCCTCATGATATTTCGTGATCGTCTGGGTTACCTCGTCGTCGTTAATTTCATCCCTAACTTCCAAACATCTATAAAATTTGAATGATTCTACCTTATTAAATTTTTTATTGATTGCTGAACTTACTAGTTCGTAATCTCGTTCGTTTACAAAAACACAATAATATTTCCTTTGGAGTAAACAGTATTCTTTTATAAATTTTTCTATTTGATTGGGTTCATTCAAATTAATGTTAGCGTACATAAAATTTATTTTGTGTTTCCTGACTGATAATATTTCCGGTGTGTCCGTATTTTTGAAAAGTATTTGATTGGTTCTGCTGTTAACGATTTCTTCCTCGAGTACCGGTATACCGGGTGCTGACCGCATTTGAATTTGCTGTTTCGTCATCGCCGATATCTATTATTTCCTCTTCTTCGTATATATTGTTGGCCATTAATTGGTTATCTATATCAAGGGGGTTTATTTCTACCCTGGAAAGTGCATCGGCTGCGCAGTTTAACTTTCCTTTCTTATACTCGATTTTAAATTCATATTCTTCTAGTTTTAATGTCCAACAGAATAATTTGGAATTTGGTTGTTTTACGAAAATAGCCATTTTAATGGTTTATGGTCTATATAAATGATGAATTTTCGTCCGTACAAATAAGGTCTGAAATAGTTTGTTGCCCATACGATGGATAATAACCTTTTTTCTATAGTACTGTACCTCGATTCTGTTTCGTTCAATGTACGACTGGCGTAAGCTAGCGGGAGGTCCGAATTTGGTTCAATATTCCAGCTATCGCTACATTTGAAGCGTCGGTTGTTAATATAAAATCTTTAGAAAAATCTGGTGGTATTAGCCCAGGTGAATTCATTAAGATATCTTTAAATGTCATGAGTTAAAGGCAGCAATGTATTCCTTGTTGTTAACGTCTATTTTAGAGTTTTTTGGGTAATGGTTTCGTGACGTGTGCGAAGTGTTCTATGACTTTCCGGTAGTATCCCACTAGACCTAAAAATGATTTAATTTCCTTGAGGGTTTTCGGTATTGGGAATTTCTTTATTGCATCCAGTTTCCTTGGATTCGGGCGAATTCCCCCTGGGCTGACTACTTGTCCTAGAAATTCGGCTTCCTTCTTTAGGAATCAACATTGCACGTATTGCTTGTGCATAGATGGGTGCTTTTAAGCGTGTTTCGGGGAACAAGTTTTAAAAAGCCACGTGTGCCGCTAATCAGCAAAATTATCTTAATTTTACTTCCACATCGTCACAACGTGTGGAAGTATCGCATCGGCGACAAAAATTTCTTTTATTGCTTAAACGTAAAAATGGTCCAAACATATAGAAAACATCATTTGGGAACGAATTTTTTTTGGCTGTCGGTCTGTATGTCCGTGTTTATAGCCATGATAACTTTAGAACGAATTGAGATATTCGCTTCAAATTTGGTATAAAGTTAGCATCCGACAAACTAATGATTGGGATTATTTTCGGGTATTTGACCTCCAGGAGGCAGGTGATGAATGAGTGGTGATTTGGTGAAAATTGGCTTTTTTTTAGAGTAATATTATAACGTTCTAGGGGTTGCTTATTAGAAAACTTCTAATTTCATCAAACATCTGGTATTCTGTGCTGAAATTAAATTAGGGGTTGAATTTGTGGGGGTGGATTATCGGTGACAGAAATTTCGATTTTTTTGTTGCTAAAACGGTGTAAAAGTCTTAAAACCTACAGAAAACTTGATTTTGGAACGAAATTGTTTTTCCCTGTCGGTCGGTGTGTCGGCCTTATGTGTCTGTCTGTTAGTGGGCGCAAAAACTTTCGAACGAATTGAGATATCATCTTCAAATTTAGTGTGCAGTGAGCACCTGACAAACGGGCGGTTCAGATTGTTTTTAGTGTGTTAGGGGATGAATGGGAAGTGATTTGGTGAAATTGATATTTTTTGGTAAAACTCAAGTAATATAACGTTTTAGGGTTTGTCTATTAGAAAACTTTAATTTTCTTAAACACCTGGTATTCTGTTCTGAAATTAAATTAGCAGTTAAATTTGTGGGGGTGGACTATCGGTGATAGAAATATAGAAATTTTTTTTGTTGCTAAAACGACATGAAAAGTCTCAAAACATATAGAAAACTTGATTCTGGAATAAACCTTTTTTGTCTGTCGGCCGGTACCTCTGTCTGTTAGTACGCGTAATAACTTTCGAACTAATTGCGATATTACCTTTAAATTTGGTATCCAATTTGCGCCCGACAAAGGAACGCTTAGAATTGCTTTTGGGTAATATCCCTTCTTGGAGAAGGGGATAAATGAGGAGTGATTTGATGAAAACTAACATTTTTTTGTTAAACCTCGAGTAATATAACGTTTAAGAAGTTAATGGGTACAGGAATCTGAACATTTTCTTTGTAGTAAAGTCATGGACCCTAAATTCGTCTCATGAAATGTCATTCTGGGGAGCGTAGATTATCAGTTACGTGGAAGTTATGATTCAATTTGCAGCCCTATTTTCTTATGAAACCCGATTAAATTTTTAATCCTGATTTTTTCTTAGTTTTTTTCTCATTGAACGCAAATAAATTTTAATAGTGCCGAATCAAGAAAGAGACGAAAATACAAATATCATGTTACCATTTACGAAAAATTAAGTTGTCATAGCAACGAAGTTGTTTACGACAGGAAAAATTGAATATCGCTAGTTTGTAGCAAAAAATATGTCAAAAAACTTTTGTTAAAACAGTTATCTTTGAATAACGAATATCTCTGCTACACACACACACGCGCGCGCGCGCATATATATATATATATATATATATATATATATATATATATATATATATATATATATATATATATATATACTTAAAAAATTGTGGGAAAGCCGTCAGTTGCAAAATAAAACTCTTTATTAAAAGCCGAGCTTTCGGAAAAGTTTATTCCATTCTTAAGGCTACAACATGCAAAGGAAAAAGTTTACAATTTACTTAGGAAAAATATAAAAGTTTAAAATACTTACATCTAACGTGAGTTTTACTATAACTAATTATGAAAAAACAAACATGAAAAAATCCGGTTTTTAAATTTGAGTGAAGTCGAAAAGTGCCAAACTGACATATGAAGCTAACAATTGTCTATTTGAATTTGTTTTTTGTTTTCGTCTAGGAAATATAAATAGGGGTAGTGATTTGTAAAATTATTATCTTTCTTTAAGTTTATTAAATTGTCGTTAAAAGTAATTTCAAATTATTCTAAACACATTCTTTTATTACTTAAGGTTTCACAGTGTAAAATAGAAACATCACTAAAATTTATATTGTGGCCAGTGTCGAGATTATGTTCAGACACTGGCCACAATATAAAACTCAAGTTCTCAAATTATTTTACCCGACAGGGAATTTTTTGATTTGTAGGTGTAAGTAATGTTGTGGAAATATCTAGCACTGCATTACTACAATAAAAATAAAAACTTGAAGTTCTAAGTTCTACCCTGTCTTACTTTCTGTATTTCTCAATAGCAAACCTTCTCTAACGTGTGTCTGCTGAGTTGAGAGTGACGTATGCACGCAGATACACAACATAATACAATTTACCAGATTCCTTTTTATGGCATAAGCGTGTTTGTTAACCAGATTGAGGAAAACTCAGATTGTGCGTACGTGCACGCGTATTTCTTTGGTTAGCATTCACATGTGATATAATGTCAAAATACTTATAGGTCTCTTACAACAAATTAGCATCTTAAGTACAAATTTTAATTTGTCAGTACAGAAGTAAATGAAGTTCGTTTAAGAAAATTTGGTACATATGTTACCCTCAGTTTATTCATCATTCTGATAACTTTGTTAGCGAAATGATGGTCAGGTCTAAAAAATGTGGTAAATTGGGTTTTCAAAATTGAACTTTTCGGTGCTCATTGCAGGTTCCAATCGTCACTCAGTCATGTGTTGTCCTTATAAAGACTTTGCTATAGAGCAACATTGAATTTCGTAGACAAAAAAAAGACTTATTAAAATTAGAAAAAATGCTAATGAAAACGTGCAACCACAACGCACTTGCTGCGTCCATACTTTTGCTACTGGTCATATAATATATTAGCAGCCTCAGTGGTTCAGAGGTAAGAACGTGTGCCTCTCGACCCAAGGGTCCCAGGTTCAACTCCTAGTAAAAACTTCTAATGATTCTGTAGAACACTGTAAATTAACATCCACCGACATTGTGGCATTGTATTTGAGCAAGTTGAATGTCTGAATGTTCCGCCGCTCGGGGGGTAGGGTAGTTCAAATTCGAGCCTCACCATTGGGATCTTATAAACCGTAAGAGATACGAGGATGGCTAAATTGGGGCAAAGTTGCGCGTTTTGATGCTGATCAATTATGTGAAAGAAAGTTTGAGGTGACATTTTCAGTTTTACTGAATTTTCTTAAAAACATTCACTAATGAGGAGATCCCGACTTTTAAGTTTTGAAAAAATTTCTTCAAATGAGCGCTAATTAGGCCCCCCAGAACACACATCCGGGGTCAGTTTCAATTTTTATATGTTTATATATATATATATATATATATATATATATATATATATATATATATATATATATATATATATATATATATATATATATATATATATATGTATGTATCACACCGATAACTCAAAAAATAATGGGCTGATTTTAATTAAATTTGGTGAATAAATTCCTTTTGTAAATGGCTTGGATAAGTTCGTTATCCAGGAAAATCTGCCCAGGTTTTCCCGGAAAATTTTGTGTTTTCTTTCGAAAAAAAATTATATCTCCGGAACTAACAAAGTAAGGGCACCCAAATTTGGTACGCGGGTTTACATCCTTATAGGTAAGTTACCTATCAAAATTTAGCTACGTAGTTCAAAGGACAAAAAAGTTATAGGCGTTTAAAGAAAAATAAATTGGGGTTTCCTCAAAACGTCAAAGTTGCGATTTAAAACGTCAAAATCGGCAACATTTAGGCAAACAACTTGAATCTAATACGGGCTATGGAAATCAAATGTCTCAAGAAGGATGTTTTACAAACCCTGAAGTCTTAGTTTCAACCGTCATTGTCCTTCATTTTACTAAAATGTTTCCAGAAAATTCATTTCAAATATACCCTTTCTCTAATGCTTGGCACTAGTCTTAGCCATAGAGTTTATCGTTTAATGGTATATAATTTTTGTCGAATTTTCGTAAAAAATCAATAAAGCTCGATATATCCGTTATCATACAAGATATGAAAAAAATTTGTATATATTAATTATAGGGTGTCTTGAGCTACATCTTAAAAAAATATTTCTAGAATCACAGGATGGCCCATAAGTCGTTGGTGCTACATATTTTCTTTTTTTTTTAATCAAACACGCCTTATGTTATTGCATTCTTGCATTTTCTATCGAAATATAATGCATGTTTGTAAGAAAAGAAATTCTGGATGCAGCAAGTGCGTTATGGTAGCGAATTTTAATCAAATGCTTCATATTTGAATAGCCCAATTTGCTGTTAACCTATAAGGTTGAGCAAGAAACGAGTTTTTCCGGGAACACATTTTTATTATTAACTTTTATTCATTATTTTAGTACTCCTAAAGCTGCTTGGAATCTCAAGCGAAATATATCGAGTATTCAGTACAGAGTGACTTTCTTTAAAATATAGCCCTGAAGTTTTGGTCGTAAATGCCCTTAAAAGTATATATATATATATATATATATATATATATATATATATATATATATATATATATATATATATATATAAATTCTAGCTAATCCTGGGTATGGGGTCCAGCCCTAATTCGCGCTAATTTGAAGAAATTTTCCGAAAATCTTACCGTCGATACCCCTTAGTGCATTTTCTTAATATAAATTCACTAATAAAACACGTATAAAATTATTCGAAATCAAAAGTGTTATAGTATTTACAAAAATTTTGCATTTAATTATATTATTTTTTTGCGGTCTTTGTGACTGCATACTGTTTATTAACTACTGAAGCATTGGTTAACTACTAATCCTCGATTCAGTGGTACTCGTAGCCAAACGCATGTCGGCACTGGCATCCAAACGCATGTCGGTGTTTTTCTTTTCATTATCAAAAGCGCCGGGAATCCCTGCTCGGATAAGTATGCGGTTGAAAAGTCAGGTAACATAAAGCAATTGGTTGAATTTTATGGAAAGAAATTGCTTTTTGGCTCCAAAATCAAAAAGTTTTATTCATGTCTCGAATGTTTCCTCGTAGTTACTATCGTGTTGCATTTCAATTAACTCTTCTTGAATATCATCAGGCACCTCAGAAATGTTGACAATGAAAGGATTGCCGATCAGTTTCCGAATACCTTTGTCCTTGCACTTAGGAAAATAGCGATTAAATTAATTTTTCAAGACTTGGTAATGTATAATATTTTGTATTTCTCCTTTAATCTCATCATACCGTCCCTAAATAATGGGATTTAGCGAGTCCACGCAGAAAGTTCTCTTTTTAGTGTATTTTCTTAAAAAAAATTCACTAATGAAAAAATTTCTTCAAATGAGCGCTAATTAGGCCTCCCAGAAAACATATCCGGGGTCAGTTTCAATTTTTATATGTTTATATATATATATATATATATATATATATATATATATATATATATATATATATATATATATATATATATATATATATATATATATATATATATGTATCACACCGATAACTCAAAAAATAATGGGCCGATTTTGATTAAATTTGGTGAAAAAGTTCAATGGCTTGGATGAGTTCGTTAGCCAGGAAAATCTGCCCAGGTTTTCCCGGAAAATTTTGTGTTTTCTTTCGAAAAAAAATTATATCTCCGGAATTAACAAAGTAAGGGCAACAAAATTTGGTACGCAGGTTTATATCCTTATAGGTAAGTCACCTACCAAAATTTAGCTATGTAGGTCAAAAGACAACAAAGTTATAGGCATTTAAAGAAAAATAAATTGGGGTTTTCCTCAAAACGTCAAAGTGGCGATTTAAAATGTCAAAATTGGCAACATTTAGGCAAATAACTTGAATCTAATACGGGCTATGGAAAGAAAATGTCTCAAGAAGGATGTTTTACAAACCCTAAAGTCTTAGTTTCAACCGTCATTGTCCTTCATTTTACTAAGATATTTGCAGAAAATTCATTTCAAATAGACCCTTTCTCTGATGCTTGGCAGTAGCCTTAGCTATAGAGTTTATCGTTTAATGGTATATAATTTTTGTCGAATTTTCGTAAAAAATCAATAAAGCCCAATATATCCGTTATTATATAAGATATGAAAAAAAAATTGTATATATTAATTATAGGGTGTCTTGAGCTACATCTTAAAATAATATTTCTACAATCACAGGCTGGCCCATAAGTCGTTGGTGACACAAATTTCCTTTTAGTGAATTTTCTTTAAAAAAATTCACTAATGAGGAGATCCCGACTTTTGAATTTTGAAAAAATTTCTTCAAATGAGCGCTAATTAGGCCCCCCAGAACACATATCCGGGGTCGGGTTAAATTTTTATATGTTTATATATATTTATATATATATATATATATATATATATATATATATATATATATATATATATATATATATATAAATATATATAAACATATAAAAATTTAACCCGACCCCGGATATGTGTTCTGGGGGGCCTAATTAGCGCTCATTTGAAGAAATTTTTTCAAAATTCAATATATATATATATATATATATATATATATATATATATATATATATATATATATATATATATATATATATATATATGTATCACACCGATAACTCAAAAAATAATGGGCCGATTTTGATTAAATTTGGTGAATAAATTCCTTTTGCAAATGGCTTGGATAAGTTCGTTATCCAGGAAAATCGGTCCAGGTTTTCCCGGAACATTTTGTGTTTTCTTTCGAAAAAAAATTATATCTCCGGAATTAACAAAGTAAGGGCAACCAAATTTTATATGCGGATTTATATCATTATAGGCAAGTTACCTACCGAAATTTAGCTCCCTAGGTTAAAGGATAAAAAAGTTACAGGCATTCAAAGAAAAATAAATTTGGATTTTCCTCAAAACGTCAAAATTGCGATTTTAAACGTCAAATTTGGTGAGTACATTCCTTTCGCAAGTCGCTTGGATAATTTTGTTAGCAAGGAAAATCCGCCGAAAAATTTGTGTTTTCTTTCGCAAAATATTTATATCTCCAAAATTAACAAAGTAAGGGCAACCAAATTTGGTAAACTGGTTTATATCGTTATAGGTGTGCCACCTACCAAAATTTAGCTCTGTAGGTCAAAAGACAAAAAAGTTATGGGCATTTAAAAAAAATTGGGGGTTTCCTCAAAACGTCAAAGTGACAATTGAAAACGTCAAAATTCGCAACATTTAGGCAAATAACTTGAATCTAATACGGGCTATGGAAAGAAAATGTCTCAAGAAGAATGTTTTACATACACCGAACTCTTAGTTTCAACCGTCATTGTCCTTCATTTTACTAAAATATTTCCAGAAAATTCATTTCTAATAGACCCTTTCTCTGATGCTTGGCAGTAGCCTTAGCTATAGAGTTTATTGTTTAATGGTATATAATTTTTGTCGAATTTTCGTAAAAAATCAATAAAGCTCAATATATTCGTTATTATACAAGATATTAAAAAATATTGTATACATTAATTATACGGTGTTTTGAGCTACATCTTAAAAAATTATTGCGACAATCACAGGCTGGCCCATAAGTCGTTGGTGATACAAATAATTTTTTTTTGTCGAAAACGCCTTATTTTTTTGCATTTTCCATCGAAATATAATGCATGTTTGTAAGTTAAGAAATTCTGGAGGCAGCAAGTGCGTTGCGGTTGCGAATTTTGATTAAATGCTTCATATTTGAAAAGCTCAATTTGCTATTAACCTATAAGGTTGACCAAGAAACGGATTTTTTCAGTAACACTTTTGGTTTACTTTTGGAAATTTCTGTACGTTTTCAAACAATCAAGTTATTTTGATGAAACATGGCACATTGTTTTTACTATATATGTTATACTGGTAATCAAATTTGATGCCTGCTTTTTCTATATAGGTTATACTGGTAACCAAAATTGATGTCTGCTTTCTTAAAAAGAAAACACACATATTTGCAATAAAAACATTTTTATGAAAATTCACTACCATAACGCACTTGCTGCGTCCCGAGATTTTTTTTTTAATCAAATACGCCTTATGTTATTGTATTTTTGCATTTTCCATCGAAATATAATGCATATTTGTAAGAAAAGAAATTCTGGACGCAGCAAGTGCATTATGGTAGCGAATTTTGATCAGATGTTTCATATTTGAACAGCTCAAATTGCTATTAACCTATAAGGTTGACCAAGAAACGTGTTTTTTCGGGAACACTTTAAGTTTACTTCTGGAAATTTTTGTACATTTTCACACAATAAAGTTATTTTGACGAAACATGGCACATTGTTTTTACTATATATGTTATACTGGTAACCAAATTTGATGCCTGCTTCCTTATAAAACACACATATTTGTTATTAAAAACGTTTTTATGAAAATTCACTACCATAATGCACTTGCTGCGTCCAGAGTTTTTCGACTTTGCTGATACATAGGTCGATCTTAACGATAAACGCAGTGATTTTATATTAAAATGCAAATATGCTGCGTGTGCCTTCCAACTTCATTATTCCTGACCCTGGCATCTAAAGGTCCAATTTATTTAGTTGTGCGCGAAAATTCACTAAACAAGCAAAATGTATTTGAAATTTGAACGGACAGAACTGATCCAACAAGTCTTTGTTTTCCTTATTAGTTAAGAATAATTTTACTTTCTTATAGTTCGTACAACCCCGACAGCATGTTTCCTTTGAAAATCCAACGCACTTCGGTGTGAAAAAGCAGCGTTTTGTGTTCAGAGTTGAGAGAATAACTTATTGAAGAGACGAGTATTAAGTCCACTTCTTTTAATAATGTTTACTATTTTCATAGATGTTTTCATCGTAATAGCTAAGCATTCCTGGAGCGTTTTGGCCTCCAATGCTTGAAGATAAATAACGCAGTGCGTCGTTATTGCAGATTGATCCTTGTTTTAATCAAAGCTGCAAGACCAAAGCGGAAACCGAGCATAACACGAGCAGCGTCCGTACAAAACCCAGCGTTCTTTTGCTACATAACCCCATCTTCTCAAAATATTGACTTATTACATCCATAACGTCTGTCCATTGCGAGGTCGTTTCCAGTTCTTGAGAAAATAGTAACTCCTCGTTAAACGTTTTATTGTGATTCAAAAATCGACTAGATTAAACTAGTTGACAAGATTGTGAAACGTCGGTAGATTCATCAGATTGTAGCGCAAAAGAAGCACTACATTTGGTCTTGTCAATAATTTGTTCTTCAATTATGTCATTTGATTTTTAAACACGCGACTTCACTGTTTCTTTTGATAGTGCAATTTCACAAATTTTCTTTTGAGCTTCCTGCCCTAAAATCTATTCGCCAGCTTTAAGCATGCAATGTTTTAGTAGAGATTCGCTGATTGTGTGTTTTTTGTTTGTTTGTTTTGACAATCAATTTTAAAATTTCTAACGATGCAGACAATATTTTTTCAGATACTGCATAACGTGTTTCGGAAGGTCCAAGTTTCATTTTCTTTTATATTTATTAGCTTGCCTTTGAGGAATTCTCGTGGACGGTGACAATAAGTCGGATGTAGGGTTTTTAAATGACGTTCCAACTTTGCCTGCTTAAATGCATAATTGGCAAGAACCGTTGGGCATTATTACGCAACGGGGTCGGTCTAAACGTTTACTATTGAAACAAAGCCTAATTTAATATAATCGCCGTCATACTTTCGTTTCGGTGGCATTTTTCTAAAAACAAAACAAAAAAAGTCTATTATACTTAACTATTCGTAGGTCCTACCTACTTAGTTTCCTACATAATTGGAATCCTGACAGTGGTCACATAAAAAAACGGTCAGATAAAAGTGATTAATAAATAAATAAAATCCATGACACCTTTTATTGACAAACCCCTGGAACTGGGTACAAAGTAAATCGGAATTAAACAATATCTAGCAGATTTGACAAACTGACACGTTACCTAGTTTGGTATAGTATTAATGTACCTACTTAGCAGACGTGTGACATAAGAAACGAGAAAACAGTTTGTTTTGTGAAGGCATTTAGATCAGAAGTTATTTTATAGACTTTCGTAGTCTCCAAGGATTTTTGCCCAAATTTTGCTATCAAACCTGAAAATCGAGAAATAGCAAGCACTCATAAAAGCCAACGTAGTTAGACTAAAACAATGACGAACGGAACGAACCTAACAAGACACTCGCTATATATCTCCGCTCCCACACATCGCCCGGCCTCTGTCCGCTACCTTTACGCGTCGTCGATCCGTTATCACTTATCTTATAAGTTTAATAATTGTATGATGATTTCGCGGACCACTTTCCGTGCTTTCACCGACCAGCGGTTAAAAACTACTGATCTAGAGCGACTTATGGTAATCTTTTGGCTTGACCTGACCTGACCTCGCCTGCCTACTATTGTGATTATTATTTGCGATATACGCCGATGAAGGATATTACTACTTAGTACCGCTTAATTTAAAAAAGTCTAAAACGCAACGAAATTATATCTGTATATTAAAAACTAAAAATTCCAGTAAAAAAAATGGATTGCCATTTGTCGTGTTCCAATATTTTTGAATTGAATGTTACCTTCTAACATCCCTGAGTTCAACCCTGTCCCTTATTACCCCGCAACCTTCCTTAACACCTGCAGCAGTCGCCAGGAGGCACAGGCAACTGACAGTTGCGGCAACAACACAGAGAAGCAGCTAGATTAAATTCAAGACTCTTTGACTTCTTCTTCTTCCAGGGTCAGTGAGCGTCGTAGCAAGACCGACTGACTTGTGACCGATAGTCATACCACAGTATAATCATGTATTGTGCTGTGGTCATACGAAGCTTAACGCCGTCTTCCAGCGGTCAGAAGCATGGTAGGAAGATCGCCTGTACCCGCGACCCGTATTTAACACTATTTAATTATCAAGCGGTCAGTCCATATCGTAACAAGATAGACTGACCTGTGATAAGTAGTCACAATTTCACAACATTTTCTTTGCCATTTAGCGGTCAATGAGCATCGTTGTAGCAATTAGCCAGTCTTCCGGCGAGCGGCTGACCCAGGACGATAATAGTAGTAGTAGTAGCAATGGTGGGGAGACTAGCGCCAGGTAAGTAGGCAACATCGGGCTCTTTTTGACAACCCCGGCACCTAGCAACCATGTTCTACTCCTCCTCGGTTTCGTCACCAAACCTCCTCGACGGTCTTCCATTAGACAGAACTTACCTGGCTCCTCTGTAGAGTCCTTAGACCAAACAATTCTGTTCGAAGAGTCCCAAAAGTCTCATATTCACACAGGTAGTGATAAGACGTTTCTTTAGTCTCGCCGCATTCCTTGCAAATGGGATCCCTCTCGACACCTGCCAGTCTAAGGTGTCTTCTGATAGTGCAGTGACCTGTTAGCACCCTAATAATGCGTCGAAGTACAGAATGACTCCTACCAAGAAGCTTGTTTTTATCCGGCCCCTCCACGAAGTGCCTTGCCTGTCTACAGCCACTAACCGATCTAGTGACTCTCGATGGCCCCCCCCAGTCCATCTATCTAGGGCGTCGGAAACCACCTTCCCTACTTATGCCTTTAGCAGACTCCGGGACACAAAACGGACGCTGGGAACCAAGCCTCGCGAGGTCATACGCCACTTAGTTCCCGGCACACCACAGTGTCCCAGAACCCACCTAAGTTGTACCTCCTTTGTTCTGGACAGCCTCGCAACCTGTAGTACAATGAACTATTATGCTGTGGTCATACAAAGGTTAACGTCGTCGTCCAGCAGTCAGAAGCATTGTAGGAAGATCGCCTGACGCGTGACCCATAGTTAACCCTCTTTAATCGATATCGTAACAAGATCTCGACTGACTCGTGTTAGGTAGTCACAATTTCACATCATTTTCTTCGCCATTTAGCGGTCAGTGAGCATCGTTGTAGCAAGAGCCAGTCTTCCGGCGAGCGGCTGACCCATGACGATAAGTACAGCATATGTTTCTTATTGCCTATACCAACAGCATCGACCGCGTTCAAGCGACATCAAGACATCGAAATCCATATTTGTCACCTGGAAACGTGAAACACTTTGTCCCCCTTGGATGACTACCCCAGATAACAGCAGCATCCTCAACGTGCTGGTTACGGCAAGCTACCTGCATCTGTAAGTCACTTTCCTTGTATTATTATTCCTTACAATATTTTATCACAATTCAGCCATTAGATTGATGTGTCAATTTGTAATATTAACACTGTTCTTGTCTTAACGCCCCGTGTGTTTATTATAATTCTGCAGCCCCAAAGAATAAATCCTTCTTAACTTATGTAACCAAAATAATTTGAACCATTATTCTAGTCTTTCAAAACTAATCAATCTAATCAACTCATTTGAATCTAACTCAAACATTTTGGTTCGACCGAAACCACATTTAAACAAGTAGATAGTGGGAAAAAGTGCTCTGGGAGAAGTTTTAATTCAAATATTTTTTTATCGAATTACACATTTTATATGTTCTACTACCAAAGGAACGGATCCCGTAGTAAAACATATATCTGAAAAAATAATAGCATAAGTCTCATTCCAAGCATTTTTATAACACACACTTTAAAATTTATTCCCCTATTCTGTGCTTTCACACACACACACACACACACACAAAGAAATGCGCATATACAGACGACGTTAAAGTACTTTGGCGTGTTTCGAAAATTGATTCAGGCAGACCATCACGAAGATATATCGCAGACACACCACGAACAGCAACCCGACATGCAAAAAACGGTCTCCATCAACTTCCATAAATATTAATCACTTCCATTAAGATTCCATCTGACCACCTGCGGCGTTCCGACGCATCCATAGTGAAGAGCATTGTTTATCACCGAGCCACCTCTATGGTGAGAATTTGCTATGCCGAGACTAGCGGCCTCTACCGGGTAAGCACTGGATTCGAAATGCCTTCATGTTTCACGTTAGCGATTTCAGAGATTGAATTTTTACATCTCTTGCTATAAATTACTAGTTAATTGGGCAATTTTATTATATATTCAGTTTGTGGGTTTCTATGTATGTACAGGCGGAGTCAGCGATTGAATAGAGTACGTTTATGATTTATGGGTAAGCTTTTTGAATAGTATGTATACAGTGTGTGCAACTTTCAACCTGCATGTATGGCTATCTTTCTTATTAGAGCTGAAAATTTGTTCAGATAGTGAAGAACTTTAGTAATTATGAGACAACTCTAGAAGACTTCTCAAATTCTGGCCAGCTCTCTTAGTTTCGGAGAAAACGGCGGAAATTTGAAAAACGCTCTTTTTAAAATTCCCTTATATCTTTTTTGTAACGAGAGCTACAGCCAACACGCTTTGACATTACTAAGACACTTTGCTGAGACTCGCTCAATGGTGTTACCAAAAATAGTGCTGCAAATTTAATCATAGCGTCCACAAAGCTGTGATAATCTGCTCTCCTCAGAAAGACATTCTCACGAAATGAGTTTTAGGCCCATGACTTGGCCACAAAGAAAATATTCGCATTCCTGCACTTCTAAAACGTTATATTACTCGAGTTTTAAAGAAAAAATGCCCATTTTCACCAAATCATTTCTCATTTATCCCCTAGAAGCGCTCGTACCCAAAAGCAATTCGAAGCGTTCCTTTGTCGGGTGCTAACTGGATACCAAATTTAAAGAAGTTATCTTAATCCGTTCGCAAGTTATTGCTCCTACCAGCAGGCAGACGTATATGACGACAGACCGACCGACAGACAAAAACAATCGTTCCAGAATCAAGTATTCTATATGTTTTGAGCCTTTTTCGTCGTTTTAGCAAAAAAAAATCGAAATTTCTGTCACCGATATTCCACTCTTACACATTCAACCCTTAATTTCAGCACAGAATACCATATGTTTGAAGAAATTGGTAGTTCGATAATAAATAAACTCTGAACCGTTATATTGCTCGAGTTTTAACGAATTTTTTTTTTAATTTTCACCAAATCATCCCCAGTCATCCCCTACCCCCTGTAGCGATTTCACCCAATATCAATCCTAACCGTTCGTTTGTCGGGTGCCAACTGTACACCAAATTTGAAGACGATATCTCAATTCGTTCTAAACTTATCGTGGTTACAAACAGACAGACCAACAGACCAATAGACACAAAAATATTCGTTCCCAAATCATGTTTTTTATATGTTTTGACACCTTGTACGATGTTTAAGCGAAAAAACATTTTTGAAATTTTTGTCGCTGAAGCCATACTTCCACACGTGTTGTTTTCGAGACAGCTACACCAACTTTTGTTTTTCATATTGCATGACACCACAACTGAAGATTAATAAAAAAATAGAAGCCAACTAATTACATTATTGAAACTACATAAATGAAATAAGAAACTGCGAGGGCGGGTCAATAAGTCCGTGACTTTTTGAATTTCCCGCCTTTTCACAGGAAGGGCAACACTGCTTCTGTCAACAAGCATCTGTTAGTTGACTCGTGTCAAATTTTGAACAAGCTGCGTCATTTAGTTTGTGTTAGATAGCCATTGAAAGCAGACAACCTCTTGAGTCATAACGGAAATGGAAAAAAGTGAATTTCGTGTGCTGATCAGAGATTATTTTTCGCGCAAAAGAACCATCACTCAAACCAAGGCGAAGCTTGAAAAATACTATGGGGACTCTGCACCATCAATTTTCATGGTAAAAAGTGGTATACGGAATTTCGTTACGGCCGTATAAGCACAAATGACGCCGAACGAACTGGACGTCCAGTTAGGTCGCTACACCCAAAACAATTGAACAAATTTACGATATGGTGTTGGTCAATCGGAGACTAGAAGTGCGGGAGATTGTGGAAGCCATAAGCATTTCACATGGCTCACTGGTTTCGATTTTGCATGATCACTTGGGTATGAGAAAGCTATCCGCAAGATGGGTGCCTCGTTTGCTCACAATCCACCACAAACGCAATCGTGTGACAACTTCGAACCAGTATTTGGCGTTGTTCAACCGCAATAGGGACGAGTTTCTGCGCCGTTTCGTAACCGCGGACGAAACATGGATTCACCACAACACACCAGAGACCAAATAGCAGTCAAAACAGTGGATTTCTCCGTGGGAATCGGCGCAGAAGAAGGCCAAGATGGATTTGTCAGCCAATAAAGTCATGGCCACCGTTTTTGGGATGCACGTGGTATAATCGACACTGGTTACCTTCAAAAAGGAAGAACAATCAATGGCGCATATTATACCAACTTATTGGACCGATTCAATGACGTTTTGAAGAAAAAACGACCGCATTTAGCCAAGGAAAAAGTTATTTTCCACCAAGACAATGCAAGGGTGCACATGTGTAGTCTCCCGGTAAAATTGCATAAATTGGGCTACGAATTGTTCCCTCATCCGCCCTATTCTCCGGATTTAGCCTCGAGTGACTATTTCTTGTTTCCAAACTCAAAGAAATGGCTCGGTGGAAAGACTTCAATGATGAAATCATCTCACAAACAAATACCTATTTTGAGGACCTTATTTTTTGGAACGGATAAAAAAATTGGAGAAACGTTGGACGAAGTGTATAGAGCGCAAAGGAGACTATGTTGAGAAATAAAATGATTTTTTTGTCAAAAAACCTGTGTTTCATTCAAAATCTCACGGACTTATTGACGCGCTTTCGTATCTAAAATGTTCTATGATTCCCATTTAAGTCGATGCACGTTTCACAACGTTCCTTTGCTGAAGAAAATACTCTTAAAATTGTATCATTGTTTATTTTTCTAGTGACATCTAACACGCTTTCCATCAGCATTTCTCTGCTTACTGATGGGCCAAACGCGTACACTTCATTTTTTACGTAGCCTCACAAACAAAAATCAAGTGTGGTGGTATCCGGGGACCTCGCTGGCCACAATACCGAACTACTGATTTGCTATAACGCGGTTATCGATATTTATCTTAAAAAATTACTGACCCTCAAAGCGTTGTGTGCAGGATACCCGTCTTGGTGTTCCCACATATAATATAATAATAATATAGATTTATTTTCTAAAATACAGTTCAATAATAAAATACATAGATCTTTTGTACATAATAAATCTTAGAAAGATCCACAAAAGTCAAACACTTGTGCGTGGACAAGTCTAAACCAAACAAAAAAAAACTCTGGACGCAGCAAGTGCGTTATGGTAGTGAATTTTCATAAAACTATTTTTTAATAGCAATAATGTGTTTTTTTTAAGAAAGCAGGCATCAAATTTGGTTACCAGTATAATCTATATAGTAAAAACAATGTGCCATGTTTCATCAAAATAACTTTATTGTTTGAAAATTTACAATAATTTGCGAAAGTAAACTTAAAGTGTTCCCGAAAAAACTCGTTTCTTGGTCACCTTATAGGTTAATAGCAAATTGAGCTATTCCAATATTAAGCATTTGATCAGAATTCGCTACCATAATGCACTTACTGCGTCCTGATTTTTTTTCTTACAAACAGGCATTATATTTCGATGGAAAATTCAAAAATGCAATAACATAAGGCGTGTTTTATTAAAAAAATTATAGGTTAATAGCAAATTGAGCTGTTCAAATATGAAACATTTGATCAAAATTCGCTACCATAACGCACTTGCTGCGTCCAGAATTTCTTTTCTTACAAACATGCATTATATTTCGATGGAAAATGCAAAAATGCAATAACATAAGGCGTGTTTGATTTAAAAAAAAATGGAAATTTTGTATCACCAACGACTTATGGGCCATCCTGTGATTGTGGAAATATTATTTTAAGATGTAGCTCAAGACACCCTATAATTAATATATACAAAATTTTTTCATATCTTATATAATAACGGATATATTGAGCTTTATTGATTTTTTACGAAAATTCGACAAAAATTATATACCATTAAACGATAAACTCTATAGCTAAGGCTACTGCCAAGCATCAGAGACAGGGTCTATTTAAAATGAATTTTCTGGGAATATTTTAGTAAAATGAAGGACAATGACGATTGAAAGTAAAACTTTAGGGTTTGTAAAACATCCTTCTTGAGACATTTTATTTCTATAGCCCGTATTATATTCAAGTTCTTTGCCTAAATGTTGCAAATTTTGACATTTTAAATCGCCACTTTGACGTTTTGAGGAAAACCTCAATTTATTTTTCTTTAAATGCCTATAACTTTTTTGTCTTTTGACCTACATAGCTAGATAACTTACCTATAAGGATGTAAACCTGCGTGCCAAATTTGGTTGCCCTTACTCTTTTAATTCCGGAGATATAAATTTTTTTCGAAAGAAAATACAAAATTTTCCGGGAAAACCTGGGCGGATTTTCCCGGATAACGAACTCATCCAAGCCATTTGCAAAAGAAATTTTTTCACCAAATTTAATCAAAATCGGCCCATTATTTTTTGAGTTATCGGTGTGATACACACACACACACACACACACACACACACACACACATATATATATATATATATATATATATATATATATATATATATATATATATATATATATATATAAACATATAAAAATTGAAACTGACCCCGGATATGTTTTCTGGAGGGCCTAATTAGCGCTCATTTGAAAAACTTTTTTCAAAATTCAAAAGTCGGGATCTCCTCATTAGTGAATTTTTTTTAAGAAAATTCACTAAAAAAACGAAGTGAAGAATACTAAAACACACATGTATACATACAGGTGCAACAATAAAACACACACACACACACACACACATTCGCTTACACATGTTCCACAAATGTATATAAACGGAGGAGCTAACAAAAATGAACACGCAGCAAACAAAAGTTATATCTATGCCTTTCTTTCTAAGTATTATAATGGCCAAAACTTGCAGCGTTAAAAGGCAACTTCCATATTTATTTATCAGCTTATTACTATTTTCACATTCAGAGAGAATATTGAAATACCGAGTTTCATTCCTAAAGTTATCATATCAAAATATGGAGACAACTTTGAAACCAATCGTAAAGTTTTCAACGAGCTATCAGAGGAATATGAGGACTATTATCATATATATACTGACGGGTCCAAACAAGATAACTATGTAGGATGCGCAGTATTTCATCAACAACAGCACATATTTAATCTTATTAAATTATCACCTATTACTAGCATATATACGGCAGAATTGGTTGCCACCCAGGAAGCATTACAACAGATCAAGCAGTCAAGTTACAATACATTTCTCATATTGACAGATTCTTTATCAGCCTTAAAGGCGATCTTGCAACCAATTAAATCTATATTTAAAAACAACTTAGTCCTTAACATAATCTCGTTACACTACGAAATCTGGACGCAGCGTAAAACTGTACGTTTAGTGTGGGTAAAAGGACATTGCAAAATTTCAGGAAACGAACTAGTTGACTCCGTAGCACGGAACGCAACTACAGATGGAGTAGATTTTCAAATAATGATGTCCGATGACTTTGTAAATGAAGCAAAAGTTATATCAAAAAGAATGCTCGAATCTTATTGGTACAAAATTAAATCAAATGCTGCCAATCACTTTAACAGTATGTATCTCTCTCGGCACACTTACCACTGCATAAACAGACAGTCCTACCCCGACATATATCAATTCCCCTAAACCGTTTGATATTTGGGCACGGCACTTTTCCGAAACATATGTTTAAGTTGGGATTGAAAAACAGCCCCGACTGCGATTGCGATGGGACAAGTACCGGGGACTTGGAACATTTAATACTCTCTTGCAGATTCCACAATCAACAAAGAGAGGAGCTTTTTAGGAATATGCTCACCGAAAATATTTGTTTGCCATTAAATGCTGCCTCCCTTTTATATTTGTCTCTTAGAAATAAAAGAATATTGTTTGCAATAATCAAATTGATTAAAAATGCAAAACTGTTTAACTACCTGTAAATTTATGCTCTACTCCTAACAAGTTTTTTTAGTAGTAGGTAGAGTAAGTAGATTAAGAAAAATCCTACTGTCTTTCCATGTGTTAATACCCATGTTTCCCGCGGTCTGTGTGTGGTATCTTTAAGTCGTCACAATAGACCCTATGACGTGAAGAGTGTCCCCGTTGCTATCCTTAGGCAAATAATATTTTATAGTAGGGATAAAAGGGTAATATCATATATTTTAAATGCTCATTTTCAACATGTAATATAATGTTTAATATGTTTTACTTTATATATATATATATATATATATATATATATATATATATATATATATATATATATATATATATATATATATGCCTGTGTGTATGTATGTATATATGCTTGTATTCTATATATATATATATATATATATATATATATATATATATATATATATATATATATATATATATATATATATATATATATATGTTTGTTATTTTGTATGCAAACATCTCAATCCGGGAGATATAAACGCTCACTTCATGTGCAGCGGTATAAATTAAGTACTAATGTACTACTGTGCCCGAGTTGTTTTAGAATCTGATGTTACAAAATGACCGTGGCTATATGAAGCCAAACAAACAAACAACAACAAAAAAAAAACGATTTTCATTTCACCACTCGTGTATTAATTTTTGAGCATTAAGATGAGGCCACTTTAAAATCCAACCTTGAAGTGACTTTTTAAACAATTTCTCGTTGGCAATGGATTTTATTTCCTTCGGAAGGCAGTTGAATAATCTTGGGCCCAGCTGAATATGACAGCGACGAGTGAGTGACTTACGAAATCTTGCAACTATATTGAAAAAAATGGTGTAATTCAATTTTTTTTCCACATAGAACAGCCTCTATCGTGTGCTTCAGAAGTGAAGGGCATGCGCACTGCTTTGGCCCTGTTTAACACCCCCTATGCCTAAAGACTGTGGTTTTGGAAATATTTACATTCATAATCGCATGCCATGATTCATGTAGGGATCAGTTTAAATCTTTTTCCCAGTTTTTTATTTAATTCTAATAATATATTAGATTATGTGATTATTTAGTGAATTTTCTAAGAAAAATATTAACATATTTAAACTAACTCTGGTACAAAAAGGTAAGCAATAATTAATTTGATAGAATTATGCATGTTTACATTTTCATAAGATATAACTAAAACTGGTAAACTGTTTTCACAAATGTCAATCGAAATTTCAAAGTGACTCAAAAGTAATCGTGCAAAAATGTTTTGGTGTTTGGTAATTAATAATAAATATTTAATAAGTTATTGTAGAAAATTTTTACTAATTTTTGAGCAAAAAATGTTTAGCATATTTGTACGAATTATAATTTTCGTGTGATTTAAGTCAATTTTTGTAAAACAAATATCGAGTTTTCATGAAGGAAATTGTTTGCAAATTTTCAAGCAAAATTTTTTTTCTGGATTTCTGTCAAAAATTATTTTGCTAATAATTATATCTTCTCAGGTGTGTAAATAGCTTCAAGAGGTTCGTTGGCCAGGTGAATCGAAAAACGGGACTACTTTAGACTTATTTTGGAAAAATGTTTGTACTTTTTCAAACAATAAAGTTATTTTTATTATTTCCACTATATAGGGTGCCGCATTGAAAACGAAACACACCGATTTGCGCACAGAGAATATTTTTTTTAAGAAACGCTGGAACGTCAATTTTAATATTTAGGGGGACATGTTTTGACATAAAACTCAACTTTGTCACATCAACCCCTTAAGGGTGGTGATAACAACCCTTATATTTTAAATAGGTATCATGGGTCGAGTGTTTTATCATTTGAAAGCTCTTTCTTTTATGAATTCAGCACACTCATTTTTTTGGAAGTTTTATCAACTCGTTTAAAAATTATTCACAGTTGAAGATGCAAAAACGCATTTCACTCATTCCGATAAGAAATGTGCTGATAGTCAATGTTTTGTTGGTTTGTAAACAAAAAAAAATTACTATCAGGACATTTCTTATCGGAATGAGAGAAATGCGGTTTATTATTTCAGTTTATCGGTCGGTTTGATACTTGATAGTACTACCGAAAATTAATTTCACAATGGTGTATTCTGTAGAAGAAAGAGTTGAAATAATTACTCTTTTTTTCAAAAACAATGACTGTACCAACCGTACAGCAAATGTGTTTAATGAACGACATCCGAACAGACATGTTAACAGAAAATACATTTTGGAGTTAGTTGCAAAGTTTCGACAAAGTGGTTCAGTAGCTAACAAAAAACGGTATCCTGAACGTGAATTTCCGGTTAGAAATGAGACTACCGAGATTGAAGTTTTAGGACAAATTGCTGCAGACCCAATTTTGAGCACGATAAAATTGGCCACTGTTTAAAACATCAAAAGAAGAACTATTCAGCGAATATTGAAGCATTAATTTCACCCGTATAAAATTTATCTTGTACAACAACTGAATGAAGATGATTTTGATCGGCGGCTGGAGTTTTGACTGCACGAATAGCTGATAACGAGAACTTTCTGTTCAATATCTGTTTTTCAGACGAGTGTACACTCAAACTCCACAGACATTGAATGTCTGGACTGGCATGTTTGGAGACCGTTTATCGGACCAATTTTTCTTGATGGCAATTTGAGTGGTGAAACGTATTTGGAGTTACTATAAGATATCGTTTACCCTCTACAAATTGACATTGTTGAAAATGATGATCGCTATCAAGAAAATCAATTAGTGTTTCAACAAGATGCATTTTTCACAACGTGTTAGGGAGTTTTTGAACAGAGAGTTTCCAGAGCAATGGATTGGGCGTAGAGGTGCTATTGAGTGGCCTCTAGATCACCGGATTTAACTCCTTTAGACTTCTTTCTATGGGGACATTGAAAGAGTAGAATTTTCGCAACAGAACCGGAGTCTCTGGAGGAATTACGACGACGCATTGTTGAAGAATGCCGTCTAATAACTCCACAAATGCTCCAGAATGTCAGAGTTCGTTTTGAGCAAAATTTGTACTTTTGTATGGAAGCTGGTGGTCAACAATTTGAACACTTACTTAACTGAATAACCATTTTTGAACGTCTGGTTTTGTTTTTTAGTTTTTTTAACGAAAAATTGACTAATGACAATAAATGAAATACGTTCTTGCAACTCCAACTGTGAATAATTTTTAAACGAATTGATAAAACTTCCGAAAAAATTTGTGTGCTGAATTCAGAAAAGAAAGAGCTTTCAAATGATGTAACACTCGACGCATGTTCCCTATTTAAAATATGAGGGTTGTTATCACCACCCTTAAGGGGTTGATGTGACAAAGTTGAGTTTTATGTCAAAACATGTCCCCCTCAATGTTAAAATTGACGTGTTTCAGCGTTTCTTAAAAAAATGTCTCTGGACGCAAATCGGTCTCTTTCGGTTTCAATGCGCCACCCTGTATGGGCTATACCAAATCTCATGCCTTTCATAAAAAAACACGTGTCAATGAAAACAGTTTTATGAAAATTAGCTATCTAACGCACTTGCTGTTTTCAAACTTTTTTGCTTCTAACCTTGCTCTATTTGTATTTCCGATGTTATCCATGGTTTGCTTGTTTCCAGTTTTTTCTTGCCCAGTAATTTTGCGCAGCTCCCTTAAACAGTGCTTTGTGTTCCTGTAAGATTTACCTTGTTAAATTTTTCCTTAAACTCTCACAGTTCTTTTGCATCTTCTGGTTCCCATACGTTCCATTCCCTTGCCGTATTTTATGTATCTATTCTTTTCAAAATGTGTTTTTGCACTTGGCTGCGATAAGTCATATTTAATAAAATAGTGAAATGATATTATTCATCTAAAAATCTGTTATGCAAAAATACATATTGGGGAACGCCACTAAAAATATACACATAAATGTCATTTTTGTTTTATGGGAAATAAATCTTTCCACAGTATCACATAACGTTGATATCTCAATGTAGCGTACAAGAAAAAACGGAATAAAAATGTTAGCGGATTAGATAATCTTGTTATCGTATGCGGCTTATGAAGAGCGTCCAGTGACCACGAGGAACATAAAACAGACCAAGGGATTAGGGGACTGATAATATATAATCCACGATCAATATTCTATATATAAATAATACCTACAGTCTGAGCCTAAGTGTGTGGGTTGTTTTTCATCCATATGAGTGGACAATGATCTTTGTTCATAACCAACTATTAGCGAAGGTTTCCAAAACTTAAAACCTTTTAAAAAAATTAGAGAAAATACAATTCCAACGCCTGTTTCAATTTTAATGTTTATACACAGGATGGCTACTTGAAAACGGAAGAGGCGCTGTTTATATGCACTTACTCGTGGTTTTGTTGATAATCGCCTTCAAATGGAAAGACTTTTAGACCTATTTTCAACATCACCACGCTAAAACCCTTAAGCGGTGGTGCGATCCACCCCTAAAATCTTAAATGGGTGTCAAGTAGAGTCATAATTTTAGAGCTGCATAAGCATGGACCACCCTAAGATATATACGTATATATCACAGGTGTCCATTAAGTACTTGTACAAACTTTAAGTAGAGATTCTATATGGCTTATTTTTAGGCCAAAAAATTCCTATGAACATAGGTCCAAATATGCTTCGTTTTCGAACAACAGGGTGTTAAACTTCTCAAAATTTAAATATTAGATAATTTAGTTCCTGAATTGTTGAAGGTAATCAATCCAAACTTTGCACAAATACTTATCTCTAGAGTGCTTACAACGTGACGTAGTTAGCTTTAAAAACAATGTACAGGATGATAGTTTTTCAGCGTCACGTGTCCTTGTTTTTACACTATCTTTTAGTTAATTTTTATTTTAAAAAATCACTAATAAAGAGGGGTCGATCGTGAGACTTTGAAAAAATATTTTCAAATGAGCGCGAACTCCCTAGAACCCATATCCGGGGTCAGTTTCAATTTATATATATATATATATATATATATATATATATATTTATATATATTTATATATATATATATATATATATATATATATATATATATATATATATATATATATATATATATATATATATATATATATATGTATCACACCGATAATTCAAAAAATAATGGGCCGATTTTGATTAAATTTGGTGAAAAAATTCCTTTTGCAAATGGCTTGGATGAGTTCGTTAAACAGGAAAATCTGCCTAGGTTTTCCCGGAAAATTTTGTGTTTTCTTTCGAAAAAAATTTATATCTCCGGAATTAACAAAGTAAGGGCAACCAAATTTAATACGCTGGTTTATATCCTTATAAGTAAGCTACCTACCAATTTAGCTATGTAAGTCAAAAGACAAAAAAGTTATAGGCATTTTAAGAAAAATAAATTCGGGTTTTCCTCAAAACGTCAAAGTGGCGATTTAAAATGTCAAAATTGGCAACATTTAGGCAAATAACTTGAATCTAATACGGGCTATAGAAATAAAATGTCTCAAGAAGAATGTTTTACAAACCCTAAAGTCTTAATTTCAACCGTCATTGTCCTTCATTTTACTAAAATATTTGCAGAAAATTTATTTCAAATAGACCCTTTCTCTGATGCTTGGCAGTAGCCTTAGCTATAGAGTTTATCGTTTAATGGTATATAATTTTTGTCGAATTTTCGTAAAAAATCAATAAAGCTCAATATATCCGTTATTATATAAGATATGAAAAAAAATTGTATATATTAATTATAGGGTGTCTTGAGCTACATCTTAAAATAATATTTCTACAATCACAGGGTGGCTCATAAGTCATTGGTGATACAAATTTCCTTTTTTTTTTAATCAAACACGCCTTATGTTATTGCATTTTTGCATTTTCCATCGAGATATAATGCATGTTTGTAAGAAAAGAAATTCTAGGCGCAGCAAGTGCGTTATGGTAGCGAATTTTGATCAAATGTTTCATATTTGAACAGCTCAATTTGCTATTAACCTATAAGGTTGACCAAGAAACGTGTTTTTTCGGGAACACTTTAAGTTTACTTTTGGAAAATTTTGTACATTTTCACACAATAAAGTTATTTTGATAAAACATGGCACATTGTTTCTAATATATAGATTATACTGGTAACCAAATTTGATGCCTGCTTTCTTAAAAAAACACACATATTTGTTATTAAAAACATTTTAATGAAAATTCACTACCATAACGCACTTGCTGCGTCCAGAATTTTATATGTTTATGCATATACAATGTGTGCACGGATTGAGTGTGGGTAAGGTATAAGTGACAAAACATTTTTGAATTAGATTATGATATTTTGGGAATCGTTCCTGCTTTGTCTTAAACTAAGAAAATGAACAAAATCAATTAATATACACGGTGGTTTAGAACTGATTTAATTAAATGTGTTAAGAGTAAACTACCTCCGTTTTTAAAGATACCGCAAAAAGTTATTAACAAAACTTGTTTAGAATTAAAATTTATGACAGGCTCTAAATTTTCAGCGAGATTAGCGTACTTGCATTTTCAAGTAAATTATAAACATTTTTTCCCTATCAACATTGTGCTTTTTACCTGTGGTTTTCTGAACGCAGGTGCGCAAAGTAAATAACCACGCAATGCTAAATAATAATTTATTAGTAAAATACAAAACGCTTCTTGCTAACAACAATCAAAAGGAACAACGAAAAATAAAGAAATTATTCAAATGTGCTGCCAGCAACCGATACACATAACTCAGCCCGTTTAGTAAATGCTTTGTAGGCATTTTGAAAATGTAGAATTGGAATATCGTCAATTGCCTCTCTCAATCTCAGTTTCAACAAATCAAGATCGTTGTTTAATGGAGCCGCGTAGACTTTCTGTTTGAGATAGCCCCATAAATAAAAGTCCACTAAGGTAAGATCGGGACTTCTGGGAGGCCAAGGTATTGGCCCATATCTACCAATCCACCGCACAGGAAATTCGCGATCTAACCATTCTCAAACGATTCCTGTTGCATGTGCTGGGTGGCCGTCATGCTGAAACTATGCTGTTTGTCTATCTTCCAGTGACATATTATGCAATTGGTCTTGAAGAAAATTTTCCAGCATTTACAGATAACTGTACTGGTTCATGATCCGCTTAAAAAAATATGGCCCAATTATCCCAGTGTAAGAAACAGCACACCGCACATTTACATTTTATGGCATTGTCTTCTGCAATTAACTCTATAATTTGAATTTTCCATAGGACCAATGCCGTGGATTTTGGGAATTTACCACCCCATTAGTGGTTCTGTTGTTAACATTTTTAAATACAGAAGCTTGCCGTTCGTGACAAATAAAATTGACATTTCAATTTTCCAAATAAGTAGTATCCCGGGAAACGAACAACAAGGCAGAGCTCAAGTAGCCATGCAACTCGCCAATTATTGCTTCGAATGTCCAATTGTGCGTTTACTTTACTGTTTTTATTGGTTAAGATGAAAGCAAACCTACCACAAGTTTAATTGTGGTAAATACTATTTAATACAGTTTCAAGTATTTTTTAAAGTACACCCAATCACAGAAGCCGTCGAACGTCATTTAAATAAAGTCGCAGCTAAAAAAAATCATAGTAGGCTGATCTGTTTGAAAATTGAGAGCCTGTCATAAATATTAATTTTACACATTTTTTGTTAATAACTTTTTGCGGTATCTTCATAAACGAAGGTAGTTTACTCCTAATACATTGCATTACATCAGTTATAAACCACCCTGTATATTAATTGATTTTGTTCATTTTCTCAACATCTTAGCTTAAGACAAAGCAGGAGCGATTCCTAGAATATCATAATCTAATTCGAAATTTTTTTGTCACTTATACCTTACCCACACCCAATCCGTGGACACACTATATATATATATATATATATATATATATATATATATATATATATATATATATATATATATATATATATAAATATATATATATATATATATATATATATATATATATATATATATATATATATATATATATATATCCGATAAGTCAAAAAATATTTAACCGGTTTTCGTAATGAAAATCCACTAAAACCACTGTATGTTTTTTAAATCAACTGTCATGACTGATTCAGCTGCCATGGAATCCTTTGGATTGTTCTCAAAGGTTGTTATGCATGTACCTACTGCCCTCTTGTGTATTCAACATCGACAGATATTTTTCTAAATGTTATCAAAACTATTCAAAACACCGAAAAAATAACGCAGGGATATAAAAGTGAGGGGAGAAAACAGGGAAGTTGTTTTTTGGTAAACCAGTGATCATTAGCATATGTTAAAAAATTTAGTTAAAACAAAAGGACACGTAACGATAGAAAAACTGCGAGTGTGCGTTCGTGTGTGTGTTTGGGCGCGCGCGCGCGTGCGTGTTACTCCGAAAGCCTCTGATAATTTGGTACGTCGGTTACCTTCCTTTAGTAAGTGACTTGAATAGGTTCGTTAGCCAGGAAAATCGGACCAGTTTTTGCGGGAAAATTTTGAGTTTTCTTTCGGAAAATTATTTTATCACCAACAATTACAAAGCTAGGAAAAATAAAAAGTATATTTTGTGCAAAAATTTAGATCTTTAAGTTAAAAGCAAAAGAAGTTATAAGCCTTCAATAAATAAATAAAATTGGTTGCTGCTGGAGATCACTACACGAGACCAAAATATTGCATGTAGTAAACGAAATCTTAAATATTAGAAAAATATTATAGGCCACTTTTAATTTTTTTGGCGTATATATAATTGCGTAAATCACTTCTATGAAAATTCGCTGGTTACTAACGTAGTCGGACATGACTTCTACAGAATTATATATATATATATATATATATATATATATATATATATATATATATATATATATATATATATATATATAGGGAATGTTGTACCTTGGACATGTTCAAGGTACATCATACGTCTTAGGTACATCGATTGTGATATGTTCAAGGTACAACACCATAACGGTGTTTCATTATCAAATTACGGTTAAGTACAAATTATGATTCATGTTCTCTGCTTTATTGCAGTTAATGTCGCCTATCTTCTTGTACCTCTTTTGAAAATATGCCACGCAGTCGAACAGGTGTAAAAAGGGCTGGGCCAGATCCTGAAAGACTCACAGATGCAATTAAATTAATTTATGAAAATAAAATACAGGATTGAACAGAAGGACAATACGTCGACATCTTCAACATTATAAAAACGATGATGAAAACTACACCTAGCGTAACAATAATGCTACATAGCAAGTTTTCAACAAAACAGAAGAAGTTATGCTCGTGGACTATATACAACAAGCAGCAATATTGCAGTATGGACTCACATTGAAGGATGTTCGTGAATTAGCATACAAATTTGCGGCAGAAAATCGGAAAAAAAATCCTTCCAGCTGGGATAATGACAGAATGGCAGGTGAATTTTGGCTGCGCCTTTTCAGAAAGAAATATAAAGATGAGATAACCCTTCGGAAACCAGAAGCTACCAGCTTAGCAAGATCAACTGCTTTCAACCGTATCAATGTTGCACTGACATTCCAAAATTATAAAGTGGCTTTGCAAAAATGTCCCCCTTTGCCGGCAGTGAACAAATGGAACTGCGATGCAACTGGACTGTCCACAGTTCATGTTCCTCCGAAAATACTTGCTACCAAAGGATCCAAGCAAGTTGGTACAATGACGAATGCAGAAAGAGGCACAAATATCACTATGATCGCTGCAGTCAATGCTGGAGGTGGTTTTATCCCACCAATGCTTATTTCCCCAAGATTGAATTTCAAGGAATTCATGATAACTGGAGCTCCACCAGGGACAATTGGTAGTGCTAATCAGTCTGGGTGGTCCAATGAAGCATTATTCATTGAATTTTTCAAACACTTTTTGAAATATGTAAAGCCGTCAAAAAAATCTCCTTGCATTTTATTGATGGATAACCATGAGAAGCCATATTTCAGTTCCCGTTATTCAATAAGCCAAGGATAACGGAGTGATTTTAGTAACATTTCATTCACATACGAGTCATAAAATGCAGCCTTTAGATAGAACCGTATTTTGACCATTTAAAACATATTTTAACACTGCAATGAATGAATTCATGATCACTACAGGAAATGCTGGAAAACCGGCAACGATCTATGATCTTACTCCACTGGTGGGAAAAGCATTTCCACTAGCTTTTACACCAACAAATATTGTTCAGGGATTTCAGGTAACTGGATTCGTTCCTCTGTATGAGAATATTTTCAAGGATTTTGAATTCTCTCCAGCAGATGTCACGGATCGTCCAGACCCAACAGCAATAGTTCAAGATAATCCCCAAGATATTAGCTTTCCATCAACTTCAGTTTCATCTTTGACTCAACTTAATTTCAGTGAACCAGTTGCCTCAACTGCCTTGATTTCTCCGGTTATGATTCGGCCACATCCAAAAGCCGCACCACGAAAAGTCACTCATCGAGGTTGTGAAAAAGGACGTTTTCGCATATTGACGGACACCCCCGAAAAACTCAGAATAGAATTATTATAACAAGCTAAACTAAATAAAACAAGAGTTCCGTCTCAGAAAACAACAACCATTTCAAAGAAAGTTGCCGCAGTTAAGCGCAAGGTATTAGTATCTTCCGATTCTTATATGTCAGATCAGTTCTCAGTGCATGATTCTGAAGATTCTGTTGGACCCTTGGACTTTTCGGAATCAGAAGAAGCTGTTTGTAACAGAAGTGCTACTGAGACATCTGGGCAGGATGGAGGATACCAAGTGGGAGATTTCATCATTTTAATATATGAATCCAAATATTTTCCAGGTAGGATAGTGGAAACAAGCGACGAAGGAGCCATTGTAACGGCAATGGAGCCAACCATGAATAATTGGAAATGGCCGGAAAAAGTGGACTCATTGTTCTATCCATGGGTGGACATTATTCAGAAAATTAATCCCCCAGTGAAGAAATGTTCCAAAAGGGACATCTACGACGTTGGAGAAATAACTCAAATTTGTGAAAAATAGTTTTGTTCTCGAACTGATTTCTAACATTAATATTCATTTTTCAAATATTTTTCAGAATAAAGTTTTCGAATATGAAGTTAATTTTGCATTATAAAATGTTTTTTACATATAAGGAGGTCTAAATAAAATTTTATACCGAAAACTATCTAATTTATTAGATACATGTTTAAGGTACAACGGTCTTAGGTACAGCACTCCTGTTGTACCTTGGACACAAATACACTTTTTCGAATTAAGCTTTTTTCGCATCGAATTTGAATCGTTCTAACCTCGCAAAAAAACTATTGTGTATAAAATATCGCCCCCTATCCATCGCGCCAAAAGAAGCCTCTGACTAGAGTTTATTCTTCATGAATTTAAAAAAAAATCAGGAATGAGTTCAAGGTACATCATGTTCCCCTATATATATATATATATATATATATATATATATATATATATATATATATATATATATATATATATATATATATATATATATATATATATTCAAATATCTCCTCACCGATTGTTTTGAAATTTGGCAGCGTTGTTTGAAGTAATAATGGGCTGATTTGACCCTAATTAGATAAATATTGTTAAGTCCATTGGCATTAGGGGGGGACACCTCAACAAAAATTATTGTTCGTGTTTGTGATTTTATGTATGATAAATAGACATGCCATAAGAAGGTTTTTATTTTTTATCGTGTAAACGATTCAAGATACGGAGAAATTTCCAGAGACAAAAAACTAGTTTTAGTTTCTTTATCTCAAAATAATATACAAATCATATTGCAGTCAGTGGCGTACATTCTTATGTCACTAAATTTTGTTGAGGTGCCCTCCCTAACGCCAATGGACTTAACAATCTGTATCTAATTAGGGCCAAATCAGCCCATTAATAATACAAACAACGCTGCCACATTTCAAAACAATCGGTGAGGAGATATTTGAATTCTTAAAAAAAATCGTTATTTTACAAAAAAATTTAACACCTTATATCCTGGAAACAATGCATTTTAGCACCTATGTTTATAGGAGCTTTTTTTCATAGAATGACTTGGGAAGTCAACCCCTTAAATATTGCCCCATCTTTTTTAAACACCCTGTATATATATATATATATATATATATATATATATATATATATATATATATATATATATATATATATATAGTTTATCATTTTAATTAAATTACACAAATCCTGCTTGGTTGCTTGTAATGTTAACAGCTGAAGTTGCTGAATATATTATAGATAGTATGGTATCCTGGTGAAGACCGAGCGCTGAAAAATAATCAACTGCACAACACCATAATTTTATGTCTTGCTCATGTAAATTTTATGGAAAGTATAAAATATAAGGCCATTAATATGCAAATGAGGTATGTGTATGCAGATGTGTATGTTATACAAATGTTATACAAAATGTAACTGTATGCACTGAATATTCATTTTAGATTAGCGAATCGCCACGTGCTGTAAAAACTGCTGAAAGATCAGGGATTAAATGGAATTGCGTTTGGGAATTCCGTTTAATTGTAACTGCAATCTAACTTTACTGCAGAATGTGAATTTTCATCTTTACAATTTCCTGCTGCTGGTCATGATAATTTTCTCTTATTTTTACGTATAGCAATAATTTAAAATAGCAGAGAATGTAATGTAGATGTTCCAAATTCTGATGCATACAACCGCGTTTTACACTTTGAGACTACTTGATTAAGAAATTCATATATTGACAGTAAATATGCCCTATGACTTCGGCGATGTAAAAAGAACATCTCGAAGAAATCTTCTGCCTGTCTGAAGAGGCCATGGGTTGGAGCAGTTGATACCGCAATTGGGCAAACATTTGCCTTTTTTGCATACATGACCTGACCCACGGTGAACTGCTTCGACACAGGTGTCATCATAAAGTAAGGGGTTGCTTGTACGTGCAGAGAAAAAGATTTCCAAGTGAATAAGTTCCTGTCCTCTCAGACACTGGGAGTACCAGAAGCACATAGTAATTGAAAAAAGTATAATAAACGTACGCTATGGTTGTGAATTTTCATACAAATGGTCTACGCATTTTTAGTGAATTTTCTTAAAAAAAATCACTAACAAGGAGATCCCGACTTTTGAATTTAAAAAAAATTACTTCAAATGAGCGCTATTAGGCCACCTAGAACACATATCTGGGGTCAGTTTCGATTCTTATATATATATATATATATATATATATATATATATATATATATATATATATATATATATATATATATATATATATATATATATATATATATATATATATATATATATATATATATATCTGTATCACACCAATAACTCAAAAAATAAGGGGCCGATTTTGACTAAATTTGGTGAATACCTTCCTTCTGCAAGTGGCTTGGATAAGTTCGTTAGCCAGGAAAATCGGCTGAGGTTTTCCCGGAAAATTTTGTGGTTTCTTTCGAAAAAACGTATATCTCCGGAAATAACAAAGTAAGAGCAACGAAATTTGGTACACGGGTTTATGTCGCTACCAAAATTTAGCTCTGTAGCTTAAAAAACAAAAAAATACAGGCATTTAAAGAAAAATAAATTGGGGTTTTCCTCAAAACGTCAAAGTCGCGATTTAAAACGTCAAAAGTAGCAACATTTATGCAAAAAACTTGAATCTAATAAGGGCTATGAAAAGAAGATGTCTCAAGAAGAATGTTATACAAACCCTGAAGTCTTAGTTTCAACCGTAATTGTCCTTCATTTTACTAAAATGTTTCCAGAAAATTCATCTCAAATAGACCCTTTTTCTGATGCTTGGCAGTAGTCTTAGATATAGAGTTTATCGTTTAATGGTATATAATTTTTTTCGAGTTTTCGTAAAAAATCAATAAAGCTTAATATATCCGTTTTTATACAAGATATGAAAAAAAAATTATACACTAATTATAGGGTGTCTTGAGCTACATCTTAAAACATTATTTCTACAATCACAGGGTGGCCCATATCGTTGGTGATACAAATTTTCTTTTTTCTTTTTTAAACGATCACGCCTTATCTTATTGCATTTTTGCATTTTCCATCGAAATATAATGCATGTTTGTAAGAAAAGAAATTCGGGACTCAGCAAGTGCGTTATGGTAGCGAATTTTGATTAAATGCTTCATATTTAAAAAGGTCAATTTGTTATTAACCTATAAGGTTGACCAAGAAACTGTTTTTTTCGAGAACAGTTTACTTTCGGAAATTTTTGTACGGTTTCAAACAATAAAGTTCTTTTGATGAAACATGGCACATTGTTTCTACTATATAGGTTCTACTGGTAACCAAATTTAATGCGTACTTTCTTAAAAAACGCAAATATTTGCTATTAAAAACACTTTTATGAAAGTTCACTACCATAATACACTTGCTGCGTCCAGACTTTTCTTTTTACAGAAGTCGTATATCTTGCAAGAAAAAATTAAAATTTGCCTGTATTATTCAGTAGATCTTGCTAAAACACACAAACTATTTTGGTCTTGTGCAATCCTCTGATTACAATTTTTCCTTTAAACGTCTAGAACTTTATTTCTTTTAACTTAGAAATCTAAATTCCCATGCATACTATACTTTTTATAATATAAACTTGTGTATCAAATATGGTTGTCATAGCTTTGTTATTTTCGGAGATACCAATTTTTTTTAAAAGGAAATCCAAAATTTTCCAGGAAAAACTGGGCTCATTTGCCTGGCTAACAAACTTATCCAAGCTACTTACAAAAGGAAGGTACCTGCCAAAATTTTATCAAAATTGGCCATTATTTTTTGAGTTATCCGTATGGAACACACACACACGCACGCACGCACGCACGCATGCACTCACACTATATATATATATATATATATATATATATATATATATATATATATATATATATATATATACGTAAGAACATAAAAAGCCTGGACGCAGCAAGTGCGTTAGGGTAGTGAATTTTCATAGAAATGATCTGGCACAAAATATTTTATTATAACTTTTTTTTCTTGTGACATAGAAATCTAAATTTTGATGTATAGTTTACTTTTTACATCGTAAACCTACCTACCAAATTTTATCAACATCGGCCCATTATCTTTGTAGTTATCGGTGTGATATATATATATATATATATATATATATATATATATATATATATATATATATATATATATATATAAATGAAACTGACCCCGGATACGGGTTCTAGGGGTCCTAGTTCGCGCTCATTTGAAAAAAGTTTTTCAAAATTCAAAAGTCGGAATCTCCCCATTAGGGAATTTTTTCTACGAAAATTCACCAAAATGGAAACAACCCGAAATGTGTTCTAGGGGCCTTTGTTATTCGAAGAAATAAAAAAAAAATTGAAGATTTCGATAGTGAATGTTTTCTACGGGAACCCACTAGAACGGCTATTATATATCCGACCCATTTTTTTGCGAGTCAGCCTGTAAAATCTTTATTAAAGTGCGATTTTAACCGGATTTTCTTTAAAGTGTAGATCCTGATGAACTGCACTTTTGGAGCAATAAGCGCGATATTTCTACAAAATCCAAGGTCTGCTTCGTCAGTTTTCAAGAGTAAAATGTTAAGAATCCTTATTAGCGGTTTTTTAATACGAAATCTGCTCACATCACTGGATCCACCATCCTCCAAAACGCTCCTGTACTAAAGTTCATAGAAAAATACAGTTAATCTAGATCTACAGTTTAAAGAAAATCCGAGCAAAATCGCACTATAAATATTTTACAGGGTGACTCGCAAAGAAATGAGTCTCACTGTATATATAGATATATAAACATTTAACATTCAAACGGACCTTGGATGTGGGTTCCAGTGGCCCTAATTCGTGCTCATTTTAAACATTTGTACGAAAGTCTCACCATCGTTACCTCTCTATTAGTGTCCACCCGAGAACTTACACGATACATGTTCAATCAATCAATCAATCAAAATGTATTTGTAGTAACATAGAACTTATTACAAGAGTTTGGATGACTTACCCTAACTAATTATTCTATAGTTACAAAAGTTTTCGTTTTAAAACTCATTGATATTAACTTAAAAATTAATAACCGAAAGAAAAAAGAAATTTCGTGATCGTGGTAATGCAAATATTACTTTAAAAATACTTTCTATACATAAGAAAACAACAGAAACGAATCTTACACACATTACCAATATACGTGCAGAGTGCCCTCAGTCCGAGCCTATCCGAACTCGACAATCTTTCACGGTTTTTACTGTCGAATTGCGGACCGGCTCGTAGACCGGACACTCCAACATGATGTGCCCCAAAGACGCTGGTTTATTCATATGACAGACTGTACAGAAACTATCAAGATTAATTACGTGATTGAAACCGTTAGCTGTTAACTTGAAAAATTTACTTGAAGAGGTTCGTAACTGAGCCAGAATACACACCGAGCTAGACGGCAATCCTAACTTGAGGTACGGTTGAAAAAATTGCGCCGCGAATGTCAGTCGAGTGTACAGGATTGAATATAAGACCTCGCGCATAAATGACGGTTGTTTTCAAGTAGCCTATCCTGTAACCTTTCCAGAATTACAGCCAGATTTGAGATTAGCCATAAGAGAGATACATTTTCCAACGTAAAGTCTATGCCCAGATGTCTAAGATGTTGAATAGTCTGTGCGCAACAGTTATATTTAGCAGGAGCATCTCTAAGAGTCAACATACGTTTGAGACAAATTTAAGGTAAACGACTATCATCCATCGTACAAAGCTTGATCATCCAGCCAAAAGCTAGGCTAATAGCGGTGTAGCGTATATGAATTGCTCCAAGCTGACCATCGCGTCGGCTGTAGATTGCGAGAGGTGAAAAAGATACTTAATAAAACAAACCTGCACCCTTACAAGCAAATTGCAATATTGAAGACGCCAAACACCAAAACAGTGGCGTATCGAACCCACAATAACAGAGTCATATAGTCTTGACAGATGATCTACAATTTTTGTACGGGCAAACAGAGAAATTAGGGCACTCACCCAATTCTCAACCTGCCTACCATCATTTTGAAGAGAAGAAGAAGAGCATTAGACGCCAAGGTATGTATACTGTTTTACCATTTCCAAAGATCTACTAAAAGTAAAATGTGGCTTATCATCAGTGTGTCCAGATCTTAGTTTTTTCATTGTCTAAGGTGAGGATGTTTGCGGAACAATACTCCTCAAGTATTTTCAACTTGCGGTGTAAATCAACAGGAGAGTCCGATGATATAACAAGGTCTTCAGCATAAAGCAGAATTACGACGTTGTTTGTACCATCTATACTAACATCCTTAGCACCTCTACTACGAAAGAAGGCCTCAATATCTGCAATGAATAAAGCAAAAAGAAAAGGACTGAGAACTTCTCCGTGCAGAATTCCACTGCTCTCTCTGAATTGTCTCGTAAAGGCACCTTCGACTAATATTTACAACAGCGTTCTTGTATAACTGTCTGACAATAAAAATGAATTTACTGTTAACCCCAGACTGGTAAAGCTTCTGCCGGAGAATATTATGACACACAGAGACGAACGTTCCCCTGAAGTCAATAAACGCAGCATACACTCTCCGACCAGGCAGCCTTAGATTCATAATAGATAAAATGATAGAGATAAAAGAATACAAATTAGCGAATTTAGAGACAAAAAAGACAACAGGTATGTTTCGATAACTTATTTTGGAAACATTTCAAAAATTTTAAATACCAGTACAAATACAAAGGTAGCTTTTAAATCTTATAACACGACGCGTGATATATTATTTAAGGCGGAAGAAAAATATTGCTTATTGACAAAGCTGAAGTTTATAAATTAGCTTGTACGCATTGTAGCGCAATCCACATGGGTCAAACTTCTAGAAATGTCAACACCCGATACAAAGAACATATTTCTGCATTTAGAAATAACTCCGCTGACAAATCTACATTTGCAAAACATATTATTGATACCGAACATAGACCTACAGTAAATAACCGCATAAAACCACAACATTTTTGTAATGACAAGCGCAAACTAGACTTTTTTGAAGCTTTAGAAGTCACAAAAACACACACACGACAACAGATACCTTGTTTTAAATGATCAAAATGATTTAATGAATTCCCTTTTCTTGGATATTCTTCTTTCTAATTAAATAAATCAAGCAAAATAAATCTAAATATTTTTTTCAAAAAAGTTGTAATACGAGAATGAATCGATGTATGTCGATATTCTTATTGGATAAAGTCTGCTTTGTTACTGTTATTGTTTAGTTGTTTTATTGTTGTAACTGTTATTATAGCTATTACTGTTATAGATTAGTTCTATATTTATGTTAAATATTGACATACATCACGTAGACATTTTGAAGACCTAATCCGTCATTTATGTTTCATTTTAATTTTAAATTTTAAAGAATTTTATGATTAAAACATCACAACATAGCAACAGCTCTTTATTTGTAGTTGTCATGATTTCGCATTAATTCAACTTTTATCTGTGAGGCTGCTATCAAGAGCAGCGAAAGCTGTTACGGAAACGTTGAAGAACATCCCAAAACATCTAGAATTCAGAAGGTCCTCTTGTTCCAGTTAGCTTACGCGCTGGCTACGTCCTTCACTTACAGAAACCAAACCCAACAGTGAAGCCAGAGAAGTAGTCTCCCAGTCTGTATGTAATATGGACCAGTTTCACCAAGTAAGGGCAACAACAACCAATCAATAAAATATTTTTTAAGATGAAACCACCTTTACTCGCCGGGTCATACTCAACTTGAAAAACATGTGTTGAAAAATTAAGATTCTTATGTAGCAGTAGTACGTCAATTCCAACATGAATTCAAGATTGACGGTTGGCGTGGAAGACCAAAAATATTAATTTTTCCATAGGGATTACTACCAAATTTGAATGGAACTTCCTGTCTACAAAATCTACAAAATGGATTCAGTGATCTCATTGGAAAACGATTATTCTCATGTGGCATTAGAACGTCAATAATGGTGTGAAATAATCACAAATTATATTTTAGATCCATATGAATTACCAACAAGTATGAATTGAAAATCCCATCTAAATTTTCCACGAAACGGGTTTAGTGATGTCATTGATGATTTAGCGTTAAGTTTAAGGCGGACTATATATTGACTTTACAATCCGATCACCCAGTAGAGTCGACCAATTGCAATAAAAATTTCTATAATAATCTGTTTTGTCTCTGATAAGAAGTAATCACAATATGGATAAAAATCTTTAACAGGAGTACACTTTTTTATTTTGTTTTATCACAATATTATATCTTTAAATATACGTCTTCTTTAGTTTGAAGCAATACTTCGTTGCGATTTGTGCTCAGTTTACGCTGTTTACGAAACAATTACAATCATTTAAGTCAATTGGAAAGGGGGTGCATGGTTGGTATGCGGGAAGTCGGTTTTTCTATTTCGGACCACATAGGACGCAGTGTGTCAACAGTGACAGTATTGGTCCAGGTGGTCTGAAGAAGGAATCTATAACAGTCTTCATGGATCCGGACGATCTCGAGCAGCTTCAGCACGGGAAAATCGTACTTGGGGGTTGCGGCTTTACAAGACAACGTTTCCACAACACGGTCGATTGGAAATGCTTGCTTGGGAGACTTACAAGAAAGAGTCTCTGTGGCAACGATACATCACGTTTTTGACCTCCGTTCGTATAAACGATTTTTATGTCACCCACTCGCACCTTAACGTCGTGCTGCCCGTCTTGATTGGTGTAACGGCAGGTCAAATTGGGATGGTGAATGGAATCCTGTTGTGTTCTCTGATGAGTACGAGGGCCACAGAGGAGTAGGGCGATTACGTATGGAGAACGCAGAGATTTAGAATTTGATGTGGAACGGTATACGGCCCTTACAACAGGGGGTGATAGAATGGTGTGCGATAACATAGGGTAGCATGTCACCTCTGGTTTTTGTTGTCAGATATTTGAATATAAATAATTACATACGAAACGTACTGTAGCCTGTTGCACTGCGATACCTACGATACCAACTCATTTTCCAAGAAGATAAGGCACGTCCCCATCAACTTCTACTGGGTGTTCTGATTTTTTTCAAGTTAGTGTATATTTTACGCAAGACGATATAATGCCACACTTCTCTGTTTAAAGTAACAAATAATGACACTAAGATGCGATTTTGAAGAACAGCGTCATAGGAGACACCTGCTATGCGGTGAATACAGTATGGGCTAAAAACTATTACGAAGGATGTGTTGTAGCTACTTTTAAAATCAGTCACAAGATTTTTGAGGCTTAAGGGGGTTTTAGTTTTTTGATGTTTAAATCAAGTTTTTTTTTCCACATAACTTTTGGAGTGCTTTTAAATGCAATATTAGTCTCATATTTGCCTATTATTTATCTCACATGTGTGCTAAATCGAGTTAATATTATTACTTAGTAAAAGAAGACTTGCTTATTTTGGTGAATTTTTATTTATGCTTTTCCATGACTTTACAATAAATTTTAGTGAATTTTTATTTAAAAAAATTCACTAATAGAGAGGTATCGATGGTGAGACTTTGCAAAATTTTTTTCAAATGAGTGCGAACTAGGACCCCTAGAACCCATATCCGGGGTCAGTTTCAATTTTTATATATATATATATATATATATATATATATATATATATATATATATATATATATATATATATATATATATATATATATATATATATATATATATATATATATATATATATATATATATGGGATTTGGCAATTCAGAAATCGGAAAAGACTATTCCATACAGTCCACAACTACAGTACACGCTCTACTGTATCAGCCAATGTTGTGTCAAGATTCCACAAAGTACTAACTCGTCGTTCTCACCTTCAGCTGGGCCCGAGACTTTTCAATTGTCTTCCCGCGGAAATAAAATTCACAGACAATGAAAGACTCTTTAAAAAAAAACCTCAAGAGTTGGATTTTGAGCTGGTCACGCACAAGCGCACGTAGATTAATACATGAAACGATCAGCTAATATTTTCTAAAGATGTTGTGTTCTTTTGTGATGAGTATGTGGGAATGTAGGTATATCTGGATGTATGTGTGTATATATGTATGTGTATGTATGTGTGTATATATGTGTGTGTATGTATGTGTGTATGTGTGGGTACATGTGGGTACATGTGTGTATGTGTATATGTGTGTATGCACGCCTGTATGTGTATGTGTGTATATGAATATGAATCTGTCTGTGTGTGTTGTTCATGTTTCACTCTACTAGATTATGGTTTTTTTTTTACAAGAATTCCTATCCTAACATTGTGCTTTGTAGGAATGTACATTTATTAGTTATATAGTTTAGAATACCCACGCACAAGTCTCTGACTTTTGTGGGTTCTATGGATTTTATTCAACTTTTATGTAAGAATTATATTATATTATTTTTGTATTTTTTTTGTGTGAATAAAATCATTATTATATATATATATATATATATATATATATATATATATATATATATATATATATATATATATATATATATATATATATATATATATATATATATGTATCCGTCTGATAACTCAAACAATAATTAACCGATTTTAATTAAACTTGGCAAGTGGCTTTCTTTTATTAATGGCTTGGATGAGCTCGTTAGCCAGAAAAATCGGACGGGGTTTTCCGGGAAAATGTTGAGTTTTCTTTCGAAAAATTTTTTTTTCCAAAAGTAACAAAGTTGTTTTAATGAAATTTACTATATATGTTGCCTTGAGGGGGATCCTACTACGTACTGTAATTCAACTTTCTAAGTTTATAAAAAATTGAGTTATTCAAATTTGAAATTTTCTTTTGAAAAAATTTTTTTTCTCCGAAAATTACAAAGCTATTTTAATGAAATTTGGTAGATATCTTGCGTTAGGAGAGACCATACTACACACCAAAATAAAACCCTCTAAGTTTATAGAAAATTGAGTTATTCAAATTTGAAGCATTTAATATTTAACATGAAGTTTTTACCACAGAAATCGTAGAAGCGACGAGACGATTTTCACGTCTCTAGTATCAGGATCACATGAGAGTATAGGCAGTGGCAGTGTTTAAAACTAATGTTACAGCATAAGACTGTTTACTTATGCTGTGCTAATGTTGTACATGCTAGTTTGTTATTCTGCATATGATGTTTTCAATTTGTTTTCAATATATGGTGAATGTAACAGAATAGTTGAGACAACAGTTCGAACATTTAACAACAGATTCCTTTATTTGGCTCCAATGAATAGAATAAAATTGAGCAGAATTAAAAGTAAGCCGTCAAGTCATGGAATAATACTGACACGACGCGTTGTTAAACGTTTCAAAATTGAAGACAATGAAACGAATGAAATTATAGTTCTTGCATATTTTGAAGCATGTCTACAAAGTTCGTTAAGAAGTAGGGCTCAAGATTTGGGTTTATCTATCTGGGCAATACACAGAATATTGAGAAAGCACAATATGCATAATTAGTGAATTTTTATTTTAAAAAAATCACTATTAGAGAGGTATCGATGGTGAGACTTTGCAAAAATTCTTTCAAATGTGTGCGAACTAGGACCCCTAGAACCCATATCCGGGGTCAGTTTCAATTTTTATATGTTTATATATATATATATATATATATATATATATATATATATATATATATATATATATATATATATATATATATATATATATATATATATCCGTCTGATAATTCAAAAAATAATTAACCGATTTCGATGAAACTTGGCAAGTGTCTTTCTTTTATAAATGGCTTGGATGAGTTCGTTACGCAGAAAAATCGGACGGGGTTTTCTGGGAAAATTTTGAGTTTCCTTTCAATAAATTTTTTTTTCCCGAAAGTAACAAAGCTGTTTTAATGAAATTTACTATATATGTTGTCTCAGGAGAGATCTTACTACGTACCAAAATTCAACTTTCTAAGTTAAGAGAAAATTGAGTTATTCAAATTTTAAATTTTTTCTCCGAAAATTACGAAGTTATTTTAATGAAAATTTGTGGATATCTTGCCTTAGGAAAGACCTTTTTTTTTTTTTTTTTGTTCCCTCAGGGCTCGTCCGCGGCCTTGCCGCCCCGATAGCACCGCAACCCTTGGTTGATTGTGCATACCCCTAGTCTTACTCCACCCATTCCAAAATCACTGTGCCTTGAACTAGTCTGCACAGCGATTGGTAGGGTGAAGTTTTATATTGCTCTGTCTCCGGTCTAGAGTGACCGTAGATCAGTTGTCTTTTCCGGTCCAGAGCTATACACTCGCACAAGATGTGCTGGGCTGATTCCTCCCCCTCGCCGCAGAGTCTGCATGCGAGGTCCCCTTCGAACCGCCCCATTTTATGTAGGTGTTTCTTGACGGCCATGTGTCCCGTCAAGAGACCTGTTGTGTTTCTGAGCTGTCCTCTGCTAAGGTTTAGCAGCTCTACAGCTCTCTTTGAACTGGGTCCGTCAATTATTGACTTCCCATGTAGGAAAGACCTTACTACGTATTAAAATTAAACTCTCTAAGTTTATAGAAAATTGAGTTATTTAAATTTGAAGCATTTAATAAAAATTCACTACCATAACGCACTTGCTGCGTCCCGAGTTTTTTATGTTTGTTTATTTTTATAATCTTGTATATACGTCAAACCTGAAGATGATACGAATTTTAACTTGACTGCGCACTGTACATTTTTCTAGACAACGAACGGATATTTTTTATACCTTTGAAGAGATAATACATCTTTCGTGTCTTGTGAATCTTATATTCGGCAAACAAGTTGCTGCAAAAAAATCCATAAAATAATTAAAACCTGGAAAATAGAAAACCTCCTCAAGCTTATAACTTCTTAATTGCAAACAGTGAATAATGGTATCATTAACACGGTAGCCGTATTAAGATAAATGAGAAAAATTACCAAACAGATAAGTTAAGGAAAGTTGATTTTAGTTTGCAAACTTTGAAACCAATTTCCGAGCTAACGTACCTAGGTGCCAACCATGAATATGTATAAATTAAAGTTTAGTATCACGTTAACTTTGCCTGTACTTGTTTATTCATGGTGTAGCAGATAACAAAAGAGAGAGGTCACCAACGGCACGTCGGTGGGCAAGGGATGGCAGCCTTTGGGTGAGGGTAGGGTTACCGATGAGACGTATAGCTCTCTTTTGAATGGAGTCCAGGATAGCGAGTGTAGAAGCGGCAGCTGCACCCCAGATGTGGGAGCAGTATTCGAGGTGTGGCCTTATTTGTGAAGTATATAAGGTATAGAGATTAGCTGGTGAAAAGAATTTGCGAGCCCGGAAGAGAAAACCCAATTTCTTAGCAGCCGCTTCTGCAATTGATGTGACATGTTGGTGCCAATTAAGATTTAGATCCACAGAAATGCCAACAAGAGAAAAGGACTCATTACTTTGAATAACTTGGTTGTTCATCGTGATGAGTCTAGGGCTGGTGTATCTCTTATGAGAAAGAAAGCAAGACTGAGATTTGGTGGGGTTGAATTGTACAAGATTTCTACTTCCCCAGTCCAATATTTTTTGGAGATCCACGGAGACCGAACCCTCCATGAGTCTGCGATCCTCATCTAATTGGGCTAAAGAGACAGGCTTAGAATATTGTATATTTGAGTGGAGGGTGCTGTCCTCCGCGTAACTGTGAACTGGGTTGGATGTGCTAGAGAGGAGGTCATTCATGTGGAGAAGAAACAAAGTAGGGGCTAAGGCTGAACCTTAAGGAACTCCTGAATTAATTGGATACAGTTTAGAGGAATGGCCATCCACAACAACAGAAATGCTCCTGTTGGAGAGGAAATTTGCTGTCCAGGTACAAAGTTTTGGTGGTAGGCCATAGGCCGGAAGTTTATTAAGCAGCGCTGCGTGCCAGATCTGGTCGAATGCTTTGGATATGTCTAGAGCAACAATCTGAGATTCACCGTGTAGTTCCGTAGACTTGTTCCAAGAATGGATGACAAAGGAAAGGAGGCCGGCAGTCGATCTGCGCTGACGGCATCCATACTGCCTGTCGTGGATTAAACTGTGTTTGACTTGCCTTTACATCTCTCGTTGACAGCGTACAAAGTACACTAGTGTTTCACCATCCAAAACGGTGGACGGTCTCAGCAAGTTAGGGAAACAACAATCACTGAATTGACAGTTTTTTTCTGTGTCTATGTCGGAAATTAATTTTGGCGAATGAATTTCAGTAATCAAACAATCAGGAAATATAATAGACAAGATTAAAATAGTCTGGACGGCAAGTGCAAGTAAATTTTCGTAAAAATGTTTATAATGGCAAATATGTTTCTTTTTTTCAATGCAAGCAGGCATCAAATTTGGTTAGCAGTATAACCTATATAGTAGAAAAAAATGTACCATATTTTAGCAAAATAAGTTAGTTGTTTGAAAAAGTACAAGAATTGTAACATTTTGTTTGTTTACTTGCTGTGTTAAAAAGCTATTAAAATGAATCGGAGAAGAAATCGGAGGTTAGTTCACCATAATGGATTCTTATAGGTTAGATGAAGTAACCATTTCAGCATTTTTGGCGAATTTTTCTTAATGAAAATTCGCTATAGAGGTAACGATGGAAGGCTTTTGAAAAAATTTCTTCAGATGAGCGCGAATTTGGGTCCTTAAAACCCAAAACCAAAGTCCGTAAAATTTTTTATATGTTTATGTTTATATATATATATATATATATATATATATATATATATATATATATATATATATATATATATATATATATGTATGTATATATGTATGGATATGTATATATGTGTATGTCTGCGAGCGATAACTCAAAAAATACTAAACTGATTTTAATCAAACTTGGCAAAAATCTTATTTGGGCGAAAACCGAGGTCGAGTTCGTTAATCAGCCTTTATGTTCAAGTTTTTCCGGTGAAAAATCGGGGAATTTTTTTTGAAAACGCTATCTTTTTGTAAGTATCAGAGTAACTGGAATGAGACTTTACATGTGGCTAGAAATAGTGCAAGTAAACCTATGTTGTGAATTTTAAGTAATTTGGTACACAATATTTAGAGTTTATTTCAAATTAAAAATAAAATCCCAAAGACATGCGGTGAAACGACTTAGTGGTTAAAGTCCAATGCCTGAAATACAGAGTAGTTAACTGCCACGCGTAGATTAGTTCACACAACAGGTATAAACCATACATCAACGATAACCACACTAAATATATATATATATATATATATATATATATATATATATATATATATATATATATATATATATATATATATATATATATATATATATATCAGGCATAAACCATACTACCCGAACCAACAATCTTGTAATCTCGGCCGCAATTAAGGAAACTTACAGACGACATGAAATTAAAAATTTGCCAAGTGATTGTTATTTAACTGGGGGATTCAATCTATTATTAAAATACACTATATTTGTAGCTTTATTAATGGCGACCAAATACAGTTTTAGCGCAGCATATAATACATTATGCGACAACATAATATATCTATTAATGCAGAGACGTAAACGAAATCAAGCCAAGTTTATATAAAAATGATTCTAAAATAGTTTCTTTCAGCTCTAAACTTAAACATAAGACGTGAAATAAGACCGAAATAGTCGTGGGATGTGTTTCAATGGTAATTCTACTAATTCTGTAATTGTTACGTATACTTTGCATATAGTATCCCGGGCATGAAGGCGATTTAAAGTATCACGCAAAAAAAACGTTAGTTGACGTGTGTCTAGATGGTGCAAGGGGCATCGCGCTAACATAAAAGAAAACATTCATAGAGCTGGATTCGATCGCGTAACCTCCTGCTTAGGAGGCAAGCAATTTTAACAATTTAAAAAATTGTTGAATTGTTAAAATTGCTTGCCTCCTAAGCAGAAGGTTACGCGAGATAAATAGACCACCTACAATAGGCTATTATTACAACAAGTAACCTTCCCAGAGCAGGATAGCCGAGTCATCAGAAATATAGAGGGCACCTTCAAATCAGCGAGAAAGAAGACACCTTGGGAACGACGTAATAGAGTGAATCTCACACGAGGGAAACTGTGTCAGCTAACTGAAAGTCACCTCGGGAGAACAATAGTGCCGATCCTGGGGGACATGTTATAAATATACGTCTTGTTTTTAACTTAAAACTCTGCACATCGTGTGCTAACCTATATATATATATATATATATATATATATATATATATATATATATATATATATATATATATATATATATATATATATATATATATATATATATATATATATATATATATATATATATAAGTAGATAGTCCGCCACCTGGGCTCATCCCCTCCACTTTTTTTCTGCGCATGCGCGTGACGTCATGCGCATGCGCTGACCTGTGACAGTTGACAGCTGACCTGTCAGATTTGACAGGTGTCAAATGTCACTGACCTGACAGCTGTCAGTTGTCAGCTAACCTGACAGGTGTCAACGTCAAATGTCACCTGACCTGTCAGATGACGTCACAAGCATTCCAAGATGGCTGACCTGTCATAGACAGCCACACCCCGGGTCTCTATGGAACTGTCTGACCTGAGATGACGTCACAAGCATTCCAAGATGGCTGACCTGTCATAGACAGCTGCAACCCCGGGTTCTCTCTATGGAACTAACCTGTGATGACGTCACAAGCGTTCCAAGATGTCTGACCTGTGTGTCCATAGATATCTACAAGTCAGGTTAGCTCTCCATGTGTGTTTGTCGAATACTATTTGTCTGATTGTTTATTGAGGTTATGTTCACACACGTGTTGATTACCATTCATCTGTTTGTTTATTAAGGTTATGTTTTGTATTTTGTTTATTAAGGTTATGTTCGCAAACACAGCTGTTTGTTTGTTTATTGTGTTGTTAAGGTGTATTTTGTTTATTAAGGTTATGTTCGTAAACACAGCTGTTTGTTTGTTTATTGTGTTGTTGTTAAGGTGTATTGAAGTTTGTTAGGGTATTTCGTTTTTGGCGGGAAATTTGAATTTGTTTCAAAATTACTGTCTGTTGTGTCCAGAGATCTGACTCATCGAGCTAGAGAACATTCTATGTGTAAAGTTGTAGAGTGAGAGAATATTCTCTAGCTCGAGGGGAGACATCTGTTGGACACAGTCATTCGGTTTAGTCACACACACATACATATATGAGGAAGATATTGAGCGGGGTAATTTGAAATAGGATTGTAATTTGAAATATGAATTTTGAAAGAAAAGCATTCGCCTGAAATTAGATTTGAACCCCCAACCATACAACTTACTCAGAGAGATACCTGTCGCTAAACCGATCATGCTATTCAGACATACGATGAAAGTTTGTTCGCAGTGGTATATATAAAACAAAACCTGTTACATAAAACGAGTTTATCAGGCTGATGAGTTTGTGTGTATGGGCAGAGGTGGTATCTCTATTACATACCAATTGTAACCTAATAGGAACTGTAATTTTAAAACAATTGTATATTTATAGTAAAAGCTATTTAAAGACGTTCCAATTTACCTATCTAATATCATCTAAAAAACAAAAACGTTTGAAGTAAACTATCAATAACAAAAATGTATTTACATCTAGATATGTTAATGAGCTCGTTTAATGGGGTAATAAAACTGGAGACCGGGTTTTATGGAGGTTTGTTTATGTTAGTGTTTTATATCACAGTGAATCTGAATTTATATAGGGAGTGATCAAAAAAAACACAAGTAACAAAACTCGATTTAAAACAACTAAACTAAACTTTGATATACGAGGATTGTTTGATAAGTATTGTTTGTATGCAAACATAAATAATATAATAGTATACTTACATACAGCAAGAGACGTCATACATGTTTCACGGTTTAACACACACACTAACGTATGTTGAGGTCTTGAATGGGGGCCCCTTATAGAAATAACACAGTTGTTTAATGACATCCACTTGAACCAAACAAAACATATAGACGCTGTTGTTGATTGTTAACACACACACACGTCATGACAGCTCGAAGTCTTTGCTTAGACTGACAGAGCTGTGTAATAAAAGACAGACAGACAATTGATTGCCCAACAAGTATCATATACAACCTTGTTTGAGCTTGTACCGCTGTTTAACAAACACGTCATGACAGCTCGAAGTCTTTGCTTAGACTGACAGACAGAAAGGGGTTAATAAAAATGCAACAAAATAAAAATAAAACAACTGTTTTACATACAATAAAAATTTATTAGGATTAATTAAGTTGTACATATTGATACATAAATGACATACTATTATTACATAATGGCTCTAACGATGCCCGTTAGAGGTTTATATTCCATTACACTGTCATGAATAACCAAACAATAAACACGAGTATTTTTTGGGAAGTTGGCGTGACTCATAAACTCCACCTTAATGTCCACCGTTGAAGACTTGATTGACTCGTTCTGGTGCTGACAGTCAATCACAAATAGAGCTCTGTCTTTAAACTCGTCATAATTCAAGATAGGCTCCGACATGTTTTTATAACAGAAGCTTTTTTGAAAATCTGTATACATGTTATAGGCTTCTGCATATTTCGATTTCTCAAAATCCATATTCATAGATTCATAAGGGTAGCATTCTGAATTTAGAAACACTCTGAGGTCCAACATACCAATGTTATCGAAATAGTCTGGCCTCTTCTTCACGTTGTCCTTACGATCTGTTTGAAATGCTATAATCACATATCGAGGTCTTTCCAAGTTGGTTGCAGTTTTAACAGCCCACACATCTCTGTTGATATCTCTGAGTGCTGGTAACTCATATATGTCCCATTTGCGGTATGCGAGAAATATAGAGGTGTCTTTGGCTATTTTATCCATCAGTTCCAATTTCATTTTATCATTGGGAAAGACATGTTTTACCTTTAAAAACATATTGGTTACGGTAATTTTTGCTCGTGCCGTACCTGTGCTGTAATAGCCGTTGGAATCGTTTCGAGCTCTTGTAAAGCGGAAAGTATGTTTGCCACAGAGAACTCCTTTGAAATGATGAAAGAAACTGAAGAGGAACCAGACAGGTATGAGCATGTGAAACTTGTTATCATTTAAGGTGATGTGGTCCGACGACACATTCAGACCGGCGTTGCTAAGAGATTGGGCTTCATTCTTACTGAACGATAGCAGACTTTTGATGATGGTTGTGGTGTATGGGTCTCGCACTCGTTCCACTTCCTTGTTATTTAACTCATAGGTCATTGATTCAAACAGAGCTGCTCCTCCATTATTTGACAGATAACAAGCACCAGTGGCATTTTGGACTGCTACAGGTTCCAGAGCACCTTCGATTATTAGAGCTGACTCGGCCAGACATACGAACGCATCTTGTTGGTTGATGGCTATTTCAATTTCATCGCTGTTACCAAACGATTTAGTTGGTGAATAGTAAGAGCGCAGCTCTTCTCGATCGATGCCATCATCAAACACGGGTTCTTTGAATATTTCTAGTTTTGACGACATGATAACCCAGGCTTTGCAGGAACTCAATATTATCGGGACGAAGCGTACCCTTTGACGTGTCTGACTCAACTGAATTTGATGTGGTAGATGCACTTGCTTTTATATCCTTAAAGACCAACATACTAAGCAACTTTTATAAGTTTCAAGCGAACAGACACCTCTTCACCTTGAAAGTTGACAGGAACTGAATCTTGGTCGACGATGTCGATGCTTATATTGGAAATCTTTTGCTTGTTCACCGGCAAGTAAATTAAATTTTTAGGTTCTATGTCGATTGCGTAGCCAGGATCAACCATCGGAGCAAACTCATACAGCGTATGTGAGGGTTGTCCGTTATAATAGGAACCAGACACAATATTGGTTTCGATGCGAATCTGTCTAACATCCACTATTTCAACAGGTAAATCAGATTCATAAAAGGTGTCCGGCTGAAGAACTTGTTTTGAAAAGCCCAACATTCGCCCAATCGAACCATCAAATTCAAAACTGACATTTGTATAACACTTTAGTCTACATTTGATGGTGTTCGGATTAGGTCTCAGAATCAGAGCCTGTTGCTTTTGTTCGTGTGTTGCTGTAGCACCAACAAGTTCATTTTGAAGTAACTCTTCCAAGTGTGTTATTTCATAAGCACCGGTGGGTATCGTGATGGTTCGCCAACCGGTTCCTTCTTTTACATGAAATTTGTTTTTACCTTCATAATGTTGGGTATGTTGTTGTAGGTGTGAAAGCCTATCAAGGCAACAGCATAATTACCATCCAAAACAATTGGTGGATGGTAGTCTGACGACAGATGGGAGCTGCGGTCTTTCAACACAAAGGTGTGCGCCATGACTGATACACACAGGCTACTGTTTCAGTCTTTTATTGCATTGGTTTTTGCAGATACAACCCATAGCCGGAGCGCTGTTTCTTGAGATACATGCCTTTGCCCAGTCTCTTGCATTTTGGCTTAAATTTCAAGCCACTCCCTCTCCTGCCCAACGCGATGGCTTCCATTGTTTTGTTGTGCCGTTCTTCCTCCTCTAGTTTCTGTTTCGCAGACTTGGCATCGTTCACGGCTTTGGCAATACCTGCAGCACCACCACCCAGAGCTCCTAGTGCTGACAGCCCACCAAATATCAGAGGCAACAGCGGAAGGAAGCCTCCGCTCTTTTAGGTATTGGAATAACTCGAGGTTTCTGCACATTCTTACGTCCACCAATGTTTCTAACGATTGTATGAGCTATATCAAACACGGCGTTCGCTGTTGGAATAAGGTTTCTATCTTTTATAACTTCCTCAATCAGACTTAGTATGTTTTTAAAGGGAACCTTCTTCTTTGGCTTCGAGTTGATTACATAAAACCCCTCATCAAGTTTTCTGTTAACTTTCATGGTGTTTGTAACGCCCCCGCAACGTTTCAGCAAAACCTGTATCTGTCTTTGTTAATAACAACCCTCACTCTGTGACACCAACATGCATACTGACTGGGTGTCTCACTTGCATTCATATATATACACACCCCAAAAATATAGTTTAGTTTAAGTTAAGATGCGTACCAGCAAACACGCTTCTGCCTTACCCATTACAAATATAGACGATGTTGTTACGGACACAGCTCAACAACAACTGAGGCATGGTCCTCTCTTTCCAAACACCGTTCGCTGTATCATATGTGGTCCGAGTGGGTGTGGTAAAACTAATGTCATGCTGAGTTTGTTGTTTGAAGCAAACGGTTTAAAATTTGATAACGTGTATGTGTATTCAAAGTCTCTGTATCAACCGAAATACAAGATGTTAAAGGAGGTGATGAATGCCACAAAAGGTGTTGGTTACTATCCTTATAGAGAAAACGATGAAATATTAGATCCGGAAGATGCCAAGGACAACTCTGTGTTTATATTTGATGATGTAGCTTGTGACAAACAAGATAAAATAAGAGCATACTTCAGTATGGGCAGACATAAGAATATTGATTCATTCTATCTCTGTCAAACATATACACGAATACCCAAACATCTGGTACGTGACAACACCAATGTTATTGTGTTATTCAAGCAAGATGAAACCAATTTAAAACATGTGTACGACGATCATGTGACCACCGATATGGACTTTAAACAATTTAAAACTATCTGCTATCAATGCTGGAAAGGTAATAAGTATGGTGTGTTGGTGATTGTGAAGGAAAACGATGTACACAAAGGTCGATATAGAAAAGGATTCGATAGATATATATTATTCTAACAATGATAGACAGGACAGTCAGCTGTCTAACACAGGTGTCTAACACAGCTGTCATACAGGTGTCTAACACACAGCTGTCATACAGCTGTCATACATCTGTCTAACACAGCTGTCTAACACAGCTGTCTAACACAGCTGTCTAACACAGCTGTCTAACACAGCTGTCTAACACAGCTGTCTAACACACAGCTGTCTAAGACAGCTGTCTAACACACAGCTGTCCAACAGACAGCTGTCTAACACACAGCTGTCTAACACACAGCTGTCTAACAGACAGCTGTCTAACACACAGCTGTCTAACACACAGCTGTCTAACAGACAGCTGTCTAACACACAGCTGTCTAACACACAGCTGTCTAACACACAGCTGTCTAACACACAGCTGTCTAACACACAGCTGTCTAACACACAGCTGTCTAACACACAGCTGTCTAACACAGCTGTCATACAGGTGTCTAACACAGCTGTCTAACACACAGCTGTCATACAGCTGTCTAACAAGACAGCCGGATATCGTGATAAATAAGAAGGCATGTACCATGACTGAGTCAGTATATGTTAAACCACCACACAACCTGTATCGCTCAAACAAATGATTAGACCGTCTGGTAACACCAAACAGTTGTAGCACAATGGAAGTGTTGGGTAAGGAAGAGCGAAAAGTTAAGAAAAGGATTTTACAACTTGCTGACAATATTCGAAAAAAACATTTAATGCTTAAACTTAACAGAGCTGAGAATGATGATGCTCTGCAACGTTTATATAAACCACTTGTTGAGCCCCTAAGTGAAATATCTAAAAACACAGCAGCACTGCAGCAGCAGCAGCCCCAGCAACAACCAAAGGCTGAACAAATCAAAGACGAAGTCGATATACCAGAAACGAAACCCCAAGTACAGTTCCTTAAAGATCATGAAGTTTTTGAAGCTGAACCAAGGGAAGAGGCTGAGGCGGCAAGTTCCGATGAGGGTATCCCAACATTTGAAGAGCTTGAGGCAGACCTACAAACTGTCACAACCAACCCTGCATATCAAGAATTTTTGGAGCAATATCCTGACCGAGTTCGATATTATGTAGACAAGTATTTTACTGAACCACCAAGGCTCGGTACCATTGATCAAACGTATGGTGCCCGCTACGCTAAAGATACCGGTAGCTGGAGTCTTGGTAACAAACACTTAGACTTTACTGATGCTGAGATTCAACTGGGTCAAAGGAGATACCCGCAAACACAAGGTTTGCTAGAATTGTTATTTATGAAAAGACCCCGGGGGTATACTTATGACGATCTTCAACACTATAGAGATATTCTAGAAGCAACTAGTGTTTATAAAATGAACTATGATCCTAACGCCCGAACCAAGGGTTGTTCCTCTGAAAAGTATCTGACTCTAATAAAACCAGTGATAAATCCACGAGGTCGTAGATCCTCAACACCTCAAGGTTTTGGTTACACCTACGAGGAAGACGATGACGACAGCAACGACAGACATCTTAACAAAAAACAAAAGACTGAACTTAAAACTCAGAGTGATAAGAGCAGCGATAGCAACGGCATGAGCCCTAAAAACAACATCACCACCAACAACTATATGATACAAAATAACAAACAAATAGCCTATGTGTATTGGAATGACATAAACGAGTTGGTTGACAGACTTAGACTTTTAGTGGCTTCCCAAGTTGCAGGTAATAATGCTCATAACAACGAAATTCAGTCAATCTTGGAAGAACTAAAAGAAGCTAGTGTTATCACCTAGTAAACCCACAGCCATGAAGAGACCAACGACAACAACAACAACAGCACCAACGCAACACTGAACCATCTAATGTTAATAATTCTATAAATGTATTCCAACAAAGAGTTTACATACTTGTACTTAGAATCAAATAAAAGTCTTTGTTAAAATTAATGTGTTTTTATTTTGTAATACAATTAAAAAGTATGTCGTAAAGCAATAATATCCTGAACAAACTTATCTTGTGGTACATCCGCTATCTGTATGTTGTTTCTATGTGCTGTAAGGTATTTCACTTCAGTCTTGATTCTGTTAAAGAGATTTACTGAATTTGGATCGTACAGCTTGTTTAGGATCACTTGGGCGTTGGGGTGTTTATTTTTAAAGTTCCTCACAGCCCTGGGGAAACTTTTCTTTTGTGTTCTTACAGCATGATATGGATAGGGGGCGCCTGTCTCGTTTCTTGCAAGTAAACCAAACACACTTATTTTTCCCAGGTTACTTGGCTTTGGGGATATATCTTCAAGATATTCTGTGACTTTAGCATTTGTTTCTCGCATACGTTGCACCTCATCATTTATCTCCATTAATTTTACTTCAATCGCATCTAGGTTGTCCCTGTATTTCTGATCAAACTCGTTTAGGAAAAAATCAAAAATAATTTGGTTGCATTTGTCATAGAACTGATTGGATATCCAACAAGCCAAATTTACTATCAAATCTTTGCACACATATGTACCAGATATCAAGTTGTTTTCAGCCTGTCTCCCACCAAAGTCCACCACATATGTAGCTGTTGTTGGTATTACTTGAGTTGTTGCTTCCGGTTTTAGGTGGCCAGTAGTCCGGCTCCCTGGCGATAACTCAAAGTGGGCTCCCTCGGTTGGAATATTTGGCTTTTCGGTATTCCGATAACCCAATTGTTCCTTCAGCCGACTGTTGTAATAGGCAATCAACTCTTTAGTTTTTTTATTTTCCAACCAATGTCTGAATCTTTTCTCGCCACTCTTACACAATTTTGTGGCATTGAAATATCCAGTGTTTTTATCGATAATAACTTGAAAGTCTCCAAATAGACCACACCAGAAGTTGTCTTTAATTTGCTGGTAACACACATCACTTAATGTAGCCATTTTGAAACAGATTTGGGTAGAGTAAACTGAAGCACGTCTTTTCTCAACGACAACTGAATTGTGAATGAGCTTAAGAGTGTGTGTAGCCACTTTATATATGTTGCCACAATAACCGTTTTTAAAACTATATTTGTTTTCACAGAAACCTTACTAAATGTGTGTGTGTCTACAAATACGTTGTTTCTTATGGGAAACCGTGTCAAAAGCTATATATTAGGCTAAAATACATAGAATCTTATGGGAAATAGGAACGATTTAAGATGTGAGCAGGGGCCTTTTCTACAAACACAAATAATGTGATGATGTCATCCTTTTCATGTCTGTATTCTAGACAAGCTCAAACACGACTGCGGGGGTAATTCAACAGATATAACACAAGATAACACTCACCAAGGTCATCAACTGACACGTTGTTTACCCCTAAGAGGGCCTCTCTCTTGCGTATATTAAACAGATACACAGACAAGCTCAAACAGGATCAAGGTTAACAACTGTAAAACGTTGTTTATCCTTTTGTAAGGTCTCTCTCTCTCTCTTACATCAGTTTGTTTCCTCAATACAAGAGAGAGAGACACTTGTTCAGTATGTGTTAAGTCGTGAAACAAGGATGACGTCTCTTGCTGTATGTAAGTACACTCTTCTTATTATGTCTGTTTGCATTCAAATAACAAATACAAACATAACCTTACTAACAATTGGATGGTAGGGTAATCAGCCTGTATACGAACACCTAATCTTAATAAACAAATACAAACATAACCTTAATAAACAATCAGATGATTGGTAATCAACATGTATACGAACACCTAACCTCATATGTAAACAACAACAGGTTTTGTTTTATATATACAACAGCGAACAAACTTTTAACGTGTGCGTCTGTGGAGCTATTGGTTTAGGGACAGTGTATATCTGAGAAAGCTGTCTATGGCCGATTCGAGGTTCGTGGGTTCAAATCTAAGTTCAGGCGAATGCTTTTCTTTCAAATACACATGCATCTGTCAGTTTAAGCAAAGACATCGAACTGTCATGACGTGTTTGATAAACAGCATGTACAAGCTTCAACAATGGCAATCAGTTGTCTGTCTGTCTGTCTGTTTCCTCAACACAGGAGACACTTGTTCAGTAGTGTGTGTTAAGCTGTGAAAGAAGGAAGACGTCTCTTGTTGTATGTAAGTACACTCTTGTATTATGTCTGTTTGCATTCAAATAACAAATACATAACCTTTTTTTTTTTTTTGTTCCCTCAGGGCTCGTCCGCGGCCTTGCCGCCCCGATAGCACCGCAACCCTTGGTTGATTGTGCATACCCCTAGTCTTACTCCACCCATTCCAAAATCACTGTGCCTTGAACTAGTCTGCACAGCGATTGGTAGGGTGAAGTTTTATATTGCTCTGTCTCCGGTCTAGAGTGACCGTAGATCAGTTGTCTTTTCCGGTCCAGAGCTATACACTCGCACAAGATGTGCTGGGCTGATTCCTCCCCCTCGCCGCAGAGTCTGCATGCGAGGTCCCCTTCGAACCGCCCCATTTTATGTAGGTGTTTCTTGACGGCCATGTGTCCCGTCAAGAGACCTGTTGTGTTTCTGAGCTGTCCTCTGCTAAGGTTTAGCAGCTCCACAGCTCTCTTTGAACTGGGTCCGTCAATTATTGACTTCCCATGTCTGAGCCCTGGACAGTCCGCCCAGTACACCTTGTGTTGGTTTCTGACCCAGGACTTAATGGCTCCCCTGGCAGTGCTCTTTGACACGCCCAGAGCCGGTTCTGGTCCCATAAATGGTTCTGCTGACCCCCTCTTTGCGAGACTGTCAGCTTCTTCATTGCCTTTGACCCCCGAGTGACCCGGCACCCAGATGAGGGTCACCTCATTCTGCCCAGCCAGGTCGCTCGTCTCGTCTCGGCACTCACTCACCAGCCAGGAATTTACCCGTGGGCTACTTAGTGCCTTAAGGGCTGCCTGGCTGTCTGTGGCTATGAGGATCCGCTTGTTGGTGTAGCCCCTCCTCTTGTTCTCCCGCACACAGTGCAGGATGGCGTACATCTCGGCCTGAAACACCGTTGCATGGGCTCCGAGGGAAATACTGTGACTTACCCTCGGTCCTTCCGAGTAAACACCTGCCCCCGTCCCACGCTCCCCGCCAGATCCGTCCGTGAACCAGACGAGCGCGTCCCGTGGTATGCCCGGTGTCTCCTCCCGCCATGCCCCGCGATCAGGGATTTCCACTGTGAAGTTGTTTTCCCTGCACATTCGCGGGCTCGCGAAGTCTGACCTCATTTCAAGCATGGGTTCCTTCACGATCTCCTGAATTTTGCAGTGGCCCCTGAAGCCTGGGTTGATCTTCAGTCTACCATTGCAGGCTAGTCTGTATAGTCCTAGCCTGGCCTCTCCCATAATAACGAAGTGTAGGGGGGGTAGATCCAGCAACACCTCCATGGCGGCTGTTGGGGTTGAAGACATGGCCCCTGTGATGCCTAGGCAAGCCATCCTTTGGATCTTGCCTAGTTTTTGTTTGGCACTGGATTGTGTCACCTTAGGCCACCAGACCAGTGCCGCATATATTAACGATGGTCTGACCACCCTTGTGTACAGCCAGTGGGCCATACCAGGTCTTAGTCCCCACGTTTTTCCATATAGCCGCCTAGTGACGGCTAAGGTCATGACTGCCTTACGCAGTATTTTTCCAATGTGACCATTCCAGGTTAGCTTAGAGTCCAATACGACCCCAAGATATTTTACCTCCCTGGCCATTGGAACGCTCCTACCGTATAGAGTGAGAGTTCTGTGGCTTTCACACTTCCTCCTCCTCGTAAACGGCACGACGGTTGCTTTCTCGGGGCTCACCCCGAGCCCTTGATCAACCGTCCACCCTTCCACCACTTTCAGTGCAGTCTGCATACGCTCCCACACTGCCTGTGTGACCTTTCCTCGGACTATGATGACAATGTCGTCCGCATAGCCCTGTACCTCATACCCCCCTCCCGAGAGCCTCCCCAGCAGGCCGTCCACGACTAGACACCAGAGCAAGGGAGACAGAACGCTCCCCTGCGGACACCCCGCCGCGACCCCCGCCAGCAGAGTCCCTCCCGCGAGTGAGGTGAACACCGCCCTGTCCCTGAGCATGGAACCGATCCACCTGCAGCAGGTCTCCTCTAATCCACGCTCCCGGGCAGCTGCCAGAACCGATCCGAACGAGGTGTTGCTAAAGGCCCCCTCTATGTCTAGGAAGGCCCCCAGCGCCACCTCCTTGTTCTCCAGCGTATTCTCCAGTTTCAGCACCAGTTGGTGCAGTGCTGTTTCTGTTGAGAATCCTGCTCTGTATGCATATTGTCCGCAGTGTAGAGGATATGCTTCCAGTACACCGCCCCTAATGTGCCGGTCGAGCAGTTTTTCCACTGTTTTCAGCAAGAAGGACATGAGACTTATTGGCCTCAGGGACTTTGCCTGGTCTGTTGGACGCCCAGGTTTAGGAATAAATACAACCCTGGCCAGTCTCCATGCCCTCGGAATGTACCCCAGAGCCAGGCTGGCCCTCATAATGAGGGTAAGCACCGGCGCCAGTATATCTATCCCCTGTTGGAGCATGATGGGCATTATTCCATCAAATCCCGGCGATTTGTATGGCTTAAAGCTGTTAATGGCCCATCTGATTTTGCTCCAGGTAACCACCTCTTTAGCGACTGTCCAGTCTACTCTAGATGCCCGCCTATAAGGCGCCTCTATTTCTGAGTGTTCCCAGTCCGGAGGTGATTGGTTTATTATGTTACAGCCGGGGAAGTGCGTCTGGAGTAAAATTTCCATAGTTTCCTCCCCCGAGCTTGTAAAGCCTCCCGTGGGTGTTCTAAGGGAGCCTATGTTAGTCTGAGGGCCCTTAGACAGGATCTTGTGTAGTCGAGCACTCTCGGACGTGTTTTCCACTTCTTCGCAGTGCCTCCTCCACGACTCCTTCTTGGCGTCCCTCAGTCTTTTGTTATAGGTCGATAGGGCCTGTCTATATTCATCCCATGCTCCCGAATACATAACCTTAATAAACAATCAGATGATTGGTAATCAACACGTGTGTGAACATAACCTTAATAAACAAATACAGACAGCTGTGTGTGTACGAACATAACCTTAATCAACAAATACAAACATAACCTTAATAAACAATCAAAATGGCTTGGTAATCAGTCTGTATACGAACACCTAACCTTAATAAACAAATACATACATAACCTTAATAAACAATCAGAGAGCTGGTATTCGACAAACACACATGGAGACCTGACTTGTAGATATCTATGGACACAGGTCAGACGGAACATCTTACGTCATCACAAGACAGTTAATACCTAACCTGGCTTGTGGCTATCTATGGACACAGGTCAGACATCTTGGAACGCTTGTGACGTCATTACAGGTCAGTTAATACCTAACCTGGGGCTGTAGCTATCTCTCTCTCTCTCTGGACAGGTCAGACGGAACATCTTACGTCAGCACAGGTCAGTTCCATAGAGAACCCGGGTTGCGGCTGTCTATGACAGGTCAGCCATCTTGGAATGCTTGTGACGTCATCTGACAGGTCAGGTGACATTTGACGTTGAGACCTGTCAGGTTAGCTGACAACTGACAGCTGACAGCTGTCAGGTCAGTGACATTTGACACCTGTCAAATCTGACAGGTCAGCTGTCAACTGTCACAGGTCTGCGCAGGTCAGCGCATGCGCATGACGTCACGCGCATGCGCAGAAAAAAAGTGGAGGGGATGAGCCCAGGTGGCGGACTATCTACGTACAGATGCTTGGTAATCAGTCTGTATACGAACACCTAACCTTAATAAACAATCAGACTGCTGGTATTCGACAAACACACACACATGGAGACCTGACTTGTAGATATCTATGGACACACAGGTCAGACATCTTGGAACGCTTGCGACGTCATCTCAGGTTAGTTCCATAGAGAGAGAGAACCCTGGGGTTGCAGCTGTCTATGACAGGTCAGCCATCTTGGAACACTTGTGACGTCATCACAGACCAGTTTCATAGAGACCCGGGGTGTGGCTGTCTATGACAGGTCAGCCATCTTGGAATGCTTGTGACGTCATCTGACAGGTCAGGTGACAACTGACGTTGACACCTGTCAGGTTAGCTGACAACTGACAGCCGACAGCTGTCAGGTCAGTGACATTTGACACCTGTCAAATCTGACAGGTCAGCTGTCAACTGTCACAGGTCTGCGCAGGTCAGCGCATGCGCATGATGACTCGCGCATGCGCAGAAAAAAAGTGGAGGGGATGAGCCCAGGTGTCCCACTATCTACTTATATAAGTTAGCAAGTTAAAAACAAGAATGAACGCCTCGCTGAAGGCGAGCCGTCTATTTATAACATGTCGAGGTGACTTTCAGTTAGCTGACACAGTTTCCCACGTGTGTGAGATTCACTCTATTACGTCGTTCCGAAGGTGTCTTCTATGTTGCTGATTTGAAGGTACCTTCTATATTTCTGATGACTCGGCTATCCTGCTCTGGGAAGGTTACTTGCTGTAATAATAGCCTATTGTAGGTGGTCTATTTATCTCGCGTAACCTTCTGCTTAGGAGGCAAGCAATTTTAACAATTCAACAATTTATAAAATTGTTAAAATTGCTTGCCTCTTAACTTAAAACTCTGCACATCGTGTGCTAACCTATATATATATATATATATATATATATATATATATATATATATATATATATATATATATATATATATATATATATATATATATATATATATATATATATATATATATATATATATATATATATATAGAGAGAGAGAGAGAGAGAAATTCTTCAAATGAGCGTGTATTAGGACCTGTAAACTCGATCTTCGACGTCTCTTTAAATTAAAACTATTACTTTTATATATGCCGTATTAATAGTATAAAATTCTTATAAAAATTCACCATTATAAGTAAAATTCTTAAGTAAATAGTAAATAGTGACAAGTTTTGTTTAATTAATGCCATTACAAATAAAAATAATCAACGATGAATACTATGTATTTAAGATTCCCGCAAAGTCGTTTAAAATGGGGTGAAATTGTTAGATGGGGTTATATAGTAGACATTTTTACAATGCAACTGTCATTCTGAAAGAGACTATGTTCTATGGTTTACAGATATAAGTACATATGTCTGTAAAACTGTCAATTTAAAGTTTGATCTGACATTTGTCAAAACAATTGGTCAATTATATATCAAGAAGGTTATGAAAATACGTAACATTTTGCACTTGGTGGGGCCGAACGTTTACTACTAGTTATATACAACTTTGATATGTATAGCTTTTCCAGAGCAATCTGTATAATTGAAATCATTTTTAAATTGTACGCTTGTCTGGTGTACATCTCGTGAAAATCGATTTTAAAAAATATATAGTTTTGCCTCTATGGACCGAGGCGTATAATTATAAATAAACGTATGGAAACACCACTTCAAAGTTATACTAAACTTTCCAACAAATGTTTGTTATTTTTAGTTTTATTGCTAAAAGTGTAATTTTTATGCATTACCTAGCAGTAGCAAATAAATAACAAACAATATTTTAATATTAATTACATGTAAAACATTGGATCCATATTACAACCCTTATGAGGGAAAATGTATTTTTTTAATTTACTACCTTAAATCACACACAAACACCCGATTACATTTTAGATTCTGTAACACATTAAGATCTAATTAACATCTTATCAGTTTATATCGCGATAAAACTATTGATTCTACATTTAAATTGGCAACAGTGGCAGGCACTCTCTGTAATTGCTTTTGTTCTCTTTAGCACGCAAAACAAGTAGAATTCTGAAATTGCCTAGATAAATCAATCAGTGTATTGTGAAAGTATTCCATAAATTATATACTTAAGGCAGGGCTTCGTGGAATATCAAACACCCGCCGACACCGATCCAGACGCTGTTGATGTCGGGGACGTCACAGCTTGACGGAACCCGCATTCTTTTAGTAATGCGACCGTCTTACAGGGTTGTAGTTGCTGAAACACATACAATTATTTTTTAACAAATATTTATTGAAAGCTAAAACCTCTATTAATCCAAGACATCGTAAATTTGATTGTTGTACTACAAAATGGGTGTAAACTCGTTTTTGAAGGTGAAAGTCTCTGTTAGGGCATTCCAAAATTCAGATACCTTGGATAAACGATGATATACTGTACTCTGTGCCTTTTCTGCTTGATTGAGTTTGGCTACGAAAAATCGTGAAATAATCGAATAATTATTGACGGTCAATGTTGATAAAGGTATCAATAGAAAATAAAGCTCTTTTATTTGCTACATACAGACGCAGAGATTATTGTTTCTTCTTTGATTGGAAGAAGTGAGACTGATAGTGATAAATGAATGTTCTTTAGTCGCCAACGGCTCGAACCATGATATTTAGAAACGAGAGTATTTGTATATTTGTTCCATATTCAGTGTAAGAGGCTGTTATGGTGTCTCTTCAGCTTTAAAATTATTGGAAGCATATTCATCACGAAATATTCTAGGCAATTGTTATACCTAATGTAAAAAGGATGGAGTTTTGACAGTATTTCGCCAGCCATTAAATTTTAACAATCTTGCAGACCCCAACTGAGAACCTCAAAACAAGGCATTATTTATAAATTTGGATTCCTCGATTCTCATCGATAATTGGTTAGAGGCAGATATTAGACGTGCTGATGAGAACATACTCTGAAAGATTAGTAAAGTTGTGGATTGGATTGTTGACAGAAAGTCATCTATATGCAAATGAGATAAAGTTGGCGCCAAAATAAAATCAAACGGAATACCCGCGTTAATTGTTCATTTTTACGATAAAACACCACCGACAAACACATACACATAATGGTCGTTTGGCAAATTAAACCTTTTTGTATTTATTTATTTTTATATCAACAACACACCACGAGGGCTCACAGCCTAAATACTATCGTAGCGTGGGTGTCGACAAGGAGGAAAGAGGCAACTTGTTAATTATGGACTTGAAGGTATGGAGGCTCGGAGGAGAAGGAAATACATGTGCCGGCAAGGAATTCCACAACTTGGAAGTCCTCGGGACAAAAGAGCGGACATAACAAGATGTTCTGTGTCTGGTGACCTGGACAGTAAAATGGTGCATTCGCTCTGTTCCCCTGATGGATCTGTTGGGGGCAGCAGGTGGAGAAACTATGGAAGAAAGCTCCTCTGAGCAGTGCCCGTGCAGATATCTGACATGTTGGTGCCAATTGAGATTTCGATCCACAGAAATGCCAACAAGTGAAAAGCACTCATTACTTTGAATAACTTGGTTGTTCATTGTGATGGGTCTAAGGCTGGTGTATCTCTTATGAGACAGAAAGCCAGATTGAGATTTGGCGGAGTTGAATTGTGCAAGATTTCTACTTCCCCAGTCTAATATTTTTTGGAGATCCACTGAGACAGAACCCTCCATGAGTCTCCGATCCTCATCTAATTGGGCTAAACAGACAGACTTAGAATATTGTATATTTGACTGGAGGGTGCTGTCATCTGCGTAACTGTGAACTGGGTTAGATGTGCTAGATAGGAGGTCATTGATGTGGAGAAGAAACAAAGTAGGGGCTAAAGCTGAACCTTGAGGGACTCCTGCATTAACTGGATATACTTTAGAGGAATCGCCATCCACGACAACATAAATGCTCCGATTGGAGAGCAAATTTGCTGTCCAGGTACAGAGTTTTGGTGGTAGGCCATAGACCGGAAGTTTGTTAAGCAGCGCTGCGTGCCAGACCTGGTCGAATGCTTTTATGTGTCCAGAGCGACAATCTGGGATTCACCGAGTAGTTCAATAAACTTGTTCCGAGAATGGGTGACAAAGGAAAGGAGGTCGGCAGATCTGCGCTGGCGGAATCCATACTGCCTGTCGTGGATTAGACTGCGTTTTTCAAGAAATTTTAGGCAGAAATTCGGTGTTTATATATTTTTCCATCACTTTAGAGACGACTGAAAGGAAAGAAATAGGCCTGTCGTTGCTAGGAAGCGCTTTGGATCCTTTCTTGGGGACGGGTTGTACTCGATCAGTTTTCCAGTTACTAGGGAATATGCCTATATTGTAAGATGTCTGAAACAGACGAGTCAGGACAGGAGCAAGTTCTGGTGCGCATTTTTTGAGAACAATTGCTGGGATCCCGTCAAGGCCAGAGGCGCTCCTGGTATTAAGGGAAGAGAGCATCTTTCGTACCGTTTTAGTTTTGAAAATGATATCCGTCATTTTGTGCACGACATTGGAGACTGTTGGTGGTTAAACATTTGGAGGTGGGTTGAGAGTAGAATTGCCGGCGAGCAACGAGGCAAAAAGTTCAGCCTTGCTAAGGGCGGTAGAAACAATTTCATCCCCTGAAACAAGAGGTGGGAACGTGCTCTTGCAGAAATTATTCCCAATCGATTTAGCAAGAGTCCAGAAGGGTTTGCTGCCGTTGAAGCTTGAGAGGACTTTGTCTTTGATGCGGTTTAAAACAAGTTTTTTGCCTCAGAAAGAATGCGGACATAGCGGGTTCTTGCGTCGTCAAATGCTTGACGGTTTTCTTGTTTTCTGCATGCAAGCCATTAAAATATGTTCCCTGGGATCAGGTACTTTCACGACGGGTATGGTTAATAACCGAGATGATAGCAAACTTTTATTACTTACCACGTGAGCATTTGTCGAATCGGTTCTTTATATAACGAAATATTCATCTATCTATAGCTCCCTTTATATTATACAATACCTGTAACTAGGTTCAGGTCGTTCACAAAGGGGATAGCTATGTAATTAAATTTACCCTGACTGTCCAGCCTCAGCAGACGTCACGTGATAGCAAGTACTATAAAAGCAAAAAACGTAAAAGGAATGAGCCTATTGGAGATCCGAATCGGCAACTCTCAGCTTACTAGGCCAGTGTTTACACATTTGTTGCTAAGGCTAAAATACCTCTTTAAAAACTCGTGTTGTCTGTTACTTTGGCTACATCGAATTGAGGCTAGAGTCCTATAAGTTTTATACTTAGGCAGAAACAAGTTTCATCCCAATGCGCAATTTGCTTAAAAAGCTATAAATGAGGAGTTTGTAACCCTGCTAAGACTTGGAAGCTAGCAAATTTGTATATTAAATATTTTATTTAGACCCTTTAGTTGTTTAGAAATGTGGATCAGGTCCAGAGTCCATATCAGTGGCGACTCTAGTATACAAAAATAAAAAATAGGGGGTCTGGTTCTACGAACAGTTTTTCAAAGCTTACCTTTACAGTTTTGCGGAACATATAAATTTGAGGGCACCAGGTGCACTTCATTTAAAACTAAAAATATGTTTTGTAATTATAAAGCCAATTTTAAATAAATTACCTAATTAATTAAGAAGCACTAGAATCAAACCTATATACCGAAAAGATAAAAAAAAACAATTCAGTTTTCCAAGGAATACATAAACGAGACTTTTGATGTACCTATCGAGCACAATGTGTTCTATTGGAGCTTCAATAAATTTATTTAAATAGTTATTTATTAGCTAAATAGACAATTGTGTGGAGACATGTGTAAAAAAATATATGACACATCATAACCCGATATTCCATAACTTTCTAACCGTTTTTGATGTCACATTTAATCCATGCAAAAATAATAACACACTGTGTTTTAAAAATCCGGGAATGGTCTCGAATTTTAAAAACAGTTTGTTGGAGAAAAATGTAATTTGGTACTGAAGGGTTGTTGTGCATGCCCGATTCAATAGTATCATCGGCAATGTTCACAATTTGCTATTTTCCAGATATTCTAGGTAATATTGCTTTTTGAAATGCAACACCCATTTTATTTTTATTGTAACGAATTCAGCGACGTGCTGCCACTGAAACATCCAAATATCAGATCTATATTTTGTTTGGACACATTTTGTCTTCTGTCCCGGAACGTTCTCGGATATGAAAATCCGGTTAATGAAAAAAAAATGTTATGGGAGGCTTATCATCAATGATGCCCTATTCAAAAACGACATCGGTAGTGTCGCTAGGTTCACCAAAAATTGACAAAAATGCTGTGTTGTCATACTTCAGTGTTGAATTAAAAGGCTTGTGCATCAAGACGGATTCTACGGAGACATTTTAAGAGGATCGCTAACTAGAAATGAAAAAGCGGTTGTGTCAGAAACTAAACTTCTGCTAGACGTAACACAAAGTTGTAAGAATCTGATAGCCACAGAAATAACAAAGCCTACAAAAACTGTCAAATATTAAAGAAACTAATGTTACAATAAAGTGTACAGGTGTTGACATATTTGAAAATCCAAATTAGAGAGTAATATGACATTTTGAGGTTCTAGTGACAGTCGAACGCCGAATTCATTGCAATAATAATACGGTGGATGCTACATTTAAAAAAGCAAAGTTATCTAGATTGCCTGAAAAACGGCGAACCAGGCAACATTGGCGAAGCCATCTTTAAATCGAAAGTGCTCAGTAACCATCTTGCAGCAATTTTTTTACTCAAGCAGTTTCTGAAATACGAAACCGTTCCGGGAATTTGGAAACGAAAGCGCTGTGTTGCCATACTTCAAAATTCAAACCAAGCAGACATCTGATATTTGAAGGTATTAATGACATTAGACCATTGAATTCATTGCATGAAAAATAGGTGGGTGTTATATTTAAAAATGGAAAGTTACCTACATTATCCGAATAGAGGAAGCTTGACCACATCGCCAACGCCATCGTTAAATCGGGCATGCTCAGTAATTATCCTGTAGAAAATTTCATTTGGTTTTTTATCAAGCGGCTTATAAAATACGAGACCATTCCTGGGTTTTTTAAATACAGTGTCGAAATCAGACCAAACCTGTTTACACACTCACACACATGCGTGCGAATGAACTCACGCATGTACGCATAGATGCTAGTATGATTTTATTTCCGCCTTTCAAGCAAACGAAAGCGGAGGTAAATATTTAAAAAAATGCTCTTCACTCCTAATTTACTTTTAATTTCGTTAAATATAGGAGGGTATTGAAAAGTACTTACCTAGTCTACAATAAGAGGACACAATAATTGTTTGAAACAAAATTTTATTTATCCAACATAATTTCCTCTAACGCATTTATTGGAGTGCCGATATCTTTAATATATATATATATATATATATATATATATATATATATATATATATATATATATATATATATATATATATATATATATATATATATATATATATATATATATATATATATATATATATATATATATATATATATATCGGTCTCTAAAACACTCCCCAGCAACACTTATGACTTCGTTGTTTGTCGAAAATCGTTTACCTTTCAAATGGTTCATGAGGTTTGGGAATAAATAATAGTCCGATGGTGCTAAATCCAAAAAATAGGGCTGGTGATCAGCCAATTCAAAACAACTTTTACCAATTTTTGCAGTGCACTCAACGAAATGTGAGCAGGGGCATTGTCTTGCAAAAAGCGCATACCTTTCTACAGTTTTCTGAAACAAAAAGCAAAATCACCCCAAAAGCATAATAATAACAAAGGGTTATTAGCTAGATACGTATTTTAACAATAGGGTTGTGGTTGTCATTATCGGTGTCTGTTGCTAACTCGGCATTTTATCTTTTACCAATTTTCTGCACAATTTTCTCGCATAATTTCGATATTAACTCCCTATAAGTCTGCCCGAGTGGCAGTTATACCTTGTTTTAGAAAAATCTAGCAGAATTATCAGCAATAATTTCTTGGACCAATAACAGTTTCAAAAATCAATATTTAATATCTGATCGAAGCATTTTTTTTAAATCAAAATCATGTCTTTTCTCAGACATTCCGTTTTCAAAATATAACAGTTTTGCCTCTATTTAACTTTTGGATGTTAAACTTTGAACGCTAACCTATAAAAACATCATAGTTGTTACCACAGTACCTAAATTCGATTTTGCTATATATCAATATACCCTCGTATGCCTACACAAAGCACGTCAAATATGTCGAAGAGCATCGTCTGTGACCTGAGTCTGAGTGGACTGTGGCACATAAACCGAGAGCACACCATAATCAAACAGTGTGCTATACCGAGAGCCTTCTTACATGTTGAAGCTCCGGACACACTATTTCAGAATTGGTCAACATGGTTCCACTTCCAGCGCCAGCATGCCTGATTTGGCAGATTGTGTATTTGTAGTCGCCGTGTGGGTAAACGCAGATTGGCGCAGAGCGCATAATTTTGTTAGTTATGGCACATTAACACAGAAAGTATACAGGGAGAGCGATTTTGACCCTCGGCGCCATTGGGAATTTGGAAACCGCAAGAGGTACAAACTTCGTTAAATTAGACAAAAGTTGTACATACAAGGGCAAATCGAAGGTGCTTGTAAATTTAAAAAAAATCCATAACTTTCTAGATATAAGCCAGATACCAAAAACTGTAATTTCTTTCTTCTTTGTGAGTCGTCTTAAAAAAATTCACTAATGGGGAGATCTGTGTTTGTTTATATATTTTGTGTTTGTTTATATATATATATATATATATATATATATATATATATATATATATATATATATATATATATATATATATATATATATATATATATATATATATATATATATATATATATATATATATATATATATATATATTTCATACCGATAACTAAAAAAATATGGGGCCAATTTTGATAAAATTTTGTAGGTACCTTCCTTTTGCAAGTGTCTTGGGTAAGTTCGTGAGCCAGGAGAATGGGACCAGTTTTTCCCGGAAAATGTTGCTATCTCAGAAAAAAACAAACTTGTAGCAACCAAATTTGGTACTTAGGTTGACAATATTAAACTTACCCTACATGACAAAATTCAGATCTCTCAGTTGAAAGGAAAAAATCATACATTTAGAAAAAAATTGGGTGCCACTGATGAGTAGAGAAATGCACAAAACCAAAATATTTTGTGTGTAGAACAAAATCCATTTTATATTACAAACAAAGATTAAGTTTTCTTGACGCAAAAAGGTCCACAAATAACAAGGAAATTTACTTTGAATATTTTATAGTTTTTCTTCTTAAAATGTCAAAGTCGCGATTTGAAACGTCAAAATTTGCAATTTTTAGACGGAGAACCTGAAACAAATACGGATTATGTAGAGGAAATGTCGTAAGAAATGTGTTTTACAAAGCCTTAAGTTACAGCTCCAACTAACATTGTCCTTCATTTTACTAAAATATTTGCAGAAACTTCAGTTCAAATATAGCCATTTTCTGATGACTTTGCAGTGGTTTCAGTTATAGAGTTTGTGGTTTAATAGTCTTTACAATTATTAAAATATTCCTTCAAAGGAGTGCGAACCAGGGCCCCAGGTCAATTTCAGTTTGTACATGTTTACATATGTACAGGGTGGTGCATTTTTACTGTAAACTCAATATATCTGTTATTGTACAAGATACAGGAAAATATTATAAAAGCTATTTATAGGGTGTTTTCAGTTGCATCTTATAAAATTATGTTGACATTCACAGGCTGGTCCATAAGTCGCGGGCGATACAAGTTTTCTTTTATTTTAATGGAACACCCCTGTTATTGTAGCATCATTGCATTTTCCATCCAATTTAAATGCATGCTTGTGAGGAGAAAAAATTGACATCGCCCATCGTTTTCGAGTTACTTCAATTGTTTTTCAATTTCTTACATTTTGGAACATATAAAAAATTGTGATACATCGTTTTTACCAATGGAAATTGGAGGCCAATGAAAATAACGCATTTAGGGACGTTTTTGATTATATTAGTCGTCAAAAAATTCAAGGTGCCATACACATGACGCTTTTAAATTACTTAGCCAGTCTTTGTAAAAAATGGCGAATTTTCATAAAACAGATTGTTTAAAAATCTTTATGTGAACTTTTTTTCTTAATTTCTGGTATTCTGCGCTGAAATTAAATTAGGGGTTGAGTGTTTGGGGGTGGAATATCCGTGACAGAATTTTCAATCTTTTTGTTGCTACAAGGGTGTAAATAGTCTCCAAACATATAGAAAACTTAATTCTAGAACATTTTTTTGTCTGTCCGTCTGTCGGTCGGTCTGTCGGCTTGTATGTCTGTACACCTCTAAATTTGGTATCCAGTTAGCACCCTACAACGGAACGCTTCGAATTGTTCTTGGTAAGATCGCTTCGGGGTAAGGGTCAAATGAGGGGTGATGTGGTGAAAATTGACATTTTTTGAATAAAACTCGAGTATTATAACTTTCAGAAGTTTATGGGTATAGGAATACGAATATTTTCTTTGTGGTCAAGTCATGTACCCTAAATTAATTTCATGACAATGTTTTTCTGAGGAGAGTGGATTATCACATTATGTGGAAGTTATGATCCAATTTGCAGCACTATTTTTAAATGTGTTTAAATCCCGAGACATACATAATTACTTATATGATAGTCATATTTTTCATTTAATAAACATTCACTGTTGCAATACACTTTGAGCGACAAGAGTTTTTTATGATTACCGAGTTAAAAAATAAAAAGTCTGGACGCAGCAAGTTTTTTTTTAAAGCAGGCAACAAATTTGGTTACCAGTATAACATATATAGTAGAAACAATGTGCCATGTTTCATCAAAAGAACTTTATTATTTGAAAATGTACAAAAATGTTCGAAAGTAAACTGGTTGTTTTCCCAAAAAACTGGTTCCTTGGTCAACCTTATAGGTTAATAGCAAATTGAGCTATTCAAATTTGAAGTATTTAATGAAAATTCGCTACCATAACGCACTTGCTGCGTCCCGAATTTCTTTTCTTACAAACATGCATTATATTTCGATAGAAACTGCAAAAATGCAATAACATAAGGCGTGTTCGATTAAAAAAAAAAGAACATTTGTATCACCAACAACTGATCGGCCAGCCTGTGATTGTAAAAATATTTTTTTAAGATTTAGCTCAAGACACCGTATAATTAATGTATAAAATTTTTTCGTATCTTTTATAATAACGGATACATTGACCTTTATTGATTTTTTACGAAAATTTGACAAAAATTATATACCATTAAACGATGAACTCTATAGCTAAGACTACTGCCAAAGCATCAGAGAAAGGGTATATTTGATATGAATTTTATGGAAATATTTTAGTACAATGAAGGACAATGGCGGTTGAAGCAGAGACTTCAGGCTTTGTAAAACATTCTTCTTGAGACATTTTCTTTCCATAGCTTGTATTAGTTTGAGGTTCTTTGCCTAAATCTTGCCAGTTTTGACGTTCTAAATCGCGACTTTAACGTTTTGAGGAAAACCTCAAATTATTTTTCTTTAAATGCCTGTAACTTTTTTGTCTTTCAATCTACAGAGCTAAATTTTGGTAGGTGATTTACCTATGATATAAACCCGCGTACCAAATTTGGTTGCCCTTACTTTGTTATTTCCGGAGATATAATTTTTTTTCGAAAGAAAACACAAAATTTTCCGGGAAAACCTGCGCCGAGTTTCCTAGCTAACGAACTTATCCAAGCCACTTGCGAGAGGAAGGTATTCACTAAATTTAATCAAACTCGCCCCATTATTTTTTCAGTTATCGGTGTGATATATATATATATATATATATATATATATATATATATATATATATATATATATATATATATATATATATATATATATATATATATATACGTATACATATAAAAATCTAATCTGACCCCAGATATGTGTTCTAGGGGGCCTAATTAGCGCTTATTTGAAGAAATTTTTTCCAAACTCAAAAGTCCGTATCTCCTCCTTAGTTAATTTTTGTAAACGAAAATTAACTTATAAAAGTAATATTAAGTACACTTTAAAGACCCCACGATCGTTTCACTAACAGAGTTGGCGTCATCAGTGGTTAAAACATTCAAACTACTTACTATTAACATCACCTTTTATAGTGAGTCTTAGGTAAAGAACGATACTGGGAAGGAGACTAAATCACAGACAAATTTTCTGTGTATTGTATTTTAATTGCCGGAAGATGCTTTTATAACTTTAGCTGACAAGTTCCGGAGTGTTTATCTGTATCAAAGTCAGAGCGCAAAGAGATGATTACAAACCAGTGGCGGAGCTCGGTTAACGGAACCTTTGTTTTTTATTGCCTTAGAAATATAAATACTTTCGTACGCATCTAGCTTCGCTGGCTGTCTAGAATTTTTGTAAAGTTTCATATTTTATTTATCGATGTGGTGGTTATTATTCCAAATATGTTGTGCCACGCATGACTTGTCTACACTACCGTATCTCAGCTGTGCCAGATGTTCCCTGAATCTAGCCTAAATGGTTCTCTTAGTCTGCCCAACGTATTTAAGATTACAATCTTTATAATCTATCTCATAGAGACCATTTCAGTGGCTTTATCTTTATTTTTCGTATTACCTAACAAATTTTTTAAATCATTTTGTGTCGAAAAAGTTAGCTGCAAATCGGCTATTGTGATACGCGGTTCAAAAGGTAGGCAAGAACATTGTTTCTCTGTTGTATCTTTCCTGAATGTCGTGCATTTTGCTAACATCTTCGTTCTGTGTCTATTAATTAATTTTTCCACTAAGCAATCCGAATATGTGTTATATTTAGCCACGTTTTTAACGTGGTCAAATTCTCTACTATATCTACTTTTACTTAAGGTAAATTTTATTAATCTATTTACTAAGAAATTTAAACCGGTCGTTTTTTGTGCAAACGTATGATGTGAGTCATTTTGTATGTAACTTAGAGTGGTAGTTATCTTCCTGTGGATATCGAATTCAAGAGAGGCATTATTTCTGATAACTAGTACATCTAGAAAAGGAAGTTTACTGTTAACTTCTAATTCGTTGGTGAATTTTATTGAATCAAATTCGCAGTTCAGTCTTCTAATAAAATCATCTACTTTGTGTATATTTGTGTTAAACACTGCAAAAATATCGTCCACATAACGAAATCACACTCTATGAAAATACTCATGAAAAGGTCCGCAATGAATGGAGAGAGTAGGTTGCCCATTGTCGTGCCCCCAGTTTGTTAAAAAACCTATTGTTTGATTTGCAGCTAACTTTTTAGACAAAAATATTTAAAAAAAATTGTTAGGTAATACGAGAGATAAAGCCACTGAAATGTCGGGTATCTATGAGATAGGTTGTAAAGATTATAATCTTAAATACGTTGCACAGACTGAGATAACCATTGAGACTAGATTCAGGGAACATCTGGCACAGCTGAGATACGGTAGTCTAGACAAGTCATGCGTGGCACAACATATTTGGGATAATAGCCACCACATAGATAAAGAAAATCTGAAATTTATAAAACTGTTAGACAGCCAGCAAAGGTAGATGCGTACGAAAGTATTTATAACTCTAAGGCAGTAAAAAACAAACATTCCTTAAACCGGGTTTCACCACTGGTTTGTAGTCGTCTGTTTGCGCTCTGTCTGTGATACAGATAAATATTCCGAAACTTGTCAAAGTACAGCAAGTTCAAAACCTCGTCCGGAAATTAAAATTCAATACACAGAAAATTTGCCTGCGATTTAGTCTCCCTCTCGGTATCGTTCTTTACCTAAGAGTCAGTATAAAAAGTTATGTTTGGTGGTAAGTAGTTAGAATTTTTCATCCCCTGATGACGCCAACTTTGTTAGTGAGACGAGCCTCAGGTCTTTAAAAACATGTGTTGTGGTGATTGCCGTTCTCCAAGTGTACTTATCAGTGCTCATCACAAATTCCAATCTTCACTTAATAAAAAGTGTTATTTATTTTACCCCAGAAAATGTTTACGCATTGACATTTAATTAGCTAATATCTTCTATGCATTTTTTAGGTACGGGCCTGCTCACTACTTCGCGTTGTGGTGGAAGAATCGAGATGTTACATTTGCTTTCGTTCCATTTCGCGTTTTTATGTTCCTCCGGAAAATTTAATTTTGAAATTTATTCGATTTACCCGCTCTCCAGTTTTATACTAAGATATTGAGGTATAATTTCTAATCTTCTAGAAAAAGTGTGCGGCACGTTTTATAGGCCTTGCGGAGGCATGGAGCGTAACGACATTTCAACCGTAATTAAATTTTTCGACGAAACCTACTAAAGTGAAGATACAAATATTTGTTTCCTGGAGTTTTCAAAATGCAATTGAACGAAAGATTATATGGGAATCCCTTTTAGCGATTTTCTGTGTGTCCCATCTTCTGTGAAACTTTTCTTATGTTCACATTGAACTATAAAGATACGAATGGAATGTAAACTTAATTATCACTCCGTTTGTCTTTTACATCAAGTACCGCAGCAAGCGCGTTATGGTAGCGAATCTTCATATAAGTGTTTTTATTCTTAAATCTGTTTTTTTAATGAGAGACATCAAATTTAGTAGAAAGTATGATCTTTGTAGTAGAAACCATGTACCATAGTCCATCAAACTACTAGTAGTAGTAGCAGTGGTGGGGAGGCCAACCCCAGCAACCTAGCAACCATGCTCTACTCTTCCTCGGTTCCGTCGCCAAACCGCCTCGACCTCGAGATAAAGGCCGTGACGGTCTTTAATTGGACGGTACTTACCTGATTCCTCTGCAGAGTCCTCGATCCAAACAATTCTGCTCGAAGACTCCCAAAAGCCTCGCATTCACACAGGTAGTGGTAGGACGTTTCTTCATCCTCGCCGCATTCCTGGCAAATGGGATCTCCCTCTCTACGCCTACCAATGTAAGGTGTCTTCTAAGGGCGCAGTGACCTGTCAGCACCCCAAGGATGCGGCGAAGCGTAGGTCGACTCCTTCCGAGTAGCCAGACAGCTTTATCTCTGTCCGGCCCCTCCACGAAGTCGCTCGCCTGTCTGCAGCAACCAACCGACCCCCAGTGCCTCTTCATCGCTTCCTCGGTCCACCAGTCTAAGGCGACAGAGACCGTCTTCCTACTTATGCATATCGCAGGCTCCGGGCCACAGAGCGGCGGCCGGGAACCGAGCCTTGCGAGATTATTCGCCACCTCATTCCCCGCTACGCCATAGTGTCCCGGAACCCACACTAGTTGTACCTCCTTTGTCGTGGCTAGTCCTTTGAAGGCGTCAGCGCACTCCTGAACCAGTGTTGACCTGATTGTGGACGCGCAGACTGCCCGGAGGACTGCCTGGCTATCCATGCAGATGTACACACATTTCTCGGGACTCCTCTTCACATCCTGTCTATTGGCCACAGACAGGATAGCGTACACCTCTGTTTCGAATGCTTTGGTATATGCGCCAAGAGCATAGCTCTCGCGCCACCCCAGACCCCCGATGTATATTCCTGTCCCGGAGGATTGTTGGTCCTCCAGCCGCGATCCGTTGGTGAAACAGACTAGGCTTGCGGGCTGCAATGCAACCTCATTTCCCCTCCACTGATCCCTACTGGGGATCCTGAGGGTGTATGGTCTAGTCAACCTAATATCGTCCTCGGCATCCCGCACCTTTATGGCGGAAATATGAATATCCTTTTTCACCTCCTTGGCGACTCTTGCATGCCCTATTACTGCTCCCTCTCCGCACCAGTTTCCCGACTCTCGCGTTCTAAGATGCGACGCCATAGCCTCCCTTCTGATGCAGATGGAAAGCGGTGGCAGCATCAACAGGACCTCTAGCGCGGCTGAGGGTGTCGTCCTCATAGCGTCTGTGATACCCAGGATTGCCAGCCTCTGGAGTTTGGCCAGCTTCCTCAAGAAGAACATGTACTTCCAAATAAACTACCAGAACTCAAATTAGAAAATGTGCGATTACACGATCTTAACAGCATTAAGCAACAACTTCAATCAATAAAATGTAGAATTCCAGCAAAAATAAATCTTCCAATTTATCACACCAGCATTCGGACAATCTTGCTTTATATAATACTAATAGCAGTCATAGCAGCAGCAACAATCCAAATTATAAGAAAGTGAAGAAAACTAAGACAGGAGCTACGGAAAGCACTCAAACCGGATTTCACATGAAAATCCGGTACGAACCGTAAGCTTCGTCCCTCTATAGGATGGACGAGATACCAGCATCGGGAACAATAGCCTATAATACAAAGTGGTACAGTGTAAGACGATAGACAGTAAAACCGCAAAGATAGCATTCCCATGGATATACGACGAAGCTGATCCAACCAAGACATCAATAAACAACGGAATAGCTGATGCAGAGATAGACACCTGCATCCAAGAACAATCGGCGCCTCATCCGTAATTATTTAAAAGGGCATAGCACGAAGACTTGTCGTTCACTTCTGGTCGTAGTTTAGTCTGAGTCATTTCGTAATTTTTTTATCACAATTATGTTGATATCAGTATTGTATTATTTATATTTTAAAATTCACAAATAGAGAGGTATCGATGGTGAGACTTTGCAAAAAAAAATTTCAAATGAAGGCGAACTAGGACCCCTAAAACCCATATCCGGGGTTAGTTTCAATTTATATATATATATATATATATATATATATATATATATATATATATATATATATATATATATATATATATATGTATCCAACCGCTAACTCAAAAAATAATTAACCGATTTCGATGAAACTTGGCAAGTGCCTTTCTTTTATTAATGGCTTGGATCACTTCGTTAGCCAAGAAAATCGAACAAGGTTTTCGGGAAAATTTTTAGTTTTCTTTCGAAAAAAATGTTTTTCTCCGAAAATTACAAATCTATTTTAATGAAATTTGGTGCATATATATACCTGAAAATGTCCTTATTACGTACCAAAGCTCAACTTTCTAGGTTTATAGGAAATTGAGTTATTTAAATCTTGAGTTTTCTTTCCAAAAACATTTTTTTCTTCGAAAATTACAAAGCTTCTTTAATGAAATTTTGTGGATATTTTGCCCCGAGAAAGACCTTGTCATATACCAAAATTCAACTATCTAAGTTTGTATACAATTGAGTTATTCAAATTTGAAGGATTTAATAAAAATTCACTACCATAACGCACTTGCTGCGTCCCGAACTTTTTTTGTCTAGACTGATAGTATCCATTTTTGTTACAGGTATGCGATTTTTATTCTCCGAGCCTAATTTTGTAAGTATTGTTTTTACTTTTGTTATATACAGGTTTTCCGCAAAGAGTGATCTTAGAAAGTTGTTGGATTTAAAATCTGAAAGAACTGGTTTATATCTAAGCTACTTTTGTACTTATAAACAACAAAATTAATATACTTAGCAAAAGACATATATTGTGTAAGAAAAAAATAGTTAAATTATGCTTGAATTACCCAGGTATTCCTAAATCTTGTACCATTTGGCTCAGTTTTCGTTCTTCACAAAATTCGAAGCCAGCTTATATATATATATATATATATATATATATATATATATATATATATATATATATATATATATATATATATATATATATATAACACGGTTGTACTCGTAGGGCATTTTTAATGTTTCTCTCAAGGATCCCAAATATATTTTTTCCTTTTTATTTTTGAAATTCTACCTCATCTGTTAAAATTATGTGCATAAATTTTTGCCTCAGCGGTGCCAAAACTTTTGTAATTTTTATTAATTAATATTAATTTAATTATTCGCCGAACACACTCCCGGGACGGTTTCTGTTTATCTTGATATCTATCAGCAAATATCTCACATGTTCTTGATAAAACTTTGTTACATTCCCCATAGATAATAAACAAATATAAACAATCTTCGTGTGTCTAATTCAGTCGCCCCGGCATGACTTTAATTAATTATTGTCGAATTACAACAACTAGTGACGTTTCTATAGTGCTACATAGGTTTCTATTAACGCGCGTCACCGTCATGGCTGGCTAACGACAAAACTCAAAGCCGTATAACATTTTTAGTGAATTTTTATTAAAGAAAATTCACTAATAGAGAGGTATCGATGGTGAGACTTTGCAAAAAAAAATTCAAATGAGCGCGAACTAGGACCCCTAGATCCCATATCTGGGGTCAGTTTCAATTTTTATATGTTATATATATATATATATATATATATATATATATATATATATATATATATATATATATATATATATATATATATATATATATATATATATATATATATATATATATATATATATATATATATATCCAACCGCTAACTCAAAAAATAACTAACCGATTTCGATGAAACTTGGCAAGTGCCTTTCTTTTCTTAATGGCTTGAAAGAGTTCGTTAGCCAAGAAAATCTAACAAGGTTTTCGGGAAAAATTTTGAGTTTTCTTTAAAAAAAAAACAAAACAAAAAAAAATCTATCGTAATGAAATTGGGTGCATATATAGCATCGGGGAAGGCCTTACTACACACCAAAACTCAACTTTCTTAGTTTATAGGAAATTGATTTATTTAAATTTTGAGTTTTCTTTCGAAAAAAAATTTTTACTCCAAAAATTACAAAGTTGTTTTAATAAAATTTGGTGGATATGTTGCCTTGAAAAAGACCTTGCAACCTACCAAAATTCAACTGTCTAACTTTACATAAAATTGAGTTATTCAAATTTGAAAGATTTAATAAAAATTCACTACCATAACGCACTTGCTGCGTCTAGAACTTTTACATATATAAATTGCCAATATTTCAAAAACTACAAATTTTTGGCATCGGCAACCTTACACAGAGTTCCCCCTTTTTAGTGAATTTTTATTTAAAAAAATTCACTAATCGAGAGGTATCGATGGTGAGACTTTGCAAAATTTTTTTCAAATGATGACCTCTAGAACCCATATCCGGGATCAGTTATAATTTATACATACACATACATACATACATATATATGTATGTATGTATATATGTATGTATCCATCCGATAACTCAAAAAATAATTAACCGATTTTGGCAAGTGCCTTTCTTTTGTTAATGGCTTGGATAAGTTTGGTAGCCAGGAAAATCGGACGGAGTTTTCGTCCGAAAAATTTTTTTTTTCCGAATATTACAAAGCTGTTCAAATTAAATTCAATGGATATATTTCCTTAGGAGAGACCTTACTACATACCAAAATGCAACTTTCTAAGTTTATAGAAAATTGAGTTATTCAAATTTTCAATTTTCTTACGGAAAAAAAATTTTTCTCCGAAAATCACAAAGTTATTTTAATGAAATTTGGTGGATATATGGCCTTAGGAAAGACCTTACTACATACCAAAATTAAACTTTCTAAGTTTATATAAAATTGAGTTATTCAAATTTGAAGCATTTAATAAAAATTCACTACCATAACGCACTTGCTGCGTTCCGAACTTTTTTTTTTTTTATAATAGTAAAATAAAATTGTTTTGAAAAGTCAATGGTGTTAACCCGAAAATTTACTCGCGATTAGCTTTTAACTTTTTGGCGTGTTTCACGTTGCAGGATGTCATTTTTAATCTAAAATTAACGTCTTTCGTTTTTTTTTAAATTATAAATATGCAAAATAATTGAGAAACTGAATTTATTTCATTTGGCTGTTCGACACTGTTGTATAGAATTCTTCAGTGGGGCTCAAAAAATCGTTCCCATTTAAAGTGAAGTATGGACACTGTTGTATAAAGACGGTGACCCACTAAGTGTACTGATTTACAGATTACCGACATCTAGTGCAGTTTTAAAAATTATTGCAAGGGCAGTATATGACAGGGTTATATTTTTTATAAGTGTCAATAATCTGTTGTCTGTGCGCCTACTTCGCGTTTGATTTGGTAGATATACAGGATGATTCATAAGTGGTGACCAAAAATGAAACCCCATGTTCTTTGAACAATTTTAGACAAGGTATGTCCTATAAAAATTTTTCCTATAATGCTTCATTAAAAAGATACAGGGTGTTGAAGTTGAATTTCAAAAAATAAAATTTCCCAATTTTTTAAAAAGTAGCACATATATTTTGCTGAAATTTTGCATGTGTAGTCTGCTATTTAAGGCGCGTATTCTACCATAACAATTGAATCGGCTAATCCAGCAGTGGCGCGCCTACCCACATGTCATTGGTTATCTCTCCAGAAAAAAACGAGTAAGCCAATGATATTTTTTTTATTTTTTATTTTTTGAATCTTACTTTTATTCGTGAACAAAATGACTCTCTTGATAATTTTCTGTACGACGCTTATTTTACGAGTAATCAATGAATCAGGTAAGTGTTTTAGAGCACAGTTCATGATTTTTAACCAGTCGTTGTTTGGTAGAAAATCGCAATGATACACTTGTATGCCTCCATTGGCCTGAATACACGCACTACATCTTTTTAATATGGAAAATTTAATGCCTTGATAATTTTTTGTACGACGATTATCTTTGTTGTATTTTAGTAAGTAGTAGTCTGGTTTGCCAAAGTTGCCATTAAGTGTCACTTGACGTTTAGGTTAACAAGTTATTATTTTGAATAGTTGTAAGTGGTAAACTTTATAAAATTGCAAAATTTTCTACTCTTTTACTTCTTATAATGGAGTACACCTCAGAAGAGTATGCCGATATAATTTTTATCTACGGATATGCTGATGGAAATGCTCTAGCTGCTTGTCGGGAATATCAACGTAGGTTTCCCACTCGCCGTCAACTTACACCAAGGGTTTTTTCTCGATCGTTTTCAAGACTTCGGCAGTGCGGTATTGGACAACGTCCTGACGCTAGAGCTAATGGTAGAAGACAACATCAACTTGAAGACGAAGAGAGAGTGGTGGATGCAGTGATGAATAAACCTTTTACAAGTACTCGGAGGATTGCCACGCAGTTACAATATTCTCAAAGCTTTGTTTGGATAACTTTACATCGAGAAGCCTTACATCCATATCAACGACAGAATGTTCATTGCCTTCTACCTGGAGATAATGTGCATCGACGAGTCTTTTGTGAATGGATGTTGGAAATGAACAATCATAATATCTTATTCCCTAATCTAATCTTCTGGTCTGACGAATCAACATTTACAAGAAATTGTATTTATAATTCTCATAATGAGCATGTCTGGTCATTGAAAAATCCACATGCAACAAGGACTCGCACATTTCAACATAGATTTTCCATTAATTTATGGTGTGGTATTTTTAACGGCTCACTGTTCATGGAAGTCCTGCCACAACGTTTAAATGGATCTTCGTATTTAGCGCTCCTAGAAAACCGTGTAGAAAACATTCTGGATGACATTCTACTAGCAACAAGATGTATAATTTGGTACCAGCATGACGGTGCACCAGCGCATCATAGTCGAAACGTTGTTACATGGCTACATGAACATTATAATGAAAGATTGATTGGCAGAACTGGACCAATACATTGGCCTGCAAGATCACCGGACTTAAACCCACTTGACTTCCATCTTTGGGGTGATTTTAAGCGACTGGTCTACTGTGAACAAATAAATACACCGGAGCAGCTACAACAACTGATAAATAATGCTTTTCATCATATGCGAGCAACAATGAATCCTCAAGACATTAAATTTTCCATATTAAAAAGATGTCGTGCGTGTATTCGGGCCAATGGTGGCATTTATGAACATTTATTGTAATAAATAAATTACTATAAGCCTGATAAAAGTGTATCATTGCGATTTTCTACCAAACAACGACTGGTTAAAGATCATGAACTGTGCTCTAAAACACTTACCTGATTCATTGCTTACTCGTAAAATAAGCGTCGTACAGAAAATTATTACAAGAGTCATTTTGTTCACGAATGAAAGTAAGATTCAACAAATGAAAAAAAAAATCGTTGGCTTACCCGTTTTTTTTCTTGAGGGATAACCAATGACATGTGGGTACGCGCGCCATTGCTGGATTAGCCGACTTAATTGTTATGGTAGAATACGCGCCTTGCATAGCAGCCTACACATGCGAAGTTTCAGCAAAATATATGTGCTACTTTTAAAAAAAATTGGGAAATTTTATTTTTTGAAATTCAACTTCAACACCCTGTATCTTTTTAATGAAGCATTATAGGAAATTTTTTTATAGGACATACCCTCTCTAAAATTGTTCAAAGAACATGGGGTTTCATTTTTGGTCACCACTTATGAATCACCCTGTATATAAAGTGCTTTAAATGGTGCTGTAAAATAATACTGGCGTGTGCGGTATTTTTGAAATCGATTAACTTAATTATTTTGAAAACAAGTAGGTCAGCACTATCTCCAGTAATACCCGATGGGCAGTAACTGTTGCGTTTATTAGTGAATTTTCTTAGAAAAAATTCACTAATGAGGAGATCTCGACTTTTGAATTTTGAAAAAATTTCTTCAAATGAGCGCGATCTAGGACCCCTAGAACCCATATCCGGGGTTAGTTTCAATTTTTATATGTTTATATATATATATATATATATATATATATATATATATATATATATATATATATATATATATATATATATATATATATATATATATATATATATATATATATATTTGTGTATCACACCGATAACTAAAAAAATAATGGGCCGATTTTGATAAAATTTGGCATGTACTTTTCTTTTGTAAATAGCTTGGATAAGTTCGTTAGTCAGGAAAATCAGACGAGGTTTTCCGGGAAAATTTTGAGTTTTCATTCGAAAAAAATTCTTATCTCAAAAAGTAATTAGCCGATTCTAATAAAATTTGGCATGTACCTTTCTTTTGTAAATAGCTTTGACAAGTTTGTTAGTCAGGAAAATCGGACGAGGTTTTCCGGGAAAATTTTGAGTTTTCATTCGAAAAAAATTTTTATCTCAAAGAATAATAGGCCGATTTTGATAAAATTTGGCACGTACCTTCCTTTTGTAAAAGGCTTGGACAAGTTCGTTAATCAAAAGAATCGGACGAGGTTTTCCGGGAAAATTTTGAGTTTTCATTTGAAAAAAAATTTTATCTTAAAAAATAAAAAAGATATGATAACCAAATTTGGTAGGTAGGTTTACGATATAGAAAGCAAACTATACACCAAAATTTAGATTTCTATGTTACAATAAAAAAAAGTTATAAAATATTTTGTGCCAGATCATTTCTATGAAAATTCACTACCATAACGCACTTGCTGCGTCCAGGCTTTTATTATAGTATTACCTACAACAACAACGTTAAAACATACAAGAGCAAAACATGGGTTAAATTAAAACATGAAGGCAACCACCCGATATAACTTCCCATCGAATTTGTTATTTTATGAGCCCCTTCTGTTCATTCAAACTTTTACAGTAATTGTAAAAAAGATTGACGTAACTAATACTGCTGGGAATTTACAATATTCGACATCGCTTGCAGCGAATCAAATTAGCAGATTTTTCGGCAAAACACCATAAAACCCGTTTGATTTTCGAAAGCTACGTAATTCGTCAGATCTATTATCCATTCCATATACCGGTTCAAGTTCATTGATTTCCTATATTTCATTCATGTGCCAGATTAATGCTTGTACGGCTAAATACTGCCATAATGACTTCGTATAAATAACCATAACTTTGTGTGTGCTTGTGTATGTGTTTGTGCGAATTTTCGATTATTTGTTTTATGCTCACTTGAATTCGGTACTAGAACGCATTAAAAGATAAAGGCGGACCTTCAATAAGCCCCAAACCAAAACGTATAGATTCACTTTGATCTATTCGTTGAACGAACCTATTCGCCATCATCGAGTTTATTCAGTTTGTGACTTTGATGAATTAGGTTTTAATTAGAAAGGCCCTGTGTTGTTGGTTGTAAGGGGTTGAAGAGTTTCTAGAATAAAATTTAATTCCTCCGGTCTGGAAATGAATATTCATGGTTTTAGTGAAGGGATTATAATGTTCTTGGATTCCGGGGACTTTTATGAGGCAATTGCTTAGAGAAATAAGTTGGCTTAAAATCGTTAATAAGTTTGCTTATTAATAAGCTGCCAATGGATGCTATGTATAAAAAGTTCGTTTTGATTAAGCTCATATTTTCAATAACTTCTTTTGTGATTGGTGCATTGTTCAAGCTTTGTGTTACCCCTTGCTTTATTTTCTGACTCAAATTGGATATCTTAGTGCCGTAGCATAGAAAAAATTTATAACTTAAAAAATCTAGACCTTTGTGGTTTTAACTATATTGTATAGATAAATTATCTGGGTTCACAATCCGCATCTGTTGCTATTGACTGACATAACCTACCCTCACCTAACGTTTCGTGTAACATTTGCGAGTTGTTGTTAGATCTTAGAGACGATACGTCGCTGTAGGAGCAGAAGGAATAGGCAGACTGAGGTCCAGACTGACGAGTAAATTGTCTTGACTTAACTTAATCTCCTTCCAAAACGGCTGAGAAAAACAATTAAGAAATGAAGTAAAATAAAGTACTTAAACTAGTGATTAAAAAAATTATTTTAGGAAACTTTTTATCGCGTCGTGGTGCAGAAGTTCCCCAAGAAGAGCATGAAACTCAGAATTAGAAGAACGCGTTCTGAATGACATTCCTAATAATTTTAATTTTTTATATTTTTCCATTTTTATTTCAACAACACACCACGAGGGCTTACAGCCTAAACACTATCGTACCGTGGGTGTCGACAAGGAGGAAAGAGGCAACTTCTAATTCTGGACTTGAAGGTTTGGAGGTTCGGGGGAGAAGGAAAAACATGTGCCGGCAAGGAATTCCACAACTTGGAAGTCCTCTGGACAAAAGAGCGGGCATAACAATATGTTCTATGTCTGGTGACCTGGATACTAAAAGGGTGCATTCGCTGTGTTCCCCTGGTAGATCTGTTGGGGGCAGCAGGTGGATACACTATGGAAGAAAGCTCATCTGAGCAGTGCCCGCGCAGATATCTATAAAAGAAATAGGTCACCAACGGCACATCGGTGGGCAAGGGATGGCAGCCTTTGGGTGAGGGTAGGGTCACCGATGAGACGTATATCTCTCTTCTGAATGGAGTCCAGGATAGCGAGTGTAGAAGCGGCAGCGGCACCCCACAATAATATAAAAAACAAAATGAGTTGTTTGTGAAACTCTTAATGGACAATTGCTTCATCCTTTCCATATTCAAAAGGTACACGCAATATGCCAGATGATTGTCCTGCAAAACTAAATTATGCAAACAGGTTTTTACAGCACTTGCACAGCACTTATACTTTATAGAGAAGATCCACATTTAACCGAAACTGTTTTTTTACGAACAAAGCTGGCTTTTAGAGAGGTGGCGTAATAAATTATCATAACCCACATGTCTGACATAAACAAAATCCCTATGCAATAGGACAGAGCATGCATCCACAAAGGTTTATGATTATTTTAGGAGCGGGGAACATTGGAAGTTGTTTGATCGGGGCCCTTCGTTTTAGGAGACAGTTTAAATAATGCTTTGTATTTGCAATTTTTGCAACATAATTTAGATAATGGAAATGGAAAATGTACCATTGCAAGCCAGAACGCACATGTGGTTTATGCAAGATGGTGCACCGCCACGTAGTGCGTTGTTATTTATCTGATACTTTTGGTAATCGTTGGATAGGTCGCGGCGGACCTAGTCTGTGACCACCGATGTCTCCAGACCAGGCGCTCGGTCTAGTTTTTCCTGTGTAGTTTCAACTTTTCTTTCAGAAAATCTTCATATTTCCAAAAATAAAGTTGCTCATCAAACATTTGGTATGTAGGTTTTCACTATAAAGACCGTATCATGTGCCACGTTTTACGTTTTAAGTTGAGGAAAATGTGAACATGTAAAGAGACTTTTATAAAAATTCCTGATATAACGCACTTGCTGCGTTTCGACTTTTAGTGAATTTTCTTTAAAAAAAATCTCAAATGAGCGCTATGTAGGACCCCTGGAACCCAAATCCGATGTCGGTTTCAGACTTATATATATATATATATATATATATATATATATATATATATATATATATATATATATATATATATATATATATATATATATATATATTATGTGCCACACTTATAACTAGAAAAATAATGAACCGATTTTGATAAAACTTGGTGAGTACCTTCCTTTCGCAAGTGGCTTGGATAAGTTCGTTATCCAGGAAAATCCGCCGAGGTTTTCACGGAAAATGTTGAGTTTTCTTTTGAAAAAAAAAATTATATCTCCGGAAATAACTACGAGGGCAACCAAATTTGGTGCGCGGGTTTATATCATTATAGCTAACTTACCTACCAATATTTAGCTCTGTAGGTTAAAGGACAAAAAAGTTACAGGCATTTAAAGAAAAATAAATTTGGGTTTTCCTCAAAACGTCAAAAGTCGCGATTTTAAACGTCAAAATTGGTAATATTTAGGCAATGAACCTGAAACTAATATGAGCTATGGAAGGAAAATGTCTCAAGAATAATGTTTTACAAAGCCTGAAGTCTTAGTTTCAATCGTCATTGTCCTTCATCTTACTAAAATATTCCCAGAAAATTCATTTCAAATAGACCCTTTCTCTGATGCTTTGGCAAAGGTGTTGGCTATAGAGTTTATCGGTTAATGGTATATCATTTTTGTCCAATTTTCGTAAAAAATCTTTAAAGTTCAATATATCCGTCATTATGCAAGATACGACAAAAAATTGCAAACATTAATTATAGGGTGTCTTGAGCTACATCTTAAAAAATATTTCTACAATTACAGGTGGCCCATAAGTCGTTGGTGATTCAAATTTTCTTTTTTAGTGAATTTTCTTTAAAAAGTTCACTAATGGGGAGATCCGTGTTTATATATATATATATATATATATCCATACATATATATATATATATATATGTATGTATATATATATATATATATATATATATATATATATATATATATATATATATATATATATATATATATATATATATATATATATATATATATATATAGTACCGATAACTCAAAAAATAATAGGCCGATCTTGATCAAATTTGGTAAGTACCTTCCTTTTGCAAGTGGCTTGGCTAAGTTCGTTAGCCAGGAAAATTGGATCAGTTTTTCCCGGAAAATTTTGTGTTTTCTTTCTAAAAAAAAATCATATTTCCGGAAATAACAAAGTGATGGCAACGTGTATTTGTATTATAAAGGGTGAACCATGTACCAAAATTTAAGTCTCTAAGTTTAAGGACAAAAAATTTATGGGCAGCTAAAGCAACAAATTTTGGAGTTTTCCTCAAAACGTCAAACTCGCAATTTAAAACGTTAAAACTGGCAATGTTTAGGTAAAGAACGTGAAACAAATGCGGACTGTGAGAAGAAAATGTTGCAAGAAGAGTGTTCTGCGAACCTTTAAGTTTCAGATTCAACCGTCATTGCCCTTTATTTTACTAAAATATTTACAGAAAATTTATCTCAAATAGACCTTTTCTCTGATGCTTTGGCTGTCGGTTTAGTTAAGTTGATGCTTTCGCTGTAGGTTTAATGAAGTTTATGGTTTAACGCTCTATAATTTTTAGCTAATTTTCGTAGAACAAATTCGTTATTGCATTTTAGAATTTTTTATCGAAATATGATGCATGTTTGTATAAAAATATCTGGACGCAGTAAGTGCGTTTTGGTAGCAAATTTTCATTAAATCCTTCAAATTTAAATAACTCAATTTGCTATTAACGTAAGTTTTGTTGGTTAGGAAACCAACATTAAACTTTATTTCCGAAAATTTTTGTATGAACGCAGCAAGGGCGTTTTGGTTGCGAATTTTCATTAAATGTTTCAAATTTCAATAACTCAATTTGCTATTAACCTAAGGTTCATTGGCTAGGAGACCAGTTTTCTCAGAAACATTTAAAGTTTATTTTCGGAAAATTTTTGTACATTTTCAAATAGTTATTTTGATAAAATATGGTACATTGTTCCTACTATATAGGTTATACCGGTAACCAGATTGATGCCTGCTCGCATTAGAGCGATATATTTGTAATTAAAAACATTTTAATGAAAATTCACTTCCATAGCGCACTTGCTGCGCCCAGAGTTTTTATTTCTTGGACTTTATATAATATACACTTCTACACTTTTGTCCGAGTCGAGTGGAAACCTAGCCTTTACAACAAGTGCTTAACTACATTTTAAATATTATGTGACAGTAAGTGTTGATTTCTTCAGCATATTACCCAACAAATATACGTTTACTTTCTAACTACTCCCTCCATTTAGTTTGTCGTTGTTGATGTATGTAACTGCCCTAAAATGTGGACTTTTGTTAGTTTGAGTAATGAGATTATTGTTATTAATGTGCGTATCGTATTTATAGTATGACGTACGCCTGTATCAAATTTAGGATGTCCGGGCGTAAGGCACCATAAAGCGAGGGGACAATAACTCCTACTTGGAGAGTTAGTTCGGTCGCAGAAGTTGAGAGATTATAGTTAGTGTAAGGAGGGACCACTGTCACTACGGAAACTAAGCAACAGATGAATCTGTTTCCCTTTATACAGCAGCCGCCGTGCTGTGTAGCTAATATCTCCTGAAATTTAATACGCTACTACACAGTTAGCCCATTTTGGTGACATCAGAAACTGAAAGGATAAAAGAAAATATGTGAGCGCTGATTAACAAAACTATTTAAATTGTTTTGGGGACAATTATCCCTCATTACACCTGGACTACTCCTACAGTAATTACATGGGCTACAACCATAATAGCCTCTGCCTAATCAAAGTGTTAATTTTTGTGGGCGGAGGAAATACATCTGGGAATACGTTTTGTGTCGTCAAGCAGTAGCGAGTGTTTTTGAAGTTAATTGCCAATAAAGTAAACACCTCGAGATCCTGTTGCTCGACTTGAGTGGTACGGTAGATCAAATTAGGATGATGAATGGAATCGTGTTGTGTTCTCTGACGAGTCTCGATTCTATCTTTGGGTCCACGGTAGTCGCAGAAGAGTAAGACGATTACGTGGAGAACGCAGAAATTTAGAATTTGCTGTGGAATAGCATCCGACTCTTACACACGGGGTGATGGCATGGGGTGCGATAACATACGGTAGCAGGTCACCTCTAGTTTTTACTGACAGACTTTTAAACGCAGACGTGATTGCATACGAAACGCACTGCAGCCTGTTGCACTGCCATACCTCCGAGGGTTAATTCAACCCTTTTTTAACAAAACAACTCAGGGTTACTACAAGTCTCTTACAAGAAAATAACACGACCCTGCTTCCATGGCCTTCTCGCTCCCCAGAATTGTCACCACTGAAACATGTGTGTGATATGATGACAATCGCCTGGGTAATTTTCTCAGCCACCGAAGAACGTAGTTGACCTTCGTCTCCGAATTTAAGAAGCCTCGAATGACATTGCTCAGGATACCAAAAATCATTGAATTTAAAGCATGCCTCGACGAGTTATTGAATGCATAAGAAACCGCGAAGGACCCACTCATTATTGAATATATTTGTTAATTTCACTACCAGATCGTCAATACTTGTGGAGGTATGGCAACGTCGTAAAAAGTGTCAAAACATATAGAAAACATGATTTAGGAACGAAAATTTTGTGTGTGTATGTGTCGGGCCATATGTCTGTCTGTTTGTAGCCACGATAACTTAAAAATGAATTGAGATATCGTCTTCAAATTGGTATACAGTTAGCACCCAGCAAACAAACGGTTCGGATTGTTTTAGGGTCAAATCGCTCTAGTGGGTAGAGGATAAATGAAGGTTGATTTGGTGAAAATTGATATTTTTCGTTAAAACTCGAGTAATATGACGTTTTAGGGTTTGTTTATTAGAAAACGTTCAATTTCATAAAACAGCTGGTTTTTTGTGCTGAAACTAAATTAGGAACTGAATGTATGGCGGTGGAAATTTCGATTTTTTGTTGTTAAAACGGCGTAAAAAGTCTCAAAACATTAAGAAAACTTGATTTTGGAACGACAATTTTTTTTCTGTCGGTCAGCCTGTACGTCTGTCTGTTAGTAGGCGCAATAGCTTCTGAACGAATTGAAATATCATCTTCAAATTTGGTATCCAGTTAGCACCCGACAAAGGAACGCTTCGAATTGTTTTTGGGTAAGATCGCTTCAGGGCGTAGGGAATAAATGAGAGGTGATTTGGTGAAAAGTATTTTTTTTCCTTTAAAGCTCAAGTAATATTACGTTTCAGAAGTTTATGGGTACAGGAATACGAACATTTTCTTTGGGGTCAAGTCATACACCCTAAATTCATTTCATGAGAATGTTTCTGAGGTGAGTAGATTATCACATCTATATGGAATTTATGATCTTAATTGCACCACTATTTAATATTTTAGTGTGAAAATATAATCGATTTTTAGTGAATATTCTCGCAAAAAATCACTAATGAGGAGATCTCGACTTTTAAATTTTGATAAAAATTCTCCAAATGAGCGCGAACTAGGCCCTCTAGACGAAATGTCTGGGGTCGGCTTGTGTGTGTGGCGGGGGTCGATTTCAATCAAATTTGGCGAATCAGTTTCCTTCATTTTGCTAAAATAGTTGCAGACAGTTCATTTCAAATAGACCCTTTCTTTGCCGCTTTGGCAGTAGTTTTAATTATAGAGTTTATGGTTTACTATTCTATAATTTTAGTGAATTTTAATTTAAAAAATTCACTAATAAGTAGGTATCGATGGTGAAACTGCAAAAATTTCTTCAAATGAGCGCAGACTAGGAGCCCTAAAACCCATATCCGCGGTCAGTTTCCATTTTTGTATGTTTATATATATATATATATATATATATATATATATATATATATATATATATATATATATATATATATATATATATATATATATATATATATATATATATATATATATAATATGTATGTATATGTATCCAACCGATAACTCAAAAAATAATTAACCGATTTGAATGAAACTCGGCAGGTACCTTTCTTTTATTAATGGCTTGGATGAGTTCGTTACACAGAAAAATCGGACATAGTTTTCCGGAAAAACTGTTGAGTTTTCTTTTGAAAAAAATCTTTTTCTCCGAAAGTTACAAAGGTATTTTAATGAAATTTGGTGGATATGTTGCCTTGGAAAAGACTTTACTACATACTGAAATTAAACTTTCTAAGTTTATAGAAAATTGACTTATTTAAATTTGAAGAATTTAATGAAAGTTCCCTCCCTTAACGCACTTGCTGCGTCCCGAACTTTTTTTGGAGTTTAAAAAGATTTTTTTCCCTGTGGGCCAACTAACCCACTAGAACTCACATAGGGTGTCAGTTACACTTTTTATTTGTTTACACATGTACAGAGTGGAGCATTTTTAAGGTAAAGCTCAATATATCCGTTATTATACAAGATACGATAAATAATTTTATACGTTAATTATAGGGTGTCTTAGGCTTTATCTTATAAAATTATTCCGACAATTACAGGTACCCCATAAGTCGTTGGTAATCCAACTACTACGAGTCTCTTACAAGAAAATAACGCGACCCTGCTTTCATCGCCCTCTCTCTCCTCAGAATGAGTTATTGAATGCATAAGAAACCGCGGCGGGCCCACTCATTATTAAATAAATTTGTTATTTTTCAATATTTTAGTCTGAAAACGTAATCGTTTTTGGGTTTTTTTTAAATTCACTACTGAGATATCAAATTTTGAATTTTGAAAAAAATTCTAATAATAATAATAATAATAATAATAATAATAATAATAATAATAATAATAATAATAATAATAATAATAATAATAATAATAATAATAATAATAATAATAATAATAATAATAATAATAATAATAATAATAATAATAATAATAATAATAATAATAATAATAATGATTTGGTAAAAATTGACATTTTTCGTTAAAACTCGAGTAGTATAACGTTTTAGAACTTTATGGGTACAGGAGTACGAATATTTTCTTTGTCGCCAAGTCATGGACCCTAAATTCATTTCATCAGAATGTCTTTCTGAGGAGAGTAGATTATCACACATATGTGGAAGTTATTATTCGAATTGTAGCACTATTTTTTTAATGAAAGCAGGAATCAAGTTTGGTTCTTTCCTCCCTCAGGGCTCGTCCGCGGCCGCGAACCCTTAATTTAATTTCAGCGCAGAATACCAGATATTTGATGAAATTGAATGTTTTCGAATAAACACACCCTAAAAAGTTATGTTACTCGATTTTGAACGAAAAAATGTCAATTTTCACCAAATCATCGCCAATCATCTCCTACCCCCGGAGCGATTTTACTAAGAAACAATCCGAACCGTTCGTTTGTCAGGTTTTAACAGTATACGAAATTTGAAAACGATACCTCCATTCATTCTAAAGTTATTGTGACTACAAACAGACAGGCCTACAGACCGACAGACACAAAAAATGTTAGTTACAAAATCCCGTTTTCTATAACTTTTGACGCTATTTAGGACGTTTGAGCGGAAAAAAAAATTGTAATTTTTGTCGCCGATGCCACGTATTGACGATGCGGAAGTAAAAAAACGTATTATGTAGTTATTAAAAACACATGTTTCTGAAAATTCACTACCATAACGCACTTGCGGCGTAAATACTTTTTTAAGTTTCATTAAACACACATCTATAAATTTTAATAAAATTCATCAGCTCTTACTAGGTGTTCGTTTTTAGCCAATTGTCTTTAACAAAAATTCTAAATTTTATATATATATATATATATATATATATATATATATATATATATATATATATATATATATATATATATATATATATATATATATACTAAACTCATTTTAATCAAACTTGGCAAAAATCTAGTTTGGGCGAAAACTAAGGTCGAGTTCATTAATCAGCCTTTATGCTTAAGTTTTTCCGGTGGAATGAGACTTTACGTGTGGCTAAAATAGTCGAAATAAACCTATGTTGTGAATTTTAAATAATCTCCTACACAATATTTAGAGTTTTTCCCAAACTGAAAGTAAAATCCCAAACGCATGCGTTGAAATGACTTAGTGGTTAAAGTCCAATGCCTGAGAGACAGAGTAGTTAAATGCCACGCGTAAATTAATTCATACAACAGGTATAAAGCATACATCAACGGTAACCAAACAAAATATATACTAGGCATTATACATACTACCCGAACCAACAATCGTTAAATCTCGGCCGCAATTATTTCATACGTTTTGAACAAGATCTCATTTTTATTTAAAACGCCTAAATAAGTGTGTCACCTTTGAGTCTGAAACTATAATTTTGTTATTGTTGTAACTGTTATTGAAAAAAACCGTTTGATTAGGTTGACGTAAACGAAATCATACTGGAAATTAATAAGGAAAAATAACTGCTACGTTTATAATTTGGCAGATACTTTATTTTTCTAAATATGAATTAAGTTTCCTTCCGTACATCTTCTGTATAACTTTAACGAAATTTTTAATACGAATCTCTTTTAAAGAGACTTACACTATCTACAAATATAGTAAAATTTTGTTCTTCACCTTCATAGAAAATTGAGTTGTGGGCATTTTTCTCAAAAGGAGTTAGAACACAGGATTTTTTGATAATAGAGAGATATGGATGGCAACAATTTCGAAAGAATTCTCTAAATGTGCGCGTACTGGGACCTCTAAAATAGGTCTTCAAGATCTGTGTAAGTTTAAAGTATTAGCTTTACTAATATGCCGTATATCAATAGTGTACAATTCTTTTAAAAATTCGCTACTGCGTCCCGAAATATAATTTTTTTAAGTCATTATTCTTGTAAAACATTTTTTAAAGCATGGTTTTAGTTTTGTTAGAATAGGGAAAATATCTCCTTACCCTGTAGTTTATTGCACTGTCCATTATTTAGCGTACTACATGAGGTAAATGTCTGAACTAAAACACCCTTAAGTTAAATTGGAGGTACTCGCTTGGTATGCACGTAATTCCGTATGCATCAATTACCTAGCAGTAATCTAAGTGGGGACATTTATGACTGATTTAGTTCCGCTGCATGTGAACTATCGACTGTGCAGTAACCACTTACTGATAAAGAGGTGGCCCAACTCACTTCGGATGGTCACCCTGGGATAAAGTTTCATGGCCATGCAAGTCGTAAAGACCCTCCAAAGACAAGAACTCCACCGAACGTGTGTTATTATTGATCGAGTAATTATTCTAAATCGTGCATCAGCCACATAAGTGTCTGTCCAAATGCAACTTACATTATTGACAATATTTAAAAAGTCTGGACGCAATAAGTGCGTTATGGTAGTGAATTTTCATAAAAATGTTTTTAGTGTTATTTTTAACCGATTTCAAAAAAAAAAGGAGGATGTTCTCAATTCGACCGTATTTTTTTACGTGTGTTACCTCAGAACTTCTTTCTAGGTAAACTGATTTTGATGTTTATTTCTTTATTTTAAAGCTGGTGCTTCTCATGTAGTCTCATATAAATTTGATTAAGATCTGACCAGTAGTTTTTGAGTTATCCTTATTAATAATAATAATAATAATAACAACAAGGTTTATTGATAGGTTGTTACAAACATTTACAATCAAATACAAAAGGTTACCAAATAAATATACACAATATAAAAATATAGAATTAACATTCAATACAAAGAAGTAATTACCAAATCAATAAACGCGCATGTCGTACATTCACAAGTAATCAGTTAACAATGATCTTAATAGTTATAAGCCTTAGACATCTTCACAGAAACAAACTTGCTTGTTAGCGAAAATGTCTATGCGACATGATAATCAAACTGAAAAATACAACACAAAAAACTATCTTAATATTAGTGTAGAGTATCATAAATTAAACACTTTGTGGCCGCGTTCTACAATTAATAAAAGTGAAAAACAGCAAAACCAACTCCACATGCCCACAGCATACAAAACACAACACACAACAGAATTATGACTGTCAAGGAAGTAAAACCCAGAGTAATTGACAGTCCGGAGATAAAATACCCTCGAAAAAAACAACAACAACACAACCATAATAACCCAACATTTTAAAGCTGCATCCGGCCATCCCCGACCATTGATCAATCGACATCGCCACAAAACTCAACCACTCCCTCCGCAAAAAGAGAGACAGAAAATAAAAAAGGTATAGATACTTTAAAAACCCAGAAATACAGACTCACTCAGTAATCTGTGGTCAATTCATACTCAGTTATATTTCATCCATTCACATACATACTTGCTCGTGCGCGCTCGTTCGTGAACTTCACACCTTCCTTCTCACACACACACGCACACCTACACACACGCACACACACACGTAGTCTCAGACACATCCATACTAGCACACATGCACACAATGATCGATTAAAATCAAGATCTACTAGAAGGGTCGACAATTAAGAGAAGGCAACCACCCGACCGATAACACTCCTCGGTGTATTAAGCAGCCATAATTGAATCCTTTTTTTATAAAGCCTATAAGAATTCGTAGATCTTATATCAAGCGGCAGGGTATCAAAGAGTCTCAAACCAATATACACAAAACTACGCTGTCCAATCATTTTCTCCGCCCTGTACTTTTTCGTCACAATATTTTTGTACCTCGTAGAGTATGCATGTTCTACAAAATTAACAGCACCTTTGTGTCTGTAAATATACAGTAAGATAGCACGACAGTACAGTTTCCGCACATCCATTACTTCAGCCTCCGAGTATAGCGCATCACTGGGGTAGGTGATGTTTCTGCCATATATAATTTTTAATATCCACCTCTGGGTTGTTCCTACCTTTCTCAAGTATGTTTCTGATGCGCTTCCCCACGCTAATATGCCGTATAAAAGCTGCGACTGAATGAGAGCAAAGTAAATAGTCTTAAGGTAAGTGACTTCCAAAAATTGCTTTAGTCTCTTAAACTTCGAAAGGAAGCTCCTCAGTTTCTGTATTACTTGATTTGTCTGCCTGTCCCATCTTAGATGACAGTCAATATTCAAGCCCAGATATTGTATATTCCTTGTTTCACTTATCTGATCAGAACCTACAGACAAGTTCCCCAGTCTTGGCATTCCACTGGCATATGAACTGAATGGCATGTACTTAGTTTTGTCCCAGTTTATGGACAATAGGTTTTGGTTAAACAATGTTTTTAATGTTTTTAAATCTGTCTCTGCTTCCTGTTTCAGAGATAACCAATCCGAGGCGGTGTACAAAATAGCCGTATCGTCAGCATAACTGACGATCTCTCCTTTTGACGGTAAGAGAAGCATGTCATTCATGTACATGTTGAACAGTAAAGGCCCCAACACCGTGCCCTGTGGAATTCCACACTCCACCTGTTCATAGCAGCTAAAGCTATTTCCTATTTTCACACATTGTTTGCGGTCGGTTATGTAGCTCTTAAGCAAATCAAATATTTGTGTCGGTTTTTAATTTTTTTTAATTTTTACTTGTTATTTAATGAAAGATATCACATTTGGTATAACCAAATACTATATAATGACAATACGGGAAACTCCTATGCTTTAGCATTGGTGATATTTGTGACAAGTACACTAGCGCCACCTCGCGTGTAGTACTGACAACTGAGCGGGTAATTTGAATTGTATATTTACCCGCATGTTCTTAATTTAGACAATTGTTTTATTATAGATGAATATAAAAACTTGTACATGACAACACAGTGAAAATTTTCTGATTATATAGTTATAAATAGAATTTGTATCAACAATCAGCTTGAAACCTAAATGAATTCATCATGAATAATTCTGCAAATTTCTCTTACCCATAATCTTATTTCATCATAATTTAATGTATTACCTTGGAACCGTCGTTAAACTACTATTTCAAGGGTATGTATAGGAATATACTGAAAGCTGTTTCTGAGGATATTAAGTTAGAATCCGTACTTACCTATTAATGATTGTTCTAGGTATACATTGTAGCACAGTTTGCTATATCTACATGAAAACTGTCTTATTAATCTAATATTTTAAAATATGTAACTGATATACTTAGTACATAATTAAGAAATTGTGCAGATGAAAGGTGAGACTAACTCTTACTTCCGTGAATACATTTTTATAGGGCTGAATCTGCTATTTCTACTTGTGTCTTTAAAAACTTGTCTTACGAAGATAATTAAAAGCCTTTACACAGTAAAATAATTTTAAATGTGAAAAAATGTGACAATTTATGCCACACTGAAATAAAAAAGGACACAGAAAAAGATAGAAAAAACAGTTTTCTTATATCATTTATTATTAATGCAAAACTTTTTTTGGCTTCATACTCCTTTTTTTATGCACGTGAACACAAGTTATGAATGAAGCCTTTCAACCATCCGTTTACGAAGTTTATCTATAAATAGGTACATGATGGTGAATTAAACACAATAAATTATCTTCTGCGAACTGTACATATTGGCATTAAAGTGATTCTGATTTTGTCTTTTGCTTCAACAAATTAATTTTTGTGGAAGTGACATTAAAATGTAAAATTCACCTTGTGTCTTCAATACTATCTCCAAATCAGTTATTTTTGATAACATTACCCTTTTCTTGCATCTATAATACAAAATTATCGTCAATCCATGTTATAGTTATTGTTTAATATTAATTATTAGGCGAATTTGTAAGAAAATTCGCTGGTAACAAAAGAAAACACAAAAAATCACATTCACGTTTCGCCATCCTTTGGAAACCTATGAAATGTCTTTTTAGCACGTTATAGTTCGAACAATTATAGATTGCACGCACCCAACCACTAATATTATTTAGCTCAAACTCAATTATACACAGTTAAACACCAGCAATTGCTAGTGTTACACGTTCTCGAAAGACGTAACATCACTACTATCCGCTAGGATCGCTGATATTCTTGACACACGAAATGAGCCGGAGTGTCCGTATTGTCATTATAAAGTATTTGGTATAACCTTCTATATTAGAAACAATATACCATATTTCATCTAAAAGTTATTGTTTCAAAAGGACAAAGATTTTCCGAAAATAAACCTGAAATGTTCCCGCAAAAACTGGTCCGAATTTTTATTTGGCCAACGATGCTCTTTATTTACACTTCGGTCAAGGTGTAGTTATTCACAAAAATTCCAACCAAAAAATATTTGTATGCAATTTGCAAACAATTTATTTCACGAAAATTTGCCATTTTCGTAACAAAAATTGGATTAAGTAATATTACACGCAAATTATATTATTTTTTTACAAAAATTTGCGAAACAATTTTGTTCACGAAAATTTGAAAACTTTTTTTTTGCAATAACTTAAGGCATTTATTCTTAATTACCAATATTTCAGAAAAAATTGACAGTAAATGATTACTAAGGAAACGCTAAAAAAAATTCACAAAATATTTTTACACGAAAATTTGCTGAAAAATTGTATAAAATTCAAATTATATACCTGATCTGTAATTAAAATTAAAAAGCCTGGACGCAGCAAGTGCGTTATGGTAGTTAATTTTCATAAAAATGTTTTTAATAACAAATATGTGTGTTTTTTAAGAAAGCAGGCATCAAATTTGGTTACCAGTATAACCTATATACTAAAAACAATGTGCCATGTTTCATGAAAATAACTTTATTGTGTGAAAATATACAAAAATTTCCAAAAGTAAACTTAAAGTGTTCTCGAAAAAACACGTTTCTTGGTCAACCTTATAGGTTAATAGCAAATTGAGCTGTTCAAATACGAAACAGTTGATCAAAATTCGCTACCATAACGCACTTGCTGCGTTCAGAATTTCTTTTCTTACAAACATGCATTATATTTCGATGGAAAATGCAAAAATGCAATAACATAAGGCGTGTTTGATTAAAAAAAATATGAAACATTTGATCAAAATTCGCTACCATAACGCACTTGCTGCGTTCAGAATTTCTTTTCTTACAAACATGCATTATATTTCGATGGAAAATGCAAAAATGCAATAACATAAGGCGTGTTTGATTAAAAAAAAGGAAATTTGTATCACCAACGACTTATGGGCCACCCTGTGATTGTAGAAATATTATTTTAAGATGTAGCTCAAGACACCCTATAATTAATATATACAAATTTTTTTCGTCTCTTATATAATAACGGATATATTGAGCTTTATTGATTTTTTACAAAAATTCGACAAAAATTGTATACCATTAAATGATAAACTCTATAGCTAAGGCTACTTGTCAAGCATCAGAGAAAGGGTCTATTTGAAATGAATTTTCTGCAAATATTTTAGTAAAATGAAGGACAATGACGGTTGTAACTAAGACTTTAGGGTTTGTAAAACATCCTTCTTGAAACATTTTATTTCTATAGCCCGTATTAGATTCAAGTTATTTGCCTAAATGTTGCCAATTTTGACATTTTAAATCGCCACTTTGACGTTTTGAGGAAAATCCCAATTTATTTTTCTTTAAATGCCTATAACTTTTTTGTCTTTTGAGCTACATAGCTAAATTTTGGTAGGTAATTTACCTATAAGGATATAAACCTGTGTGCCAAATTTGGTTGCCCTTACTTTGTTGATTCCGGAGATATAATTTTTTTTCGAAAGAAAACGCAAAATTTTCCGGGAAAACCTAAGCAGATTTTCCTGGATAACGAACTTATCCAAGCTATTTGCAAAAGGAATTTTTTCACCAAATTTAATCAAAATCGGCCCATTATTTTTTGAGTTATCGGTGTGATACATATATATATATATATATATATATATATATATATATATATATATATATATATATATATATATATATATATAAATATATATATATATATATATATATATATATATATAATATATATATATATATATATATATATATATATATATATATATATATATATAAACATATAAAAATTGAAACTGACCCCGGATATGTTTTCTGGGGGGCCTAATTTGCGCTCATGTGAAGAAATTTTTTCAAAATTCAAAAGTCGGGATCTCATTAGTGAATTTTTTTTAAGAAAATTCACTAAAAGGAAAGAAAATGCAAAAAAAATCTCAGGACGCAGAAAGTGCATTTTTATAAGAGCAATATATTATAGTGATTTAGCCTTATATTAAAGGTTATAAAAGCCTGGACGCAGCAAGTGCGTTATGGCAGTGAATTTTCATAGAAATGATCTGGCACAAAATATTTTATTTATTATAACTTTTTTTTCTTGTAACATAGAAATCTAAATTTTGGTGTATAGTTTACTTTTTATATCGTAAACCTACCTACCAAATTTGGTTCTCATAGATTTTTTATTTTTTTAGGAAATTTTTTTTTTAATGAAAACTCAAATTTTTCCCGGAAAACCTCGTCCGATTTTTCTGATTAACGAATTTGTCAAAGCCATTTACAAAAGGAAGGTACGTGCCAAATGTTATCAAAATCGGTCTATTATTCTCTGAGATAAAATTTTTTTTCGAATAAAAACTCAAAATTTTCCCGGAAAACCTCGTCCGATTTTCCTGACTAACAAACTTGTCAAAGCCATTTACAGAAGGAAGGTACTGCCAAATGTTATTAAAATCGGCCCATTATTTTTTGAGATATGAATTTTTTTCGGATGAAAACTCAAAATTTTCGCGGAAAACCTCGTCCGATTTTCCTGACTAACGAACTTATCCAAGCCATTTACAAAAGAAAGGTACATGCCAAATTTTATCAAAATCGGCCCATTATTTTTTGAGTTATCGGTGTGACATATATATATATATATATATATATATATATATATATATATATATATATATATATATATATATATATATATATATATATATATATATATATATATATATATATATATATATATATATATATATAAACATATAAAAATTGAAACTGACCCCGGATATGGGTTCTAGGGGTCCTAGCTCGCGCTCATTTGCAAAAAATTTTTCAAAATTCAAAAGTCGGGATCTCCCCATTAGTGAATTTTTTCTACGAAAATTCACTAAAACACTACTTTATTTACTTAGGAACAGTAAAAAATAAGGTAAAGGAAGGCAAGCAAAAACATAAGCTCTATCATAAATATTTATACAGTAATTTGGATACAAAACTCAAACAAACAAATTAATAAACAGGAAATATACTCAACAAAAAAATACACTAGAAAGCTGAACATGAAAAAATTCCCATGGTACATGCCTTGAGGGTGATTGTATGTATGGAGAAGGGGAAGAAGAACCCCCAGGACGAAAAGGGTTTCTGTCCCCTCAGCCAAACAGACATGGGGTTATTTTTCCTCTTGTGCATCCATACAACTACCTGCAAAGCATAAAGCACAAGAAAAATTTCTTGGGAGCAACCCCCAAGAAAGTTACTGGACCCGAGCGTATAGGGATACGGTGCGGGGTAGACAGGGTTTAAAGGAGGTATTGCTGCAAAATGTGAAAAAGGCATCTTTTCAAAGTCCGACAAAATATTTTTTTTAGCATTTTCCGCTCATATTTCCTCGCCGACCAGCAACCCTATTCATTCGTGGTCACTTAAGTTTCTTATGGGTTGTTTGCACCAAATTTGTCTTGTGGCTTGTGCATCCAAGTAGGGTTCTAAGCATGTTTCTGATTTTTTTTTCTTTCTAAAAACCGTAAATGCAGTAAACTGTTACATCCCACAACGTTCCTATAACGCCTTTTTCAGATAACATCGAATACAGCACTAAAGCAAATAAATTCACTTCCTGTTTCACTTTTTTTTATGTTTATATTACATATATAAGCACAAGATAAGTAAGTATAATAAAGAGTGACCCTTAATTAATATCGGGGCTACACAAACTTAAAAGTAGAGAAGACATTTAGATCGTGTGTTAAGAGCCATAAGTTTGATTAAAAATAACTTCTTACTGTATGCACACAAAAATTAGTCAAACACATTGATAAAATCTAAAAAAAAACAACAGTTTTACGATATTATTTTAAATAAACCAATAGGAATACGTTTCGCGGCGATTTCGCAATTCGCGACCGTATGAACCTAGCTTTTGTCCAAGACTACATGGGACTACCAGGTCTTGATACTTGCAAAGAACATTGACCCGTGGTACTAACTTTAACACAACGAACCTACCAAATATTGTCTTTCGCACGGAGACAAACTATAAAAATGCCGATATGGTTGATATTACTACATAATGCATTAGTTATTTCCCCCGGTTATACAATAATAATAATGTCTAAGGGGTCCTGTCGTGGCTCAATTATGAAACATTAAAAACCAAGTGTTACCGCTGCTCTTAGAATATGATTTACTGATATACGGATTTTCTTTTTAATGCAAAATTGTATTGCTTTAAGTCACTACCTCACAATTTTCATTTATAACCATCGCCCAGTATCTATTTTCAATATTTGTATCCATGTTTTAAATATGTTAGGTTAATTAAAAGTCAGTTGTAAAATATCAAACGTTGTACACGCCTCCATCTATAACATTTTGTGTTAGCTAGGGCTGCCGCGACAACATACTACCTGGTTCTGCACCGAGATGGCGTCCCTGTCGTAGTTCTCTTCAATGTTCTACATGCTGACATGTACGATCTATTTAAATAGTATAGGCATATAGGTAACATCTGTATTTGTCTAACATTGTAGATATTGCATTACACAATCTGAAGTGATATCGAGGATTATTTTATTATTAATTTAGAATAACTTTATTTTTCTTTCATCAAAAGACTTGAAAATTAATACACAGCCACGTCTGTCTATGTTCTTTTAAGCTGTAAATGTTCGTTTCAATTACCTAAACAATTTGGGAGATATTGGGTTTAAAAAATATTTTTTAAATTTTTGATAAGAAAAATTTGGCGTCAAGATCTGATGAACGAACTCATCCAAGCCATTAACAAAATAAAGGTAATTCCCAAATTTGGTCTAAATAAGTGAAGTATTTTTTGAGTTACCGGTTGGATACACACACAAATATATATATATATATATATATATATATATATATATATATATATATATATATATATATATATATATATATATATAGGTATATATATATATATATATATATATATATATATATATATATATATATATATATATATATAGGTATATATATATATATATATATATATATATATATATATATATATATATATATATATATATATATATATATATATATATATATACATTTTAACTGACCTTGGATATGGGTTCCAGGGTCCCTAATTCGGGCTCATTTGAAGAAAATTTCCGAAAGTCTCACCGTCGATACCTCTCTATTAGTGAATTTTCTTGATGAAAATTCACTAAAAGTAATTTTTTAAGTTTTCACGGAAGTTTGAATCAGTCGAAGTAAAGAAGACCTTTAAATGTTACTGAAAAACCAGGACTGATTTCCTTAGCCAACGAACCTCTTCAAGCTATTTAGGCACCCACCAAGATACAATTGTTCACAAAAAGCTTATATGCAAAAATTTTTAAAAATTCACATGAAAATTAGCGCAAATATGCAATTTTTCTCACAAATATTGGCTTCAGTTTGTTACGCGAAAATTATAATTTAAAAAAAATCTCTGGACGCAGCAAGTGCGTTATGGTAGCGAATTTTCCTTAAAATATTTTTTATAGCAAATGTCTTTCTTTGATGAAAGCAGGCATCAAACTTGGTTGCCTATATAGTATAAAAAATGTATCATATTTCATCGAAATAAATTTATTGTAAATATATAAACATTTTTCAAAAGTCTGGATGCAGCAAATGTGTTATGGAAGTGCATTTCCATAAAAATGTTATTAATAGCAAATGCGAGCAGGCATCAATCTGATTATCGGTATAGCCCATATAGTAGAAACAATGTACTATATTTTATCAAAATTACTTATGGTTTGAAAATATACAAAAATTTTCCGAAGATAAACTTTAATGTTGCTTTCCTAACAAACAAAGCTTACGTTAATAGCAAATTGAGTTATTGAAATTTGAAGGATTTAATGAAAATTCGGTAAATTTTCAGATTAGCTCCCGAACGCTTTTCAAAAAATTGTTTTCAGAAATATTACTAGGACCCCACCTGGATGCACAAACCACGCAAAAAATGTCTGGTTCACACCCCCCCAAGGAAGTTACGGGACTGGGAGTGAATAGGGGTGCTAGGCGGGGTAGGTAGTAAAAAGGAAATATGAGCAGAAAAAGCGAAGAAAACTGCTTAAAAGCTGTCTATTTGAAGCCATATCCCCATTAAACTCCGCCTACACGAGGGGGGAAGGAAAATGCCTACGACGCAGCAGGACCCCCCCCCGCGCTTCGACTTGCGGTAGGGTTGGGGGTGGCTGCTTCGTCGTGGAGATTTTCCTCCCCCCTCGCGTGCATACAACCACCCTCGTTGCATAAATCACAAGAAACATTTCTTGTTCATACCCGCCAAGGAAGTTACGTCACCTGGGGGAATAGAGGTGCTGTGCGGGGTAGGCAGGGTTTAAGGGGGATATGGCTTCAAGATGTGAAAAAGACAACTTGCAAGCCCGTTTTATTCACATTTTCTGCTCATATTTCCTTTTTACTACCTACCCCGCCCAGCACCCCTATTCACTCTGGGTCCCGTAACTTCTTTGGGGGGTGTGAACAAGAATTTTTTTGGGATTTGTGCATCCAGGGGGGGGTCTAGGCAAGTTTCTGAAAACAGTTTTTTGAAAAGCGTTCGGGAGCTAATCTGCAAATTTACCGAAAATTCGCTACCAAAACGCACTTACTGCGTCCAAATTTTTTTCTTATAAACGCATCATATTTCGATAAAAAATGCAAAAATGCATTAATGAATTTGTTCTACGAAAATTAGCAAAAAAAAATTATAGACCGTTAAACCATAAACTTCACTAAACCTACAAATAAATATAAAAAAAAAAAGCATCAACCTAACTAAACTGATAGCCAAAGCATCAAAGAAAGGGTCTATTTGAAATGAATATTTTGTAAATATTTTAGTAAAATGAAGGGCAATGACGGTTGAATATGAAACTTAAGGATCTGCAGAACACTCTTCTTACAACATTTTCTTTCCACAATCGGAATTTGTTTCACGTTCTTTGCCTAAACATTGCTAATTTTGACGTTTAAAATTGCGAGTTTCACGTTTTGAGGAAAACTCCAAAATTTGTTTCTTTAACTGCCCATAACTTCTTTGTCTTTAAAGCTAGATACCTAGTTCACTTTTTATAATACAAACACGCGTACCAAATTTGGTTGCCCTTACTTTGTTATTTACGGACATATGATTTTTTTTTAGAAAGAAAACACAAAATTTTCCGGGAAAACCTGCTCCGATTTTCCTGGCTAACGAACTTATCCAAGCCACTTGCAAAAGGAAGGTACTCACCAAATTTGATCAAGATCGTTCCATTATCTTTTGAGTTATCGGTCGGATATATATATATATATATATATATATATATATATATATATATATATATATATATATATATATATATATATATATATATATATATATATATATATATATATATATATATATATATATATATATATAAACACAGATCTCATCATTAGCGAATTTAAAAAAAAATCGCTAAAAACTGCTTAATAATTTTTTAAAATTATAAAACGTTTATTTTTTCAATAACTTATTGAACATTTATTATTTATTACCAACATTTCACAAAAAATTTACAGAATAATAAATAACGTTAACACTAAAAAAATAGTTTCTGCAAAAACCTAATCTGTGATGAGAATAGAGAAAAATAATGGCAAATGTGTCTTTTTTTTAAGATAGCAGGTATCAAAGCTGGTTACCAGTATAACCTATATATAGTAGACATAATGTACCGTATTTTATGAAAATAACTTTTATTGTTTAAAAAAGGACAAAAAATTTCGAAAATAAACTTTAAATGTTCCCGAAAGAACCGGTCCGATTTTCCTGGCCAACGGACCTCTTCAAGCTTTTACCTACCTACCAAGATGTAATTATTTACGAGAAGTTTTTCGACGAAACTTACCAAAAAACTTATTAAACATTTATTATTAACTACCAAAATTTTACAAATATCTTACAAACCAGAATTTCTACTTAAACACAAAAAAAAATCTGCGAAAATTTTTCTTACAAAAAAGTTAGCCAAAAGAGTACGTAAAATTATATACCTACCTAATTTGTAATTAAGATTTTAAAAAAATGTTAAAGTTTTCACGGAAATTTTGACCAGTGGAAGTAAAGAAAAATATAAGCGGAAAAATAATACTCATATTTTCATGAAATAGTTTGAGATAGGAACCTTAAGTCTGCCACTGTAAAGTTTCATTTGCCATTTATGAAAAAGATGTATTAACTACACATGTATTATGCAAACGTAATAAACACAGGTAATCTTATCAAATAAATTATTTCTTACTTTTTGTACCAAACTTGATTTAAATATTTTAATATTTTTCTTCGAAAATTCACTAAATAATCACGTATTCTGGTCGAATCATGGTATGCGATTGTAAATCTAAATATTTACAAAACTGGAGTCAGTAGGTATCGGGAGTGATATACAAAACTTGAAGCAGATGGCATGCCCTTCACTTCTGAAACACAAAGATCAGGCTGCTCCGTTTGAAAAAATTGAGTTACGCGTATCTGTTTTTTTTTTCAAATTCAGTCACTATTTGTGAGCACCCTATATATGGCGTCTACATTTTTCGACGAATAATATAAACAAAAACCTGTCTGAATGTGTCACTTTCACGGGACTTTACTATCTATTGGTAAAAACGCCGTATCATAAGTTTTGATACGTGCCAAAAATGTGAAAAGTTGCAAAACAATTGATATAACTCGAAAACCATGAACGCTATCAAATTTCTTTTCCTTACGCACATTTGCAAATCGATGAAAAATGCAAAAATGCAATAGTATAAAGGATGTTCGAACATAAAAAGAAAATTTCTTTTACCAACAACTTATGGGCCACCTGTCATTGTCAAAATAATTTTGTAAGATACAGCTCAAGATACCCTATAATTAATGTATACAATTTTTATATTCGTTATTATACGAAATACGAGAAAAAGTACGTTAATTATGGTCTATCTTGAGTTGCACATTAATAAATTATTTTAATAATCACAGGCTCGCCCGTAAGTCGTTGGTCATACAAATTTTCTTTCTTTTTATCGGGCACCCCTAATTTTGTTGCATTTTTGCATTTTCCATCGAATTATAATGCATGCAAGGAAAAAAATTGATAGTGCTCATTGCTTCCAAGTTATGTAAATTGTTTTGCAACTTTTTGCATTTTTGGCGGATATCAAAAATTATAAAAGTCTGGACGCAGCAAGTGTGTTATGGAAGTGAATTTTAATAAAAATTTGTCTAATATCAAACATGTCTCTAATGCAAGCAGGCATCAATATCGTTACCGGTATAACCTATATAGTAGAAACAATGTACCATATTTTATCAAAATAACTTATTGTTTGAAAATGTACAAACATTTTCCGACAATAAACTTAAAATATTTCCGAGAAAGCTGGTTTCCTAGCCAATAAACCGTGGGTTAATAGCAAATTGAGTGATTGAAATTTGAGCATTTAATGAAAATTCGCTACCAAAACCCACTTACTACGTCTCATTTTTTCTTGCAAACATGCATCATATTTCGGTAAAAAATGCAAAAATGCAATAATATTGTAGGTATCATCAACGACTTATGGGCCACCTGTGATTGTCAAAATAATTTTATAAGATGCAGCAAAAACACCCTACAGTTAGCGTATACAACTTTTTCTCGTATCTTGTATAATAACGATTATATTGAACTTTATCTTAAAAATGCGTCATCCTGTATATATGTAAGCAGATAGAAACTGAAATTAACCCCGCATCTGGGTTTTAGGGGACTTAGTTTGCACTTATTTGAAGAAATATTTTCTAAAAAAAAATGCGGTATCCTCAATAGCAAATTTGTTATACAAAAATTCGCTAAAAAGTATAGACCATTGAACCACAAACTTAACTTAAACTACGAAAGCGATGGTCTATTTGACATGAATTTTCTGGAAATATTTTAATAAAATGAAGGACGATGACGTTTCGAGCTGAAACTTAAGGGTTTGCAAATCACTCTTACTGCAACATTTTCTCTACATAACCCGTATTGGTTCCAGGTTCTTTGCGTACGTGTTGCTGGCAGCCATAACTGCCAGGGAACGATTTTGTCGAAAAAAAAACCTGAAGCACGTCAAGTTTGCTAGTGAGGTGGACAACTTTTGACGCAAAATGTATAGCCCAAACTTTACCTTTCTAGCGCGGGTGTCACCCTCAAAATGTTTCAAATAGGAATAGGGGCATGTGATAGCTCGTTAAAAAGAACTTTTGATTTCCTATACATTGCTTTTTTGTCTTTGAAATTCGGTCTATTCGCTTAGAAGATATGGATTTTTGAAATATCACTAACGCATTTCCCGATAAAATCTTGACCTCTTGGTAGGAATTGCATTAGCAAGCGGAATGGATGAGCTCCATTCTATTTAATGAACACTCCTCTCAATCAATCAACAACATAGTTACCAGTGCTTTGCTCTTATTATGCAGCAAGTCAATAAGGTGTTAATGATCCAACCTAATTCTTTGAGTTTCGTGTTCAATTCCCGTTTTCTAACAACTGAGTTGATGTTGTAACGGAAATAGCCTGTAGTTTGCAAAGAACCACCGACTGTTATAAACATCACGTTCACCCAGCAGCCATTTACGGTCTGATTTAGCTTTTTCCCCCATGCTCTACTACCGTCTTTATCCTTTTGTATCTAACCTAATTGTTCGATTCACTTATACAGCTCGTTCAGCTTTTTAATGGAGATTTCGACTTTAGGTTTAGTATTATTGCATTGAACTGTAATACCGAATCGTTTGGATATAAAATCCTTATTACCTTATGGTGTTTTTATTTGAGGTATAGCGATTAATGTTTAATTTTGATCTTATTATTAATTATACTAAACTTACTAGCTGTTGCACGCAATTTTGTCTACATCAAACATTTCTGATGTGTACGACTTTATATTTAGTGAATTTTCGTAGAAAACCCAATCTATCCTTATCCAGCGTTCTAAGGAGTAGGCAGATTGAGGCCTTAGAGTTCTTTTCATTACTTTTCATAATTCCCCTATCTCTTGAAAATCGCTTAAGATCATAAGCCAACACGTCGAGTTTTATTAAATTCTAGACGCGGTTCACTCGAGAACCAAGTATATATAGTAACATATAAAAATTGTTACTAATCGCAGATGTGTTCTATGGGGCATAGTTTGCCTAATCATTAGAGATTTTTTTCTAGCAAATTAATGACAAGATCGTGACTTTTAAATTTTAAAAAATCCCTCCAATAAGCGCGCACTATGCCTCCTCGAACGCATATCCGGAGCCACTATCAAGAGGTTAAGGAAATATAAAAGGAAATGAACTCCAAGGCCTCGATCGGACTACCCCTTAGAGCGGTGGGTGAGAATATTGTTACGTTCTTCGGGGTTCTGGATTTGTTGACTAACAAAACATAGTTTTTCAAACTACTAATTTGTTACAACCAACTATTTTCCAACACCTCCATCAACTAAAGTATTTCTCTCTATTACTAAATGTAGAACAATAGAACTATATTTTACTATACGCGTTCTATGATCGCTTACTATACACCAACACCAACTCACTACTGACTGACCCCCTCTATCTTGGGCTTGCTTATTTATACTGTTCATAGAGATTCTAGACCTCTCTGCATTGTTCCACACCTGTCACTTCTGGTTCCTTTTAGAAATATAATTCCAGAAGGTTCGCCGTTTCCAACTCACTTTACAAGCTGCTTGTGACCATAGAAGTAACAGTGTTTATAAACTTATTCTCATAGAGGCAGGTGTGACACTGCCCCCTTCTTACATTCGATCGTCCCGGTCGAATTTTGATATTTCCTTTTATGGAGTGAGCCTGTGCTATGGACCACCTTCATCTTGCTCTTTGGGCTTCCCTGAATGCGATAGACAAAGTCATTGATCCTTTTGACCACCTTATATGGACCTTCCCAAAATTTCTGTGGTTTCGGTGACCGTCCCTGGCGCCGTACTGGCTTGTAGGACCACACCCGATTTTCTTCTTCAAAACCAGCTGAATAAGCTAGCACGTTATAACGGGTTTGCATGCAGTTGCTTTCTACTCGTATATGCATGCTGATAGCAGAATAAATGACTCATATTCTTGTCAATATGTCGGTGCTCTCTTCAAGTGAAATTCTTACGTGGCACCGGTTCTTCCGTACAACGACTCTTATCCTGGTGTTTCTATTTGCACAAATATCTTGTCAGGCTCCATTCTTCCCGTGGTCATCAGCTCTGTTCCAACAAATGTGTTCACTGTCCTTTTTCTGACGTACATGATATTTACACCCTTCGCCTTGTACTTCTCTTTCGCTTCGATCTGCTTCTGGCTGAGTAACTGGGTCGTCTCTCTCTCTCTCTCCCCCTCTCTCTCTCTCTCTCTCAGCTCTCTTCACTGAAATGACAATTTCACGGCAGACGTTGGTATTTTCCTCTACGGTGATTTTCCGTCCCACCAGGTTACTACCAGGCGACATTATTATTTCTTTACCGCCGATAGTCAGGATGTTAGTCCCAAGATCAAGTTTAGCGCCCTGACCTTGTAGCAAGCCAATTATAATCGTGTCTGATATGGCGGTGACTATAGCTCTCTGCTTTGCCTGCCATGTTCCAATTTGCAGCTTGACATCCGTTTCGCCAAATACCTGGATCCGATCACCACTGGCTGCATTTACTTTGTACACTCTGTCTGACTCTCTTACTCGCCATCTTGGTACCATGTCGCGGCGAATAGTCGTGCTGGGTGCTCCGGTGTCGACGTACATCTGGGTGTCAGAATCGCTAACCTGAGAAGTTACCGGCCTTAGCTTCACTTTCTCCCATGCGCGTGATCTTAGAGCCCAACATTCTGCTCGTATATGTCCCACCTTGCCGCAGTTACAGCAAGGCAGGACCTTTGAACAGTGATCACTTATTGGGTGCTTGTGAGGCGTAGGCCTTATCTGTTCTGCTATCGTCTCTAGTAGCTGCATGACCTTGGATGAATCTGTTTTAATTTCTTCTCCTACATGGAGACTGCGAACTCTCACATGACTTTCTGACGCATGCTTTGTCGCCTCAAACTCCAAAGAACGTGCCAAAGCATCGTCCAATTTTTTTGTCTTGTCGTCCCCAGGGCCTGTTGAGCGTCGGTATCCCTGATGCCGTCAATGAATATTTGCAACGACAGCTGATTCAAAAATCCACCGGTGCTGTGGGGTAAGCTAATCGTGTCGGTCTGACAACGTCGGCGTAAAGATGTTGGAGACTTTCCCCCAATTTCTGACAACGATTTTTCAACTGAAATCTATACAGCTGTTGTAAATGCTGATCGTCAAACCTCATGTGTAATTGATGTGTAATGCTGTCACAACTGAGCTGTTCCTCGCTGGGAATACCTTGGAGGAAATCTAGGGCATCACCTCTGACAACTACTCTTAACGAAGTCGCTTTCTCTCTCTCTCTTTCGCCGCAACCATTTGCGTAGCAGCGGCTTCAAACTGGCCGAGATAAATAGCCCATGGGACTGAGCCATCAAATATGGGGACTTTAATTCTTACGACGGGGCTATCTTCGAGTCTGTTGTTTGCCTTGGCTAGGGTATCATACTTATATTCTAACGGTTGTATTTTCCCATGCACCTCCGCTTGTATCGCTTGCACACTCACCAGCTTGTCATGTACATCGTCGCTGATACGGCTTGCTCGACTTTCTACTTGTTGGAAGATGTCTTCTTTTACCTGCTTTATACGTTCGTCCAGACATTAAATAACATTCTCAATTCTGCTCGCAGTTCTTGTAGAATTTTCTTTGTTTCTTTATGTCTTTGTCTGGCTTCTTCATATCTTTTTATAACTTCTTCTTTCGCGTCATCGTCCCTTTTTCTCAGCTTATCTTTCGCATCTTCATCTCTTTTTCTGATTTCATCTCATTTTCTCGCTCCTTCTTTCGTTTATTTAATCAATTTCAATAGCTGGCTGTCCATATTGGCTGTTGCACTACGTGTCTTGGGCATAGACATACTTAAAACTGGTACACAGTTTGTTCTGCCCCAAAAATACAACCGGTTTGTTACTTCGGACACCAATCTTCCAGATATTTCAGAAGTTTATACTTTGCTCAATGAATATTCTGGAAAATATATTCTTTAGCAGTTTGAAAATCCCACTTCTGACACCAGTTGTTACGTTATTCGGGGTTCTGGATTTGTTGACTAACATTGTCCGTAGAGATTCTAGACCTTTCTGCATTGTCCCACACCTGTCACTTCTGGCTCCTTCTAGAAATATAATTCCAGAGTGTTTGCTGTAACCAGCACACTTTACAAGCTGCTGTGACCATAGAGGTAACAGAGTTCATAAACTTAATTCTCATAGAGACGGATGTTGGGTTGTCGTACCTCGATTACGGGTTCTCAATCTGTCTACTTTCCAAATCTCGTTGGAGATCGTCTCTAAGGTCTCTGTGTGTTTAACCCTAGACTTGCCTCGTTATCAATGCAATTAGTTTGCTCAAGGTCTATTAAATAAGGTGATTTTGTAACAGTACTTATAGGGATCTGCGAATTAGAGGTATCAGCTGAGTCAGGTAATGGGGAAGTTAAATTATTTATTAAATTAATTGTCATTTTGTGTGTTTGTAATGCGGATATAATAGGATTTCAAGTCATCTCTTACTTAAACAATCGGGACGTTTTTTGATGTCGCTCGCTTCGCGGTTAATTCTGGTTTTGTGATTGTAACCCGGGGATATTATTTTGGCATTGTCTAAGTCTAAATACCACCAAGACGCTATCCCTGGTTTACAACTCCAAACGAGAATTAGCCGCGAAGCGATCGAAAGAAACGTCCCGATTGTTTAAATAAGACTACCCAATACTTGGAAACAAGTAATGAAGCAGAATCTATACAATAAAAATATCGACATATATTACCTTATTACACCTTTTTTTTTAATATAGTTAGAAGTATTCTGTTTAATGTATTCTATTATAAGGAAGAATTACGAAAAAGGGTAATCCATAGCTATTATGTGCTTTTTTACTTCTAAAGCTGTTTGCACTTGTCATTACAAAAATGTAGTTGCTCTATGCGATAATTTACTGTGTGTTTATTTTGAGTATCAGTAGTATGTTTTGCAAATATAGTTTTGCAGCGGGGTTATTTCTAAGTGCAGAAATATGTTCCTCGTATCTCGTATTAAAATTTGTAGAAGTTTGACTGATGTAGATTGCGTTACAGTGTGTACAGGATAATATATAAGTTCCATCTTTTGTCAAGAAACATGTATTTTCAAGTTAATTCTTTGGTTTTGTCTGACGAAATATACATCTCTGTTTAGTCAGCAAGAAAGGAACTATATTTTACATAAAAGTGCACAACCACCAAATATGTATGGCTATCCGAAACTTTACAAACCAAACATTCCAGTGAGGCGAGTAATTAGCTTTGTGAATACACCTAATCATAAGATAGCAAGCAGACTAGTTTCACTTATTAGAGAATACAGTTATATTCCAAAGTATTCAGTTAAACTAAACTAACACACAATTTATTTAGCTTAATTATTTTCCTAAACAGCAAATTAGTTTCGTTTGACGTTTGCAGCATGTGTTCTAAAATACGTCATAAAGAATGCTTACATCTACTAGAAAACATTTTACTACAAAATAACGTAAATGTTATTAAAAGACAAGAAGTGATCGTTTTCACGAATGTATAAAACAAAACTATTTTAAACTTAATAATAAAATATATATGCAAAATGAAGGCGCTCCTATGGGTAGTCCGTTGTCTCCTTTATTAGCCAACATATATGTCGAAAACTTAGAAAACCAAATCTCAACAACAGAAGTTTTACATAAGCTTTGTAGATATCAGCATGTTGTCAAGGTAACACTACAGAATTAAATTGACTTTTAAATTTTATTAATAATCTTTATACTAATATTAAGTTTACCCCAAGAGTAGAAGCTAACGATTATAAAAGTAGAAAAAATAATTCATATGACTTTTAAATACATAGGAAACCTACTTATACAGAAAAAATATACCAAACGATGCATGTCACCATTTTTAACAAAAGCTGTATTATTCAATGATATATCGCGCATTTTTAATACCTATGTCTGAAACCAATTTTGATAAAGAAATTTCAATAATGGCTACTCTGTGGAAATAATAGATAAGATGACAGAAAGAAAAGAATAACAACTAGCGCTTAATTTAATTTATCCAAATAAAGAGACACAAAAGATAACAAATATGTATCGACGACTTGTTTTGGGAACATTTCACAAATTTTGAATTCCTGTACAAATCCATAGGTAGCTTTTAGTGAATTTTCTTTAAAAAAATTCACTAACGAGGAGATCCCGACTTTTGAATTTTGGAAAAATTTCTTCAAATGAGCGCTAATTAGGCCCCACAGAACACATATCCGGGGTCAGTTTAAATTTATATATATATATATATATATATATATATATATATATATATATATATATATATATATATATATATATATATATATACATACATACATACATACATACATATATATATATATATATATATATATATATATATATATATATATATATATATATATAATATCACACCGATAACTAAAAAAATAATGATTTTGATTAAGTTTGGCGAATACCTTCCTTTTGCAAATGGCTTGGATAAGTTCGTTAGCCAGGAAATCGGCCTAGGTTTTCCCGGAAAATTTGGTGTTTTCTTTCGGAAAAAAAAATTATCTCCGGAATTAACAAAGTAAGGGCAACCACAAAACCACAAAATTTGGTACGCGGGTTTATACCACCATAGGTAACTCACCTACCAAAACTTAGCTCTATAGGTCCAAAGACAAAAAAGTTATAGACATTTAAAGAAAAATAAATTGGGGTTTTCCTCAAAACGTCAAAGTTGCGATTTAAAACGTCAAAATTGGCAACATTTAGGCAAAGAACTTAGATCTAATACGGGCTATGGAAAGAAAATTTCTCAAGAAGAACGTTTTACAAACCCTGAAGTCTTAGTTTCAACCGTCATTGTCCTTCATTTTACTAAAATGTTTCCTGAAAATTCATTTCAAATAGACCCTTTCTCTGATGCTTGGAAGTATTCTTAGCTATAGAGTTTAGCGTTTAATGGTATATAATTTTTGTCGAATTTTCGTAAAAAATCAATAAAGGTCAATATATCCGTTATTATACAAGATATGAAAAAAAATTGTATACATTAATTATAGGGTGTCTTGAGCTACATCATAAGAAATATTTCTACAATCACAGGCTGGCCAGTAAGTCGCTGGTGATACAAATTTTCTTTTTTTTTTTCAATCAAACACGCCTTATGTTATTGCATTTTTGCATTTTCCATCGAAATATAATGCATGTTTGTAAGAAAATAAATTCTGGACGCAGCAAGTTTGTTATTCTTTAATTCAATTTTATACTGCCTGGTAAATTTAAACAGCGAAACGGGGTACAGAAAAGAAACCAAAGCTTTGTGAAACCAGAGAAATATTCTTTGTCTGTATTTAGTATGGAATAATTTCGCCCAGGGCAATAACAATTTAATGAATATTTTAGATTGCAGTCCTTACGGAAGAGAATTTGATCAGTAAATTTAAATGCATGTTATATTCACTGCAAGTTTACTGACAAAACGATCCTTACGTATAAAAAATCTGAATTGGGTTCTCCCAGGTGTACTTGTCAATGGTCACAGTACCCAAGTCTCATATAGTTTACATTACGTATTTTAAATGGACTTTAATATCTGTAAATAAAAGAATAATCGTTAAAAGAGATATGTCGTTATCAACTTCTGTGTACCTACATAACTTCAGAAATTCATTGAAGTGTTAAATCGAAAATTGCAAAAAAAGAATTCTGTCTGCCTTACTTCTCTAGTAAAGACAACCCAAGCTAAATGAATAAAAAGGCAACTCTGGTATCTCCCATGTGGATGTTATATCTCTTATTCTCAGACTCTTCACAGACGCCGCGTCTGATGTCGAGAACTGGCCTAGTTCTGAAGCTGTAAGAAATTTACTTTGATCCCTCTATAGAATTTACTCATCTTGTATGGTTTCTCCTAATCCCCGGTGGCCTGTTTGTTACCAGCATCAGAGGATTTTTGAGTTTGAGCAGCAAGAGATTGATATGGTAGAATTACAGACGGATTAACGATAGTGTTTGAAGTTAGAATTCACCCCCACACAAGTGTAAATCCACTGTGGTTGCTTTTATTTGTCATTTCCTGTAGCAACGAATGTGAGTGACATGTTTGTTTATTGCAAAAAGTTGTTACCGACACAGAGTCCTATAAGTAAAGCGTGTTCACATAATGCATCAGGAAATTTAGAACGATGATTCCTCATTAAGTTCAAAGGTTGTATTATTAGTGAGTTTTTATTTAAAAAATTCACTAATAGAGAGGTATCCATGGTAAGACTTTTGGATAATTTTTTGAAATGAGCGCAAATTAGGGCCTCTAGAACCCGTATCCGGGGTCAGTTTCAATTTTTATATGTATATATATATATATATATATATATATATATATATATATATATATATATATATATATATAATATATATATATATATATATATATATATATATATATATATATATATATATATATATATATAAATATATATATATATATATATATATATATATATATATATATATATATATATATATATATATATATATACAGTGTGTCCCAAACTGGATGGGAATGTATTGCTATCTCCGTTAATATTAGAGATAAGGAGATGCTTAAATTATAAATGTTTTGTAGAATTTTAAGCTCGTTCCAAATATGACTTGTATTTTGCCCTGCCTCTTTTCGTTTTCGAGTTATTTTTTAAAAAACAAAATTTGTCGATTTCTTTTTCTTCAATATCTAAGTAGGCATTGATCTGACATGTCTAGGACTTGCATGTTATCAGGACACTTTTTGCAGAGTAATCTTTTTGTGCTATTCTCAACTTTGGTTTGTCATTTGTTTTTATTATGGCAGCCATATTGGATTTTTTGCTCATGTGATAGCGTGTTAAAAAAGCTTTCCAATGGTGTACAACATGCTTGAGAAAACTTGTAATTGCACTGGCAATTTTGAGAAAAACCGGTTTAAGGATAGTAGGCTATAAAATCCAATACCAGAAAACAAATGACAAAAAAAACTAGTTCAAAAAGCAGTAGGCCATGGAGTCTAACAATAGAATTCTACTTTTTACATAATTTTCCGTAATGATTCACGATAAAAAAATATTGTGATTTAATTTACAATACTTAATTAGATAATAATGCTAGGTAATATTATGTGAAACAGCTTAATAACGAAACCCAGCAATGAAAAATAGAAACATAAACTCCACAAACCAACACAATTAGAAACAGAACTCAACAAATAATAAAATAGAAACTTAAAAATACACTAAATAGAAAATTGTTCAATATGGCCACCGTTTTGTTCAATCCACTTTATACACCTTTTTGAAACATGCCTGCAAACTCTGGTGAGGGTGTTTCGGTTAATATGGTTTATGGCTTCCGTGATTCTGTTTCCTAGTTAATTGATATTTTGTGGTGGATCGAATTTATACATATCATTCTTCAGAGTACCCCAAAAATAAAAATCTATAGGTATTGTATCCGGACTTCGAGCACACCATTGAACCAGCCCATTGTTATAAATGACACGATTATTAAAATTTTGTTACAAAAATTCTTTGACGATCCTAGCATTGTGAGCTGGACAACCGTCTTGTTGGTACCAAATCTCGTCTAAATTATCATTAACTATTCTAATTGTTGGTAAGATATCATTTCTCAATAGATTAAGATACATTTCCCCAATTAAATTATTTTCAAAAAAGAACGGACCAACAATGAAGCTACCTTATTTTTTTTTAAATTAACTGTCTAATCTACAAATAAAAATACCAGTTTTTTACCTAATAAGCCGCACCAAACATTAATACCAAATCTGTCTTGCAATCGTCTCTCTTCCTTTATATGGGGATTTTCATTTGCCCAATAATGCCTATCATGGCGATTATACACACCACAATTTGTAAATCTGGATTCATCAGTCCATATTATTTCCAAATGAAAATTTTCATCTTGCTGACATTGTCCTTGATCTGCAGAATTGAAGTCACCTAGGGTAATCGTCAGCATTTAAGCCTTGTACGATTGTAGCTTTGTATGGATTGTAATGACTTTGTTTAAATACACGGCGTACCGTACTTTTTGGAACGTCAATTTGTTCACCATAAAACCGAACAGATTGCAGAGGGTTTTCCTTTGAAACCTGTAAGACGGCATGATTTCTTTCTTTATTTCTAGGCATTCGTAGTTTCTTTGCGTGGCAACTACCGTCGTTCAATAGACTGGTCACTATCCTGCGAAATATTTTGGTGTTTGGTTGTCGTCTTTTTGGGTAGTTGTTTTGATATGAATTTGCAGCTGCCTCAGTATTTCGGTTAGAACGAATATAACATTTCAACATGAAAAATATTCTTTATTACTGAACATGTTGTTGAATAATATTTAAAATAAACAGGAAACAAACTATTTAGTACACAATTTTAAGCAACGTGTTAAATACACCTCAAATTGTTCAGATAATTAAGAATGACAGTATTCTTAATTGTCGCGATAGTGTTATTTCCATAGCAACCTTTCTTCTGTTGTTTTTCAGTTGACTTACGTTTAAAAATCAAACAATTTTCAAAGGCGTTTTCGTAAATCATGTATCTGCTTTTTATTGAGTTTTGTTGGTAAATTTAGTTATTAATCAGGTTTACATATTTAATTAAATAATAAAATTTTTTTTGGGATAATGTTGTAATGGAAAATATCATTTGAAATAATGGGTCGATTCATTGGTGTGCTCAAAGTTCCTATTTTTTATCGTGAATCATTACGGAAAATTATGTTAAAAGTAGAAGTCTATTTTTGGACTCCATGGCCTACTGCTTTTTGAACACTTTTTTTGTCATTTGTTTTCTGCTATTTGATTCCATAGCCTACTATCCTCAAAACGGTTTTTCTCAAAATTGTCAGTGAAATTACAAGATTTCTCAGGCATGTTGTACATCATTGGAAAGCTCTTTTCACAGGCTACCACATGAGCAAAAAATCCAATATAGCTGCCATAATAAAAACAAACGATGATACGTGAAGCTCAAAAACAAATGACAATCAAAAGTTGAGAATAGCACAAAAAGATTACTCTCTAAAAAGTGCCCTGATAATGTGCAAGTCATGTCACATCAACGCCTACTTAGATATTGAAGAGAGAGAGAGGCCTATCTGGAGTATCAATAGTATGTGTTGTAAATGTATATTTGTCAGGGTGGTTATTTATAAATGCAGAAATATGTTCTTTGTTTCTGTAATGACTATCAGTGGTCTACATATGACACTTTATTGGTGATATCTTTTTATGCATGCTCATTTTGGAGAAGAAAATAATTTTGTTGGCACAACATACAATTTGTTCTAAAATTAATCAGTTGTATTTTACTAAAACCAAGCGTTTTAATAACAGTTCGAATCTGAGAAAGAGAGGTTAGTCTCTTTTTTTTATATATGCCACTTAGGGATGTTGTCTGGAAAGCTAGACTAAATTATGGGATATGTAGATATCACGTACGTAGTATTCATAGTTGTACAGCTATTCCCAAATAAAAGAAAAATTATTCATAACTTTCATATTGATTAAGAAGACCCGGTATATTATAACATGTTTGTGCTTACATGAAATTTTCAAAAGAATTTATGTCACATACCTCACACTATATAACTAGTGTTTTCTTTCTCTCTAAAATGAAATTGTTAGATAGATATGATAGATGATTTGGTCTATTACACTTGAATAAATACAAAATGATGCAGAGACTGTTTTTGTAATGTCCAATAAAAAAAGTAACCCAACTAAGAAAATAGCAGAATCGAACAGGAAATAAACAACTTACTACGATGAGTAGTACTTGTTTTTCTCAATCTTGAAAAATTTTTAGAAAAAAAAGTTGATGTGGTTGTCTACGATTAGGATATTGAATTGATCATTGAAGTTTTGCTGTGCATAAATTGTTAAAATAGTATTCATTTTACTATTTGAGAATAAATTGTGTCATGACATCTTAACACAATAATTAACTTAAAAATAAACGAGGATGAAAAATATTTAACATTGGAATAAACAAAAACAACATTTTACATCCGGCATTGCATGTATTAGTGAATTTTCGTAGAAAAAATCACTAGTGGGGAGATCCCGAATTTTGAATTTTGAAAAAGTTTTTGCAAATGAGCGCGAACTAGGACCCCTAGAACCCATATCCGGGGTCAGTTTTAATTATATATATATATATATATATATATATATATATATATATATATATATATATATATATATATATATATATATATATATATATATATATATATATATATATATATATATATATATATATATATATATATATATATATATATATATATATATATATATATATATATATATATCTGTCTGTGTCTGTGTGTGTGTGTGTGTGTGTGTGTATCACACCGATAACTCAAAAAATAATGGGCCGATTTTGATAAAATTTTGGATGTACCTTCCTTTTGTAAATGGTTTGGATAAGTTCGTTAGTCAGGAAAATCGGACGAGGTTTTCCGGGAAAATTTTGAGTTTTCATTCGAAAAAAAAATACCATCTCCGGAATTAACAAAGTAAGGGCAACCACATTTGGTACGCGGGTTTATATCATTATAGGTAAGCCACCTACCAAAATTTAGCTCTGTAGGTTAAAGGACAAAAAAGTTACAGGCATTTCAATAAACATAAATTTGGGGTTTCCTCAAAACGTCAAAGTCGCGATTTAAAACGTCAAAATTGGTCATATTTAGGCAATGAACCTGAAACTAATATGATCTATGGAGGAAAATGTCTCAAGAATAATGTTTTACAAAGCCTGAACTCTTAGTTTCAATCGTCATTATCCTTCATTTTACTAAAATATTCCCAGAAAATTCATTTCATATATACCCTTTCTCTGATGCTTTAGCAGTAGTGTTGGCTATACAGTTAGTTTATCTTTTAATGGTATATCATTTTTGTCGAATTTTCGTAAAAAATCATTAAAGCTCAATATATCCGTTATTATGCAAGTTACGAAAAAAGTTGTGTACATTAATTATAGGGTGTCTTGAGCTACATCTTAAAAAAGTTTGCACAATTACAAGCTGGCCCATAAGTCGTTGGTGATTTTAATTTTCTTTTTTTAACGAACACGTCCTATGTTTGCATTTTTGCATCTTACATCGAAATATAATACATCTTTATAAGAAAATTCGGGACGGAGCAAGTACATTATGGTAGCGAATTTTCATTAAATGCTTCAAATTTGAATCAATTTGCTATTAACCTATATTTTTAACGAACACGTCCTATGTTATTGCATTTTCCATCGAAATATAATACATCTTTGTAAGAAAAGAAATTTAGGACGCAGCAAGTGCGTTATGGTAGCGATTTTCATCAAATGCTTCAAATTTGAATCAATTTGCTATTAACCTATAAGGTTGACCAGAAAACCAGTTTTTTCGGGAACAATTTAAGTTTACTTTCGGAAATTTTTCTACATTTTCAAACAATAAAGTTATTTTGATGAAACATGGAACATTGTTTCTAATATGTAGGTTATACTGGTAACCAAATTTGATGCATGCTTTCTTATATTTGCTTTTAAAAACATTTTAATGAAAATTCACTACCATAACGCACTTGCTGCGTCCAGAGTTTTAATATCATTTCATTTAAAATTCGATTTATTCACCTTCTGATTATATATATATATATATATATATATATATATATATATATATATATATATATATATATATATATATATATATTGTGAGGGGTCAAATCGGGATAAGGTTATCTTTCCCTAATATGGGGAGGTTCCCACGGGATAACCTTATCAATACGGCTTTATTTACGGGATTTGCTCAGGCGCCAGCAGCGTGGTTTAAGGGAAGACGCTGCGCTCCCTCAGGACTATATCTCTCTCCTCGGTTGTTATTTACAGATACACGGACCCGGGGTACACTCCAGTGGAGACAGGGTTCGCCTAAGTCCTCAGGCAGAGTCCCTCAGGACTCCCTAATTATGGCCTGTATATTAGAGATCAGAATGTTGTGTTATGTTGGGGTGGATTGGTTGGGAAGCTTTAAATGAAATACCGTGTAAAACAAATAGTCTATTTACAAAAGTATTGGTGGGGAAATATTTACAAAATATATACAAAGAAATATTTACACAAGGGATTCTCCCGGTATACCCCACGTTTAAACTAACTTAGTTGACAACAAATCAATTTATTAGAGACCAGAGGCAGAAACTGAAATATTCGCGAGTTATACGGACGGTATCACGAATAGGGGTAGTAAACTCGCGGCTTGTAAGCGGGCAGAAGCGTCCCAGGATCGCCAAAGCAAGGTAACGGACAGGTGGTCGGTTTAAGCAGGCATGCAGTATGTGAAAAAGCCAACTCTAGGTGCAATATCAAGATCAGCTAACGGCTTGCTCTACTTTCTACTATCACTTAATTAATTTCGGACCCTCAAGCATGCGTTGCAGTCATACAGACTCTCTACGACCGGAGGAAGTGTCTCCCTAGGGAGTTGGAAATTTCCCTTCGACAAAATAAAGGAAGTCCTCACTATCAAGTTAAAAGAAGACACAGCCTCCAGGCGGTGCCTTCAGGACGGTCGGGATACCGGGTATCGCCAGACTGTTTCGATCGCCAGGAGTGGTGGAGACCTACTGCAGCCCGAAATATCCCGTCTGTCGTCCAGATCCAGGAGCACGAGAGCTGCGCCACGGGAGACCGCTTTGGGATGATGTGATCGTGGCTAGTCCGCCCCCCGAGTTCACATCAACGTGCAGTCGGCCGTTTTGCTAGTGCTCTCGCATTCTCGGGAAGACTCCAGTCCAGGAACGCGAGCCCCTGCTCCCCCAGGTCGCCCCGCGGATACAGACAGAAACGAACGATGGGCCTATTTATCCGAAGCTCCCTTGCTGCCGTCTCTCTGAAATAAAACCACTAACAAACACAACAACATTCAATATCTTTTCCACACCTGGATTTTTAACGTCACCTCTGGCGAAGGCCACCAAGCGCGCCTAGGTGTTCGCCGCCAGAGAGAGTCGTCGATCCGTGGAAAACCCCTTTCATACAGGCCCTCCACCGTACTGCTACAGAGACAGCGACCTACCCAAACAAAGCGGAAATGAGCGGCCTGCTGAAGACGGCGTTCTCCACTTGCCACAGCTGCTAACTCTACTAAGCTGGTGCACCTAACGAATCGCGGCGTACTCTCCCACGGCCGGCCTGAAATACACAATAAAACCCAACACCAAGAATCAAGCCGCGGACGGTGGCTGCTTCCTCTCTGCGACCTGGCTCTGCGCTCGCTGAAAGAGAACTAAACTCCCACGGTCGGCCTGCTGGATTCGCTACTGAAACACACAACAAAACCGAACACCAAGAACGAAGACGCTGACGGTGGCTGCTTCCTCTCCGTGACGGCCCCTGCGACTGCTGAAAAAGAACTAACTTGTCGAGCGCGTTACAGTCGATATATCCAGCTCTTGCACGGCACGCAAAGTATGCGCTGCGAGGTGCGCATAGGTATGTAGTGGACCAGACCAGCCGTCCCTGCTTTCATCGCTTCGCACACCGCAGGACCCGCCTGGGCGACAACACACCGGTACCATGCCTGCCCCGCTCTCGAAGCTATATTTTATCAAACATTTACGAATATTTTAATAACAAAAATAAATTAAATTAAATACAGATGGTACGGATCTATTCCCCTGTTAACTCATTAGATTTCTAATGGCCATTACGTCACTTCGTGACATCCTCCTGTCTTCTCCTGAAAGAAAAAACGAAGTTTTTTCTTCCACATCCCGACCTCACCGGTCCTCTGGTCCCCAATATAACAATATTAATACAGGAAAATAACAGGCATACCAATATGTCGAGAAAGAATGCACATAATGTACCCTCAAAGAAAAGTTTCTCTTTCCTGTTTCATATAAGCAAGCAGTCTTACTCAATACACCTTTAAACTAAATCAAACATCTTTTAAAGCAAGAATAAATAATCAGTATGTGTAACGGAGAAATGATATCAAATTTCTAACCATATTCCCTGGGTATGAGTATGCGCAAAATGTCTTAATAATAATACAAATATATTCTTAAACTAAATGAAACGTGTTTCAAATGAAAATTAGATAATTATAAGGCGCACCAGGGAAATTATACTGTCAAATTTTCCATCATAACCCCTGGGTATGTGCAACATCTCATAATTAAAAAACGAAATATTCTTAAACTAAATCAAACATCTTTGAACGGAAAATTAAATTATTAAAATTCGTAAGTAAACAGAAAATAAAACATATCCTTAAACTAAATCAAGCATCTTCGAACGGAAAATTAAATAATTAAAGTTCGTAAGTAAACAGCAAATAAAATATATCCTTAAGCTAAATTTAAACAATGCTCCAAACACAAATACGGAACAGCTATCTCCGTAGAGGCACTGCGACGCGTCTATATGCAATATCGCTTAATTTAAGAAAATAATCAAAAAGGAAAATGCAAGTTAAAACTAAATTAACCTAAGCGTAAATAAACAAATCGTTCAGATTTACCACACCCGAAATTGATAGCTTCTCGCCTCAAATGAATTGGGAGCTATTTGAACGGAACTTAGCACAAAATGTCTGAGGATTAGGTTGAATACACTATGCTTAAGCTAAATAATAGTCAATGATAGTCTCACCCACAGTCTCCTCGAGTGGCACTCCTAGAAGTGTCCCACACTCCCGTGTCACACACTGCACCTAGTACCTGTCGCCTGTCCATCCAGTCGTGCAGCCGCACGTGGCCCTCTGCGTCGGGTCCATGGAGCGCCGGCTGGCATCAGGCGATACGGCCTGCCCTGGTAGCGGCACCCATCCCTTGAGGTGGCCTCCAACTGTTCGGGATTGCTGGTTGGCAACTCCTGCAGTTCCCATGGCTTCGGTCGTTCCGCACCAGGTTACACTGGGTAGCTACACCTGCAACCTGGGGCGTACACTGCGTGGCTCTGTCGATAGTCCTCTTCTCCATGACTACATTTGGTTTTCCTGGGTCCTGACAGGAACATTTTCGGGGCCTACTGCCCACTTTTCCACCTTGGGAGCATTTAACGGCTACTCACACTGGTAACGGGTGTGTCCAGACTGACCACACCTACAACATAAACTCTTCTTCGCCATCGGTAAATACTTTGGTTTTACGGGAACAATTTCGTCGATTCTGAATGCGCCTGCTGCTGAATATGCATGGATAAAGTGTAGTTCTGGCGGCGACGGCGGCGACGCATTCACTGTCTCTGGCTGCTTTGGTGCGTGAAACTTTTTCAGATCTTTCACATGTATATGTTTCAGCAGCTTGCCCTTGGTATCCCGGAGGTCATACACCACCGGCGATACTACTTTGACCACCGTATACGGCCCAGAATATTTCGCAGCGAGCTTTGCGGCAAAACCACTGGTTCCTTGGGATAACGGATGTTCCCGGCGTAGCACCTGTTCACCAACTTTGCATTGCCATTCCCTGCGACGCAAATTGTAGTGGCGACTTTGTTGGGTGAACGCCCTTGCCAGATTCATTCTTACTAACTCGAATGTTTCTCGCAGCTTCTTCAGACGGTTATGACGGTCTTCTATTTCTTCCGGCGTCGTCTCCGGCTCCTCTGGCTGACTCTCCGGCGGTATTTCGCGTTCAGCGTGCACCGCGCCGGGGACGGTCAGCTCTCGGCCGAAGTTCAGGAAGGCTGGGGTGAATCCGGTGGATTCCTGTTTGGCCGTGTTGATGGCGAACCCCAGTTCAGGCAATCTTTCATCCCACTGTCGCTGATCATGCTCGCAAAACTGAGCGATCATGGTTTTCAGCGTGCGATTCGCCCTCTCCACAGCATTGGCCTGGGGAGTGTATATTGGGGTCAGCCTCTGGGCTATCCCTAACTCCTTCAGCCAGGCCTTGTGTTCATGAGACACTAGTTGTTTCCCGTTGTCCGAGATCAGTGTCCTGGGGCAGCCGAACTTCGTGATGACCATCTCAAACAACGCTTTGTTGACGGCGGGGGCGGTGGCTTTCCTCAACGGTCGGCATTCTACCCATTTCGTAAAACGGTCTTGGGCGACAATAATAAAATTATGCCCCTTTTTGGACCGAGGCAGAGGTCCCACTAAATCGACGCAGACGGTTTCCCATGGTGTCTTGTTCGAGGAAGGCTGCATCTTCCCGGGGGTCTGTTGTTGGGAGACTTTAAACCTCTGACAGCGATTACATTGCCTCACATAACTCGCAATTTCCCGAAACATCCCTGGCCAATAGTAATGACAAGCTATACGGGCAATGGTTTTTGAAATGCCCATGTGCCCGGCGGTCGGTTCGTCGTGGTTCTCTCGTAGAATTCGGCCACGCACGTCCTTAGGGATGCACAATTTCCAGGGATCGCTCAGCTCGGGCTCGCTTAAGTTGTATGCGTCCCAAAAATGTCGATACAGGCTTCCGCCCCTGATGGAATAGTCGGGAAATGCCTCCGGGTTCCTTTCCACCTGGTCCAACTTACGTCTGTACCAGGAACAGCTTGCTTCCTCCTCTGTGAAGCAAATATTCTCTTCCGCGGACTCTTCACAGCTCTCCAACGGTGAACGGGAGAGGGCGTCCGCTACACGGTTTAGTGCCCCTCGTCGATATTTTATCGTGAAGTCGTATTGTTGTAGAAATACGCTCCACCTGGCCACACGCCCAATCGGGGTTTTAATCGTTTGCAACCACCTAAGAGATTGGTGGTCTGTCAGTACTATAAAATGGTACCCCTCCAGGTATGGGCGCATTTTTTCAATCCCCCATACCACCGCTAGGCACTCTTTTTCCGTCACAGAATAATTTTTCTCGGCAGGGCAGAGCGTCCGGCTGGCATACGCGATGACTTTCTCTGACCCATCGATGTTCTGAGTCAGAGCTATGCCTAAGCCATTATCACTGGCATCAGTTTGCAGGACGAATTCTTTCGAAAAGTCCGGGCAGGTCAATATCGGTGCCTGAGTGAGTAATTTCTTGAGGTCTTTAAACGCCCCCTCTTGCTCTTCACCCCAGTGCCATCGGTTCTTCTTCTTCAATAGCTTGGTCAGGGGGGTCACTACCTGTGAGAACTGCGGAATGAAGCGGCGGTACCACGAGGCGACCCCCAAAAATCGACGGACGTCTCTTACAGTTCGTGGGGTCGGCATGGCCTCGATAGCCTCCACTTTATCCGGATCGGTGCTGATGCCATCCGACGTCACAACATGCCCAATATATTTCAGCGACTTCCTGCAGAAGTGACATTTTTCCGGGTTCAGCTGCAAGTTACTCTGCCTCAGCCTTCGGAACACTTCCCTCAAGTTCTCCAGGTGCTCCTCGAAGGTCTCTCCCATTACGATAACGTCGTCCAGGTAGGCGAAAGCGTGCGGTTCCATATCGGGGCCTATTATAGTATCCAACAGCCGCTGGAACGTCGCTGGAGCCGAGTGAATTCCGAAAGGCATGACTTTGAACTGATACAACCCCCTCCCCGGGACGGTAAAGGCGGTGATGGGCTTACTTGTCGGCGACAGAGGGATTTGCCAGTAGCCCTGCTTCAAATCCAGACTGCTGATGTACTTGGCCCTGCGAAGCTTGTCGAGTATGCCCGATATATATGGCAGCGGGTAGGCGTCCTTGACGGAAACCTTGTTAACTTCCCGGAAGTCCACACAGAAGCGGTATTTCCCATCCTTTTTCTTAACCATCACCACAGGTGAGCTCCATGGGCTGTTAGAAGGTTCTATAATTCCTTCTTCCAACATCCTGTCGACCTCGTCGTTAATGACCTGCTGCATTTTCGGGTTTTGTGGGCGGTATCGCTGTTTAATAGGTTCTCTCCTCGACAGGCGGATATGATGTTGTACTCGGTCAGTAGGGCCAGTTATTCGTTTGAAATATCCAAGTTCTTTCTCTAAGAACAGATCAAGTTGACGTCGCTCTCGGGGGGTCAATTCCCCCAAGGTGTTCGTTTCCATAGTATGTATTGGAACTACGGGCTGGGGTGGAGTTGCTGACGCCAGCAGTTCTCCATCGAGGTAGGCTTTAGCGGTCGGTAAATCTATACGGAAGTCGTACTTCCCCAAAATATCCATCCCCAACACTAGGTCTACCGGGAGGTGAGGCAGATACAACAGCTCCCCTTGTATCTTCTTACTACCCAACATCAATTCAGTCACGTACATTTGTTGTACGGAAACCAGTCGTCCATCGGCGATGCGGGTGTTTACGTCTGGCAAGGAGACGGCTTGTAAATAATCTGCGCCTATTTCCTCAAGTGCGGTACCGCTCAGAAAGGACCGGGTCGCCCCTGTGTCCAGCAAAGCACTGAAACACGTCTGGCCTATCCTTGTCCTGACTATGGGTCTGTTGTCAGTTTGAGATCGTCTGTCAATGGCCGAGGTGTCGTTGGGGCGGAACTGCAGGAGTCTCGGCCCTCCACAGTTCCCATCTAGTTTCCCGGACATTTGCAATCCCGGGATAACACTCCTGTCTTGCCACAGCGTGAACAAAACAGTCGTGGTGCTTTCTGACACTGGCTTCTCATGTGTCCTGTCTCACCACAATTCCAGCAAGTCGTACGCTCCATCGCGAAACGAACCTGCTTACTGGTTTCCGGACGGTTAGTCGTAGGCGAAGTCGGGGGTGTAAAACGGTTCTTAACGGGGGAACTAGTATTCCCACTTTCTTGCTCATTAGAAGGAGGCCGGCTAGGCTTTGGTGGGCCCTCCTTGGTATCCTTCAGTTCCTTCAACATCGCCTCAATTGCCTTTGTTTTTTCTATGAACGTACGTATGTCTGGCACGTCGCAATTCCAAAGCATCTGTCGGAATTCTGGGCGCAGATTTCTTCGTAACCAATTCAATTCCTGTTGCCTGTTGATGTTTCCGTGCCGGCGTATGAGTGTCTGTAGCTCCGTTATGTAGGTAAACACGGACTCACCGGCTTTGTGTAAACGTCGACTGATTTCAGCTTCTAAATCTACGAAGTAGTTTGCCGGGAAATAGAAACGCTTGAAATCCTCGATAAAGTCTTCCCACGATGTCCAGTACGCCCTATTATTTCGATACCACAGCAAGGCTTGACCTTCCAAGACCTGTGGCAACACTGGCAGAAGGCGGTCCGAAGATATGTTAAAGTGCAAGCGGATTTCTTCTAGCCGTTCTAAAAATGCTACGGGGTCAGACCTGCCCTGGAAATGCAGGTTCCACGCAAACAGATTGAGTGGTTCTGGTTGCCAAAATGTCGCAGTGTTGGTCACAGGTGATATTGGCGGCGGGAATGGCTTTTGCGTAGGCGGTGTTAGGTGCCCGATTAAGTTTCCCGTTCGTGGTGACGACGGCGGCGATGCGGTAACGTTAGGCAGTGAGGCTGCCTCGGTGTGCGGCGGTCTTCCTTCACGCAAAAATTTAATCAATTGCCTTCTCATTTCTTCAACCGTTGTCTGGGGTCGTAGGCAAAACCTCGCTAACCCTATTTCCAGTTCAGGCTTCTTCAGCCTGTATATCCATCCTACCCGGCCGTCAAATAGGTCCGGGTCGGACTTCTCTTGAGGTTCAGGCTCGACGGCCTTGTCCGTTTTCGGGTCTGACATTGTTCAGTACAGACAGCAAGGCGGCAAGACGGCGCTGCGAAGCTGTCGAAGAGGTTAACGCGGTGTTAGGATGAAACGGGTCGGATCTGTCACAGTAGTTTCCCTCGATCAGCAGTGTTTAAAAAAAATAATTATAAACACAAAACAACAAAACAAAAGATAAAAATCGGTATAACAAAATTCTCTACAAGTTAACCAAAAAAAAAACTATATATTAACGCTAAACTTAAGATGTTGATTAAAAGGAAATGTTACACTCAAAGCAAACAATCGTATTACGTACTGCAATAAACAAACATTCAAAGCTAGCGTGAAAACAAAAGTTAATTATTACTACCACAAAAATATTGCAAGATCAACAGCTGATTACAAAGAATTCTACTAAAAGCAAGATAAATTAATGTCACGGTTTCACAAAGTATTGATGATACGGCGATTGCTATCGTAGATAACAATATTGTAATTCCTTTTTAAATTCTGCCTCTGTTTCAAACTAAAAATATACCGAATTCTTAAGATACAGGTAACATATCTTATCGACACTTTTCCAACAACTCTTATCACAATTAACGATAAACTATGTACATTAAAATTTAAAAATTCAAAATATTTACGGCTACTTCCCTAAATCCACCTTTCTCTAATTTAATTTACTAACTTAGGTCCCTGCTCGCAGGTGCCATTTGTGAGGGGTCAAATCGGGATAAGGTTATCTTTCCCTAATATGGGGAGGTTCCCACGGGATAACCTTATCAATACGGCTTTATTTACGGGATTTGCTCAGGCGCCAGCAGCGTGGTTTAAGGGAAGACGCTGCGCTCCCTCAGGACTATATCTCTCTCCTCGGTTGTTATTTACAGATACACGGACCCGGGGTACACTCCAGTGGAGACAGGGTTCGCCTAAGTCCTCAGGCAGAGTCCCTCAGGACTCCCTAATTATGGCCTGTATATTAGAGATCAGAATGTTGTGTTATGTTGGGGTGGATTGGTTGGGAAGCTTTAAATGAAATACCGTGTAAAACAAATAGTCTATTTACAAAAGTATTGGTGGGGAAATATTTACAAAATATATACAAAGAAATATTTACACAAGGGATTCTCCCGGTATACCCCACGTTTAAACTAACTTAATTGACAACAAATCAATTTATTAGAGACCAGAGGCAGAAACTGAAATATTCGCGAGTTATACGGACGGTATCACGAATAGGGGTAGTAAACTCGCGGCTTGTAAGCGGGCAGAAGCGTCCCAGGATCGCCAAAGCAAGGTAACGGACAGGTGGTCGGTTTAAGCAGGCATGCAGTATGTGAAAAAGCCAACTCTAGGTGCAATATCAAGATCAGCTAACGGCTTGCTCTACTTTCTACTATCACTTAATTAATTTCGGACCCTCAAGCATGCGTTGCAGTCATACAGACTCTCTACGACCGGAGGAAGTGTCTCCCTAGGGAGTTGGAAATTTCCCTTCGACAAAATAAAGGAAGTCCTCACTATCAAGTTAAAAGAAGACACAGCCTCCAGGCGGTGCCTTCAGGACGGTCGGGATACCGGGTATCGCCAGACTGTTTCGATCGCCAGGAGTGGTGGAGACCTACTGCAGCCCGAAATATCCCGTCTGTCGTCCAGATCCAGGAGCACGAGAGCTGCGCCACGGGAGACCGCTTTGGGATGATGTGATCGTGGCTAGTCCGCCCCCCGAGTTCACATCAACGTGCAGTCGGCCGTTTTGCTAGTGCTCTCGCATTCTCGGGAAGACTCCAGTCCAGGAACGCGAGCCCCTGCTCCCCCAGGTCGCCCCGCGGTTACAGACAGAAACGAACGATGGGCCTATTTATCCGAAGCTCCCTTGCTGCCGTCTCTCTGAAATAAAACCACTAACAAACACAACAACATTCAATATCTTTTCCACACCTGGACTTTTAACGTCACCTCTGGCGAAGGCCACCAAGCGCGCCTAGGTGTTCGCCGCCAGAGAGAGTCGTCGATCCGTGGAAAACCCCTTTCATACAGGCCCTTCACCGTACTGCTACAGAGACAGCGACCTACCCAAACAAAGCGGAAATGAGCGGCCTGCTGAAGACGGCGTTCTCCACTTGCCACAGCTGCTAACTCTACTAAGCTGGTGCACCTAACGAATCGCGGCGTACTCTCCCACGGCCGGCCTGAAATACACAATAAAACCCAACACCAAGAATCAAGACGCGGACGGTGGCTGCTTCCTCTCTGCGACCTGGCTCTGCGCTTGCTGAAAGAGAACTAAACTCCCACGGTCGGCCTGCTGGATTCGCTACTGAAACACACAACAAAACCGAACACCAAGAACGAAGACGCTGACGGTGGCTGCTTCCTCTCCGTGACGGCCCCTGCGACTGCTGAAAAAGAACTAACTTGTCGAGCGCGTTACAGTCGATATATCCAGCTCTTGCACGGCACGCAAAGTATGCGCTGCGAGGTGCGCATAGGTATGTAGTGGACCAGACCAGCCGTCCCTGCTTTCATCGCTTCGCACACCGCAGGACCCGCCTGGGCGACAACACACCGGTACCATGCCTGCCCCGCTCTCGAAGCTATATTTTATCAAACATTTACCAATATTTTAATAACAAAAATAAATTAAATTAAATACAGATGGTACGGATCTATTCCCCTGTTAACTCATTAGATTTCTAATGGCCATTACGTCACTTCGTGACATCATATATATATATATATATATATATATATATATATATATATATATATATATATATATATATATATATATATATATATATAGAATTTATATCCTTTTAGTTTGCGTATTTTTAATTTAAAATCTTATACTAGTACAATATAAGCCTAGCTAGACAAGGATGGGTTATTCCACAATATAGTGGGTTGTATATATCTCTTTCTACTAGGTCAGCCGCATTTCCAGTTATATATTTTTACAATTGTTTATTTAATGATAGCTGCTAAGCCCCCTTTCCCTCGTTGTGGTTCTACTTTTTTAAGGTCGGTCTATTGCCGCGACTATGGCCAATCACCGATGCCAGGGAGCAGTTTCACCTCACTATTCTGAAAATTTTGCCAAATCTCTGCTTTTTCTGTGTGGATCTTAGGGACACTAAGTGAGTGGTGAACGTGTCGCCACCTAGTTCGGAACCAAGTACTATGTTGTCACGCCCGCTCCAAATAACACAGAGTGTTAAAAATAGAGAACGGTATACAACTAACTAACAATTTAAAAAATTGTTAGCCCTGGCCCATTTCTACCCCAATATAGGGACAAAGTATGTAAGACTAGATGCATTCTCGCAACAATTAGAACCGTAGACCGGTTTCGCTCTCATTAGAGCTCTTCAGTACGGCATACTAATTGTAGCAAAAATGCACCAAAAATAACACGGCTATCGTATAGCCAGTCTTAAAACACTAAGTGAGTGGTGAACGTGTCGCCACCTAGTTCGGAACCAAGTACTATGTTGTCACGCCCGCTCCAAATAACACAGAGTGTTAAAAATAGAGAACGGTATACAACTAACTAACAATTTAAAAAATTGTTAGCCCTGGCCCATTTCTACCCCAATATAGGGACAAAGTATGTAAGACTAGATGCATTCTCGCAACAATTAGAACCGTAGACCGGTTTCGCTCTCATTAGAGCTCTTCAGTACGGCATACTAATTGTAGCAAAAATGCACCAAAAATAACACGGCTATCGTATAGCCAGTCTTAAAACACTAAGTGAGTGGTGAACGTGTCGCCACCTAGTTCGGAACCAAGTACTATGTTGTCACGCCCGCTCCAAATAACACAGAGTGTTAAAAATAGAGAACGGTATACAACTAACTAACAATTTAAAAAATTGTTAGCCCTGGCCCATTTCTACCCCAATATAGGGACAAAGTATGTAAGACTAGATGCATTCTCGCAACAATTAGAACCGTAGACCGGTTTCGCTCTCATTAGAGCTCTTCAGTACGGCATACTAATTGTAGCAAAAATGCACCAAAAATAACACGGCTATCGTATAGCCAGTCTTAAAACACTAAGTGAGTGGTGAACGTGTCGCCACCTAGTTCGGAACCAAGTACTATGTTGTCACGCCCGCTCCAAATAACACAGAGTGTTAAAAATAGAGAACGGTATACAACTAACTAACAATTTAAAAAATTGTTAGCCCTGGCCCATTTCTACCCCAATATAGGGACAAAGTATGTAAGACTAGATGCATTCTCGCAACAATTAGAACCGTAGACCGGTTTCGCTCTCATTAGAGCTCTTCAGTACGGCATACTAATTGTAGCAAAAATGCACCAAAAATAACACGGCTATCGTATAGCCAGTCTTAAAACACTAAGTGAGTGGTGAACGTGTCGCCACCTAGTTCGGAACCAAGTACTATGTTGTCACGCCCGCTCCAAATAACACAGAGTGTTAAAAATAGAGAACGGTATACAACTAACTAACAATTTAAAAAATTGTTAGCCCTGGCCCATTTCTACCCCAATATAGGGACAAAGTATGTAAGACTAGATGCATTCTCGCAACAATTAGAACCGTAGACCGGTTTCGCTCTCATTAGAGCTCTTCAGTACGGCATACTAATTGTAGCAAAAATGCACCAAAAATAACACGGCTATCGAGCTCTAATGAGAGCGAAACCGGTCTACGGTTCTAATTGTTGCGAGAATGCATCTAGTCTTACATACTTTGTCCCTATATTGGGGTAGAAATGGGCCAGGGCTAACAATTTTTTAAATTGTTAGTTAGTTGTATACCGTTCTCTATTTTTAACACTCTGTGTTATTTGGAGCGGGCGTGACAACATAGTACTTGGTTCCGAACTAGGTGGCGACACGTTCACCACTCACTTAGTGTTTTAAGACTGGCTATACGATAGCCGTGTTATTTTTGGTGCATTTTTGCTACAATTAGTATGCCGTACTGAAGAGCTCTAATGAGAGCGAAACCGGTCTACGGTTCTAATTGTTGCGAGAATGCATCTAGTCTTGGATCTTAGGGAGTTTTAACGTGCCCAGCATTCCATGGTACACTGGACCTACGACTTCATGTCCCCTCCTAAGTGCAGAGCTTGCAGACATTTAACTTGCTCAAACACAATGAACCTCGGTTGATGTTAATTTTACAGTATGTGGGTACCGTAAAAGTGAAAGAGGAAGCCTGGAAATCGAATCTAATACCCTAGAGTCCAGAGGCACCCGCTTTTACCACTTGACCACCGAGGCTTCCCGTTGATTTTCATGAACTGTTTCATAAAAACGTAAGGTTAGAGATTCTGAATGTTTTAAATAGAAATCCCGAAAATGAAGTTTTTGAATTGCCCTGTTTTCTCGTACTGAATATTTTGTATTTATATAGAGGTTGTCTTTAAAAGTCTGGGTCATTGCCCTACCCCCTATGGCAAAAATATGACGAATTAAGCCAACTTAACTTTACTCAAAATACTCAAAAATGCATGACTGGTTAGGCTCCTCGTCAGTGAATTCATACAAGCTATGCAGTTATCTACGAAAAGGGAAAAGATGTTTTGTTTTATAGAAGTTTTTAATTACATTTAAGTTATTACCATATACAAAAACGCCTTGCACAAAGCAAGCTGGATCTAGTATAATCGTAATGGCTCACTTAATTTTGTAGGTATATATTTTTAAGCTTTACAACAATCCCTCACTGAAAATTTAAACGGCTGTCTCATTTGCATGATTTCCAAAACAGTTTAGTGTTTACTTTTATTTAAAAATTAATATCTTTCTATTTTTCCTTTCATCCTTAAATGTACAGTGTTTAAGGATATACGGTTCAAACTTTCATGTTCTCGGGTTACCATTATTTAGTTTGTCGGCAGCTTTCAGACTAACTTGGATACTCATTTAGAGGGCAATACTGCGATACTAAAGTTTTAATTACATATTGAAAGTCTCAAGTTTTGTCTGCTGTGTAGCAAGTTGTAGGCGATAAGCTAAGACGATCTTTTGTCCCTTTAATTGATATTTGAGCCCCTGATCCAGAAACAATGAAATCGGCAGGTTTAAGTTCCTTAGCCCAATACAATTTATCTTTTAGAAACAAAGTGTCTTTTACTTAAATCTTCTTAAAGACAAATCGTACCTTTCTCCCGGTCTTTCAGAAATATTTGTCGCAAAGCATATATATATGCGTCTTACGAAAAAACAAAGGTAAAATAAATACGAATTTAAAAATCGTTTATTTTTCACAAGTTGCTCTGGGCTTTCAATGATTTAGTATCAGAAGGTCGTCCGAGGTGAGTTTAAATTTGAATATGTTTATATATATATATATATATATATATATATATATATATATATATATATATATATATATATATATATATATATATATGGTTGCAATAATTTAAAAAAATCAATGGGCTCATTTTGCTAAAATTTGGTAGGTACCTTATCTTTATAAGTGGATTGCATAAGTTGGTTACGCAGAAAAATCCACCCAGTTTTTCCGGGAAAATTTTGGGTTTTCTGTGGAAAATCCAAACGGATCATTAAGACTTATCGAAAAAATGTTACTTGTGAATAAAAGGTGATACAAAACATTTAAAAAAATAGAGCACCAGGATTTTAGAAAAAGAATGCTTACTGTGCCTACAAACCTAGATTTTTTTTTAAACTGCAGCCGCACAATTATTACGACCGTTTTAAGTTTTGCATGTGCTATCATGGTAATCTTAAAGATAATAAATTTTTTCATAGAATACATTTGTTCTTTGATGAAGCTACTTTCTGTTCAATTAAATATAATATTAACAATATTTATTGATGCTAATTATACAATAAAACAGGACAAATAAGCTGTAGACTTGTGCTTATCGCAGATTGCAATTTTGATGGGTTAATCCCAAAGAATACCTTCAAAATTTCAGAAATGAAACCGACCAGAATTGTTAGCTTTAATTTTTTCATCAATTGATCAAATAGAAATTGTTACCCATGCCTTCATTTCCTAAAGTTCTTATGGCTTTCCAACATATAGTTAAGGAGTTTTATCTTTGCCAAATTGTCATTGGGAGAATGATGAAAATCCAAATGAAACTTTGTCACTTAGTGCCGAAATGGGTATTTGTTTAAAACCAGTGTATGGTGTGATATATTTAAAAATAAGTTAGTATACCTGTATCATGACCTTTAAAAAATCGGGATTTTTGAGTTTCTCCAAAATATTTAAATCATTAAAAGGCAGAGAGTATATATTTAGCATGATATTGTTCCATGCATCAGTACACAGTTTTGTACCAAATATCTAAATCAAAGTTTATTGGACAGGAAGATTACTTTTCCTCGCCAGTAAGGTTCCCCTTTATTTCCCCCTAAAATGTTTTTGGGGATATTTAAAAGAAAAAGTATCTAAATGTATGCCCTATAATTATATTGATCATCGAGAACTAGTAATAGTTTAGTGCACGACAAAAATTCCCCACACAATAGTTAAAAATATTAATGCTAATTTTAGCAAAATTACTGTAGGCTGCATTGAAAAAGAAGGTCATGATTATCTTTAGTTTTATGTTAATTAATGAAATTATTATTTATAAAATATTTTCAGTTAAACTTATAACTTTGCGTAAATACTGTATAAAAATAAAAATAACTGTTATATTGGTTTCTTACTTTACTCCTTGGGACACCTGGCGCACCCTAATGCATGCTCGCCTGACAACTCTGTCAAAAAGTAAACACTCGTGGGACCAAAAATGGATACCAACGAAAAGAAAACTTCACCAACACCGGCGGACACTGAAGATCCCAAGAGGAACTCAGAAAAAACCGGCAACAACTCCGGGCTGCCGAGCACCGGAAAACAAAGGCCACAAAGGCCCAAACTCTCCGGGGCGCAGTCAAAATGTCAATGCAATTGTGTTTTTGAAAGAACAAGTTGCATTGCTGAATTCACACAAGGCCAAACGAAGATATTCTGCTGAGGTTATGGTGTTTCGCTGTATATTATTTTCAATTTCCCCTCATGCTTATAAATTTTTCATTCTGAATATATTATGCTTCCTTGCCCTAGCACAATAAAAGCAGTGTGTAGTAAATTTTCAACATGTCCAAGATTTGAACAAAATACATCTAGTCTGCTGAAATATGTGTCGAGCAAATTCAATCCACTGAATGAAAATGATAAAACAGTGATTCTTTTGATTGACGAAATTCATTTGAAGCCATATTGCGATTACAAAGGAGGTAACATTATTGGCAAGGCTCAAAATGATACTGAATGTGCAACAGGTGCTTTTGTATTTATGATCAAAAGTATAATGTCATCCTACAAATAAGTAGTTCATATTCTGCCAGTGAAAAAAGTCACAGGCGAAATAATTCACGATTTTTTGAAGAAAATAATCATTGGCTTAGAAATCATTGGATTTGAAGTATTAGCAGTTGTTTCCGATAACCATTCTATTAACCGAAGCGCAATGTCATTATTTACAGAACCACCTGAAATTAAATTTTCTTAAGAACATCCTTCTGATAAAAATACACAACTTTTTTTTGTATTTGACACTGTGCATATATTAAAATGCATTAGGAATAATTGGTTAAACCACAAAACTCTGAATATGTCCTATCCAGAATTCCACAACCATAATTTGACACAAATAGCATCTTTCTGTGCCTTAAGATACATGCATTCCCTTAAGGGCAACTATTTATTGAGGTAAGTTTCAATCTGTCTTTAAAATCATTGTACCCATCAACTTTGGAACGACAAAACATGAAGCTAGCTCTGAAAATTTTCAATTCCAACAATGTGGCAGCATTAAGAGAGTTAGGTCCTCAAAACATTTTAATAACTGGGAGAGTACAGCATCGTATATAGAATTAATATGCAAGTTGTAGAACATCGTGAATGTCAAGACTCCCTTAAGAGGAATCCAATTAATAAATCAGTTTCAGGAGCCGATAACAAAAAATTCTGAACACATTTTAACCTTCCTCAGGCATTGATCAATCTGGCTCGACCAATGGTCCCTACAGAACATAGAAGATTCTTTAACAAAAGAAACATTCCTTGCATTCGAACATTCCACGGAGGCATTGATAATAATGTCCCAATTTTGGTTACACGAAATAGGGCACAGTTACTTTTTATGTGGGAAAATACAAACCGACAACCTAGAGGCTCGTTTTGGGAAATATCGTCAGTTGTCAGGTTCACAGTACCATATTTCTCTAAGACAGATTTTTGAATCAGAAAGTAAACTATGTTTACAAAATCTGATGTCCCTCACATTGACATCTCAAAACTTAGGAGATTTTAATGTCGTAACAAACACTAAGATATGTTCATCTTTTGTTAGTAATGATGATGAAGATGACACATTTTCTCCAGACAGTCTTCAACAGGAGTTGAGGAATGCAATTATAGATGAAGATTGTGTGGATACAATTGGAGACAGTGTGTGGCCTCTTTTGGCATATATTGCAGGAGATTGTTCTTATACAGTGACAAATAAAACTAATGAAATAATTGTTCTTGTTTTCTAGTCAACGAACAGACTGAAGACATTCTTGACAGTCTGATTAGGGCTAACGACAGAGGGGGTTATGTTATCCACATAACGATGTCATCCAAATCGTATCATATACATATTTAGTTGTGCAAATGTTTGTTTCTACAGATTTGGAAAATATATTTTTGAAACAACATAATAATAGACAAGTTGTTCTGTATGTGACTTCAGAAAATTTACCTGATGTCATTTTTATAGGACATGACTATCAGAACCATCCTGGCAGTGCCCTATGCAAAAAAAAAATACGCCCAGCCATCAATATTCTATTAAATAATTACTGCAAACGGAAAAATGATTTTCCTGTCAATGCTAATATGCCACAATGTAAAAGACGTAAAGTCAATAATGTCTAAATATGATATCATTGAACTGACATTGATTTGTATTCACACCTCAATTTTGGAACATATGTATGTGCTTACAAGTTTCATTGCAGCAGAGTGAGCTTTTTTAGTAATAAGTTATGTTTTTCTCAATCTCTATGTATATATTAATATAACATTTATTTTATTATTATACTATCTTATTGTACATGTATCTAACCAATTTGATGGCAATAAACTCAAATAAATCTATTATTTAAATCAGATGGGTTTCATTTGTGTTGAAAAGTATTTTGAGAATTTATGAATGTTTAATTTGTCCAAAAACTTATTGACAAATTATTGCAAATCATTCAATATTATAGAAGTCATTCAATTCACTTGCATCATTTGAATTGAAGAGTTTCCAAATATTGCTATAAATATTGGTAGTAAAATAATAAGTAATAACAACTGTTAATTATAAATAATCTGATTTCTTGTATTAAATTTCCTCTTATACAATGATTTCAAATTTGCATTTCTTGTGGATTTACGTTTTTGAGTACTTTTATGCTTCGCTTAGTGGTTAGTGAGATTATCTGCTTTCGTTTTTATATTGATTTCGAAAGAGATCTAATAATCTAAGCACCATTATGTTTTCAGTTTAATTAAACCATTTCTAGTTCAAATGTCCAAATATGCAATGTCATTCTCATGTATGTCAGTTGTAGAATATCTACTATGGCGGCCATCTTGAATTCAGTTAGTAGGCCTTCTTGTTTAGAAGGTGCTGACTCACTTGTTGAGACGATGATTTTTTGTGCACGTGTAGTGTTGAGCATACTTCCATAGATTATATACTGGTTTCATCCATACATGGGCTCGACTGGTTGCACGTGATGATAAATAGGTTACTCTGCTCTTGAAGATGACCTGAAACCTATCATCTCTTCTTCATCCTCGCTAATATCGTCTTCGTGCATCACTGTAGTTGGAGTGTTTAGGCAGTCGCCATGGCAATTAATACAAAGCATCTCAGGTTTTCAGCATCCACACATGCCTGTGCAACCCGCTGTACATTTGCAAAATAAAAAGTTTATATTTGCTTCTTCAGCCATTGGCTCCATTGATGTAACTGGATATAGATTTGTTTGCAGTTTTTACAACCCCAAAGCTCGGGAGGTAATTCGTTACCCTGCCTTTGTACCTGGTGGTATACTCGAAACGAATTCTGTCTAGCCGCATCCTTTGTTGGTCAAGCAATATCTGGTTTAATTTTTGTTACGGATTTTGTGAAACAATGGTCTCGATGAATATTTAAAGACTGAACTGTTGAGCGAACACCAAACATTGCAAGAAAAAATATTCCTCCAGCTCGTGCAACATCCTCGTGCGAAGAATTTCTGTTGGTAAAAATTTCTGCGACGTGTTGCAGTTCTTTATTTTTCTGATACTTTCACACATTTAGTTTTACCTTTATTGAAAATTGCTGACGTGGTGTCGCAGCCACTGATAGCTTGTAAGAATAAAATACTTTCTGCAAGTCCTGATGATTGCAGTTGCTGCGAGAAATACACCTTCCTCTCTGTCTTTCCTTTGCCAGGATTAACAAAAATAATATCTGTTAGCAGCGGAGCTCGTGTGAGTAGAAGGATCAAAAGGCCAACATCTTCACCAATAAGTACATCGTCGTGGTTAAATGTATCTTCAATCGCCGTGCTAACAATAAGACAGTCTGAGTCCTCTTGGCTTTGTCGGAAATCAATTCCATTATCATTTAAATTGACAGAAAGCATGTCGATTAATCTACTCTTACCCTCATTTGAAAGAAATTGATCCTGTGTTATAGTAACATTCATGTTCTCGTCAAAATTCATATCAACAGATTTTAGAAGGGCAGGGCGCGATTTTGCTCGGATTTTTTAGTACTGTTACCAGTATTCGCATAGCCGTCGAAAATCTTTCGCTGTTCATTTTTAACCATAATGCTTTTTAATGTAATTTTACCAGAAAATGCTAAGTGATGTTTCCATACAACTCGATGAAGAAGGAATCCGCCATCAATAATATTTACGCAGTTTGTCAAGACTATGTTCTCACTTGATGCTGAAAAAAATTCATATAACGAGGATTTTTTGGTTTTTCTCATGCCATATTCATTAAAGGGATGTCTCGCAAGATTTTCATATGTTTCCCTGAAAATTGCTATTCTGTGGAATAGAAGTATGGATCAATCGGTACAATGTCTTCTTAAACTGCCGGGGAAAAATTAACAGTAACTAAAGGAAGAGCTTTGTCTTTTTGAGACAACTTTACTGCTTGGAAATGATTGCCGATCAGTTTTTGCATTGTTTTTTTTCCGACCTCACTAGCTTTGTAACAGTTTATAGTAGCATCTCCCATTACCTCAGTTACTAGTGACATTATATTTTCGTCAATTGGAAAGGGGTGGTGGTTATGGAACCGACCTGAAAGTTTTTTCCTATCATATGCATCTTTCTTTTGCACGATTCCTGAAAATCAACGTGTTACTTAACAGTACCAAAAACTATGCCACAAATTTTTCCAGTGCGGTACAAACATTGTGAGTTCCCAAAATCCATTTACTTAGTACACTACCGCTTGTGCCCCTTCCACGCGTAAGACCTCCGGTACTTTTCATACTTCGCATTAGTTAGTTTTTTTTATAAAGTATGAAAATCTCAAAAAGTGCACCATTTTTAAGTTGGCGGCGATTTCTCATTCTCAACTGTTGGGGACTTTTAACACAATGAACAATAAAGGCCAATAACTATATGTGCCAAATTTCAAAAGTGTCTCATCGGTTCCCCCTATTCGTTGAAAAACACACTTCTTTTCCTGGCTTATATTCCACACTATCACAATGCAACTTACTATTGCCATTAATAACAATTAAAATTTAGAAAAGAGGCTGTTCTTGTGCTACGTAACTGGGATTTTTAAAGATATCAAAGTAAACATGGGAAAACAAGAAAGCAAAATGAAGTTAAAAAAAATCTAGGCGCAGCAAGTACGTTATGGTAGTGAATTTTCATAAGAATTGTACACTATTAGTAAGATATATTATTAAAACTAATTTTTTAAATTTAAATGGACCTTGGAGATCGGTTTTAGAGTCCCAGTTAGCGATTATTTGAAAAAAAAATTATATTTTATATGGAGCTGCTAAATTAAAATTTGGTGTTAGATAGGTATAATATGTAAGTACTTCAAGTGCCTTTAAAAAAAAATTACAAATTTCATTAAAGTTACAAACGTTTTTCAGAAAAAATAAATGATTTACAAAGGGAATGTACCTGTCGAATTATAAAAATATGTAAATACTGCAAGTGTTTAAAAAAAAGTGTTACAAATTTCATTAAAGTTACAAACGTTTTTCAGAAAAAAATAATTATTTACAGAGGGAATGTACCTGTCGAATTATAAATATGACGTATTTTTCCATATTAATTGCTTGGATGGTTTTGTCTTAGTCAACCCATCCAGTTTTTGCAAACAATAAACAACAAAAGAGATTTTTTTATGTTATGGTAGAAAATTTTCGTAAAAATATTTCAAATCCGAAAGCTCAATAAATTTCCCATTAAGCCAGAATCTGCATTCTTGAACCTTAGTAACACCTATGTAAACGCACGTGGGTAATAAATGAAAGAAAAATAACATATTTAGTTTCGTTTTGTTTTAAAAAACATTTTTTGTTGTTTATTGTTTGCAAAAACTGGATGCGTTGACTAAAACAAAACCATCCAAACAATTAATAAGGAAAAATACCTGTCATATTTATAATTTGACAGGTACATTCCCTATGTAAATAATTAATTATTTTCTGAAAAACTTTTGTAACTGAAATTTGTAACACCATTTTTTAAAGACACTTGCAGTATTTACATATTATATCTTACACCAAATTTTAATTTAGTAGCTTCTTATAAAATATAATTTTTTTCATATAATCGCTAACTGGGACTCTAAAACCGATCTCCAAGGTCCATTTAAATTTAAAGAATTAGTTTTAATAATATATCTTACTAATAGTGTACAATTCTTATGAAAATTCACTACCATAATGTACTTGCTGCGTCTAGAGTTTTTTATAATTCGACAGGTACATTCCCTTTATAAATCATTTATGTTTTCTAAAAAACTTTTGTAACTTTAATTAAATTTGTAACACAATTTTTTAGTGTACAATTCTTATCAAAATTCACTACCATAACGTACTTGCTGCGTCTAGAGTTTTTTGTAATACTGGAACCAATAAGTATAAGTTAGTATTTGTTTTACTTGCCAGGTTACTAAAAATATTGAATAACACAAATAACGATAAGCATGTGCTACTTACATTTGATCAACAATGATTGTGTCAGAAACTTTAGGACCAAATCAAAAGAACACTTTTAAATAACAACTCTAACATAATATGTAGAGATATAATATAAAGAGCTTTATAACAGAAAACGTGGCTAGTGGCTACTACTCCATATAAGGATACCTTGATGCCTTACAAAATATAACTATAAACAATACTAACGAATCTTCGAATGTTTTGAGGTTAGATTGATATTGAAGAAATATATCTCTGGATTATAATGCTACTGGCGCTGAAGCATCGGAAATTGGTACTGAGCTTATAGTTTTAAACCATTTCATTGAAGTGAAACTTCTATTTGGTATATTTTGTAATACCTATATCAAAACATTTCAGTTTTAGTGAATTTTCGTAGAAAAAATTCACTAATGGGGAGATCCCGACTTTTGAATTTTGAAAAATTTTTTGCAAATAAGCGCGAATTAGGACCCCTAGAACCCATATCCGGTGTCAGTTTCAATTTTTATATGTTTATATATATATATATATATATATATATATATATATATATATATATATATATATATATATATATATATATATATATATACATATACATATATATACATATACATATATATATATATATATATATATATATATATATATATATATATATATATATATATATATATATATATGTATATGTATATGTATATGTATATGTATCACACCGATAACTCAAAAAATAATGGGCCGATTTTGATGAAATTTGGCATGTACCTTCCTTTTGTAAGTGGCTTGGATAAGTTCGTTATTCAGGAAAATCGGACAAGGTTTTCCGGAAAAATTTTGTGTTTTCATTTTAAAAATTTTTTTTTTCTCAAAAAATAAAAAAGCTATGATAACCAAATTTGGTAGGTAGGTGTACGATATAAAAAGTAAACTATACACAAAAATTTAGATTTCTATGTTGCAAGAAAAAAAAGTTATAATAAAATATTTGGTGCCAGACCATTTCTATGAAAATTCACTACCATAACGCACTTGCTGCAAAAGTCTTACCATCGATACCTCTCTACTAAGTGAATTTTCTTAATGAAAATTCACTAAAATCATCACTAAAATATACTGATGGCCTGTATATTTTGCACCTGCTTATACATTGCAAGTCGTTCCAAAATGATCAAAAAAAAGTTAAACTTTTAATTGATACAAACTTATATTCATTTTGCCGATGTAAGCCATGGAAAATGATTAATGTAAACACTTTACTTTTTTGGTGTGCTTATACGCCTGACGATATGGAACTCTCTAATACGAAATACCACCCCTCACTCAAAACAACACGTTTTTTTTTTTTGTTATTTCACAACAATTTCGTTCTTGAAAACTGCCAACGATGGTAATTATAACTCGCCTAATTTTAGAGTTATTATTTACATTCAACTTTAATATGAGTCTCTTGTGAAGTCATCCAGTTGCCTGCGTTTTAATCAGCGTTTACTTGTGAGTAGGAGGTATGTGAGCGCGAATTTTATAATTGGTTTTTTAATAAACGAGAACACAGGCCTCTGCACGTACAAAAAAGCATCAAGCTTAGGAACAAACAACGTTATTGTTCTCTAGCAGGGTGGATTGTTCTTTAGAACTGTGAATTGCTTTTGCTGTAGCCTGCTGAAAATGATTCAATTATTGACGGCCGTTGTGTATTAAATCTCAGTTTAATAAATACGGCGTCAACTCGTTTATTGATTACAATTGTCTCGGGAACGTCTGGCATGTCGAAGCCTATTGTTGCGAATATGGTTTTGTATGTATGTTTAAAATGGGGAGATGATTATATTTATTTGTGTTAACAGGATCAAATGAAACAAACCCAATGGTTAATCATTAAATGTTTATATTTTAAATCAATAAAAACCAAGAATAATTCCATATTATTACTCGATTATATAATATTAGGTAAGTACTTATAGAGATACTTATGCCCAATAAGTATGGAATAATGGTTATCACTTTTTAGAATCGCCCTGTAAAAAATGTTTAAGACAAAAGTTCTTTAATATATTTTCTACGCCTTCTGGTAACTTGGATTTTTTTAAAGCCAGTAATTTCGTTGATAACCTACTTTTTTTTTCAAATAGCAATATATTATTTTCGGCTCTTATTTGTGATCAAATTATTTTTGCCCTACGGGCGTGCAAAAGTTTGACTGGCTTGGATTACAAAATGTTTAAATAACTTCAAAATTAAGTTTTATTTCCTGAAATCCTAATTCAGGAACATTATCGAATAGAAGTGTTGAGTGCACTACTCCGCTGAGTAGTAGCCGTTTTGCTGATATTGGGCCTCCCACGTTGGACATTATCCTACTTAGTGCAGCTGTTCTTTCAGCCTTTACTTTTGTCATTCGTACATGCTGGCCAAAATTGAGTGACTCACCGATTGTTATTCCTAGATAGACCAGGGTCTTCGCTGGTTTTATCATGGTGTCCTTTAAGCGGAACGAAAAATCGCCCCTGATTTTTGGCCCCTTTATGCTGACCACCTCTGTCTTTGTAGGGGCGAGCTGGAGTCCTTTGGCCGTCATCCATCTATTCACCCTTCTTAACGTCTCGTTCACTAGAAACCTAAGTCTGTCTTGTTCTGATGTCTCTACTAGTACTGCTAGGTCATCAGCATAACCAACCATAGTAACTCCTTCAACCATTTTTAACTTGAGGATTTTGTCATAAATTATATTCCAGAGGATAGGTCCCAGGATGTATCCTTGCGGGACTTCCGTTGTAACAGCCATCGTCTCTGCCCTCGAAATGCTGATCTTTCTGTAACTGCTTATGGTGTTTATCAAGTACTCGATGTTGCTTCTTTTGAGTTCTTCTATGATTTTGCCCCAGCTGGCAGTGTTGAAAGCATTTTTCACATTGAGAGCGATCAATGCACATCATTTCTCACTTTTATTTTTTGCGACTTCTGTGACATATCTTGCAGCATGTATTGTGGATCTTTCCTTTCTGAAACCAACCTGGCGCTCTAAAAATCCCTCTCCTACTTCTATTTCCTTTTCTAACCTGGCTTTGATCAAGTGTTATAGTAGTTTTCCTAGCGTATCCAGCAGGCATAGAGGCCTGCAGGATGACGCTAGCTCTAAGGGTTTACCGTTTGTCCAAAGCAACACAGCCTTCGCTATTTTTCACTCTAGGGGAAACTCTTGTCTCCAGAGTAGTTCACTCATCACTTTTAGCAGCACCTGTGAAGCTATTTCGGTCAGCTCTTTTAGGGCCTTTGCTGGTATCCCGTCAGGGCCGGAAGCTTTGCGCATCTCATTTTCTTAGTTGCTGCTGTCAACTCCTCTATCTCCGTTATCGCATTCGTTTCCCAGTAGTCTGATTGTCTTCCGTCTTCTGGCCGACTTCGTGAGGTTATATGGTGGGGTCGTGGTCCGAACTGTTTCATGACAATACGGTAGCTCGCCACCCAGATGGATTCGTTTCTCGCATAGGGCTGTCCAATGGCTCTTCTTGGAATATTTTATCATCCGTTTTAGCTCTTCTCTCTTATTTTTGTGCAACTCAATTGCTTCCGCAACTGCTAGCTGGGAGGGTGCCCTCCCTCTGCATGGAGTCAGTTGTCTTATGACTCTCATACATCCGTTTCTCTTTTCTCCCGTTTCTGTGCTGGTTCTCCTGTGCAACCACCCAGGTCTGATCCACGCTGTTTTCAATTTAATCGTCAAGCCTGCCAGGCTGTCTGTCTGTTCCGTATGCACAAAGTACCTTACTAATAACTTTCGGAGTCCGACTATATATAGCAGCCTTTTCTGCGTAGTACCCTCGCTGTAGCGCCTTTGCATCAGCTCGTGGACATCAAATGTTATGTGTGCCTGGTCAGTCAGTGGCGCTAGGAAAGTAGGCTACATCGGTCCATTTTGCCAACCGCAGCGTACAATAACCACGCCCTACCCCTCCCTGGTTTCGTCACCGAACCTCCTCGACCTACCTCAAAATATGGATTATGGCGGTCTTCCATCGAAAGGAACTCACTTGACTCCTCCGTCGCGTTAGGTACAAACATTCCTGTTCGAAGACTCCCAAAAGCTTCAGATTCATATAGGTAGTGGTAAGGCGTTTCTTCATTCGCACCGCATTACTGGGAAATGGAGTCGCTATATAGTAATAGTAATATTTATTTTGCAATTGAAATCATACAATGTATTGCACATAAAAGCATTGCTTGTGCATGTGAGGAATACAACTTTTAATATGTGTCGAGTAAGAACGTCACAAATATTTTTCACTGTCACCCTAAAATTATGTTGACTAAATTAACAAGAAAAATGCTGTTATATTTTCTATCAATATTCCTGCTGGATACATCTTATTTAGCATCCATTTTGTATAAAATGTCCCATACATAATATAGTTGACCGTGAACTTTTAAGTATACTTGAAGAACCCAAATCACCATAACACATTAAAAAAAACCTGACTATCGTTTCACAAAACAAGTTAGCGCCTAGAATCGTGATCATCCGTCATTGTCTGATGAAGCTAACTTGGTTGGTGAAACGATTGTAAGTCTTTAAATGGGTTGCAGTGTTTTGGGTTCTCTAAGTGTACTTATCAGTGATCATCACGGTTTCCAATCTTCACCTAGTAATACAGGCTTTTGTAACAAAAACAATTTACGAAGTGCTAGTGATAGTCTTCTCAAAACACATTTTTTTTTACATTTCGTGGACTGTCAAACGGTTAGCTATGGATGGATTTTTACTAATGTCCAGACTCAAAGTTGTTTATCTTGAAAACGACTCTAAGAAATATATTTAAAATGCCTAAACGTCCAGTCATTTATCTGAAAGGTGAGCTTTTAGTGAATTTTCGTAGAAAAAATTGCACCGATAACTCAAAAAATAATGGGCCGATTTTGATAAAATTTGGCACACACCTTCCTTTTGTAAATGGCTTGGACAAGTTTGTCAGTGAGGAAAATCGGACGAGGTTTTCCGGGAAAATTTTGAGTTTTCATTCGAAAAAAATTATATCTCCGGAATTAACAAAGTAAGGGCAACCAAATGTTGTACGCGGGTTCATATCATCATAGGTACGCCAGCTACCAAAATTTAGCTCTATGGGTTAAAGGACAAAAAAGTTACAGGCATTTAAAGAAAAATAAATTTGGGTTTTCCTCAAAACGTCAAAGTCGCGATTTAAAATGTCAAAATTGGTAATATTTAGGCAACGAACCTGAAACTAATATGAGCTATAGAAAGAAAATCTCCCAAGAATAATGTTTTAGAAAGCCTGAGCTCTTAGTTTCAATATTCATTGTCCTTCATTTTACTAAAATATTCCCAGAAAATTCATTTCAAATAGACCCCTTCTCGGATGCTTTGGCACTTGCCTTAGCTATAGAGTTTATCGTTTAATGGTATATCATTTTTGTCGAATTTTCATGAAAAATCATTAAAGCTCAATATATCCGTTATTATGCAAGTTACGAAAAAAAATTGTATGCATTAATTATAGAGTGTCCTGAGCTACATCTTTAGAAAATATTTCCAAAATTACAGGTGGCCCATGAGTTGTTGGTGATTAAAATTTTCTTTTTTTTTTTAATCAAACACACCCTATGTTATTGCATTTTTGCATCGAAATATAATACATCTTTGTACGAAAAGAAATTCGGGACGCAGCAAGTGCGTTATGGTAGCGAATTTTCATTAAATGCTTCAAATTTGAATAGCTCAATTTGCTATTAACCTATAAGGTTGACCAGGAAACCAGTTTTTTCGGGAACAATTTAAGTTTACTTTCAGAAATTTTTGTACATTTTCAAACAAAAAAGTTATTTTGATGAAACATGGCACATTGTTTCTACTATATGGATTTATGCCTGCTTTCCTAAAAAAAAAACACGTTTGCTATTAAAAATATTTTAATGAAAATTCACTACCATAACGCACTTGCTGCGTCCAGAAGTTTTTAAATCACTTACTGATATAAATATTTCGCCTCGTGACTTCCATTAACACACCGAAACTCCGACTGGAAAAAAGAGGACGTTTACACTCAATTAATTTCCCGCATCCTTTACATTTACGTTTCGAATATTCCATGCATTCTTTGCATTTACGTTTCGATTATGATCGTCCAACTGTGAAATGCTCCGACATTCCCGCTCGAAAACAGTAAACTCACAATAGGATATGGGAAACTCAGCGCTGTTTTGACTATTACTTTTTGCTATACGATTACGAACTTATAACTCGAAAATGTAAATGCCATGTGATGTGTTATTACGTGATGTAGCGACGCACCCATTCGCGAATTACAAACTATAATCTGTTCCTCGGTTTGCCGTTATAAATTCCGATATTATCGATGAATGGTTGGGTGGAGATGCATCTGTCAGTGTATAGATTAATACTGGATCACTGAGCCACATGTGTATGAATTTGAATCATTATGTGTTATTCAGTTCTGCGACTTTATCCAGGATTGTGATAATAATGATGTTGACAGCCTGAAACGTGTTGGTTAAGAAAAACTTAAATTGTGTCTAGAATTGGCACAAAAACGCATTTTACGCAGTTGCTAGTGAAGTTTGATAATCTCCATCAATGTATAAGTCATTCAGTACACAACATTTAAATAAGACCAAGAGGAAATTGTAGTGAAATTACTCACTAAGCCATTTTTGTCGAGAAAAAATAAAGCAAGAAGAAAATCTTGTTCAAATTATTTAGATATTACACAAAATCATACTTTTTTAGTGTGTAATAATGGGCCGGAAAGCTTGTACAATTATTTGTTTATCTTGCCGTTATCAACAATCCTACAAGGATATCAGCGATTCACATCGCCGTACGCTTAAACTGAACGCTTCAATTCTCGGCACAGAGATAACTCCCACTACCACAGAAAAGAACACGTACAAAAGATCATGCCTGGTACAGCGTTGGCAGATATGTTAGTCACTCAGCCGCTATGTCAGTAGTGTGCTTCGCGCCACCCCAGACACAAACATCGAGCCCACTACTTAGGAAGAAGTTTCCCAAATAATCAAAACATTAAAAAAATGAAAGCTCCAGGATACGATGGAATATCCAACGTAGCCCTGCAAAATCTTTCCCGAAAAGCAGTGGTATTCATAGTTACGATTATGAATGCCATGCTGTGATTTCAACATTTTCAATCCATGAGGAAACTTCCTGATATTTTCCATATCCCAAAACCCAGCAAAGCCCCGCTGTTCGATCTGAACTACAGTCCCATTAGCCTACTCCCTGTCATCGGTTAAGTCGCCCGAAAAACTAATTCAGTAAAGGCTAGCCTCATTCATCCCTGAGAACTATATCCTTCCAGACCAGCAGTTCGGATTTAGACACCGGCACTCCACCACAGACCTTGTCTCTCGAGTGTTAGAAACATCACTGAAGGATTCAACCAAAACAGGTCAACTGGTACGATATTTCTCGACATTGCTGAAGCCTTCTAAAACACTTCTATCCTTTGATTTGCCGCTCCCTCTAATACTGCTAATCAGGATATACCTGCAACAGAGGAAGTTCCAGATCAAACATCTGGGAACCAGATATAGAATCTACTCAGCCACGGCTGGCCTCCCGCTGGGTTCTGCTATCTCCTCTCTGCTGTGCAGTGTATTTGCTGCAGATATACCGATTTAGCCCCTAAACGTGACATGCACTGTACGCTGACCACACTGCCATCCTCAACAGCTCCACTCAACCGAGGATAATCACACAACTACGAACCTCCGTAAACGAGCTGCAATACTTGTGTAGGAAATCATGTCTAGCCACAAACCCTGATAAATGTTCAGCGGCCCTATTTTCCAAGAGGAGACACACACCTCACCAACACGTATGATTAGACAACCCTCTATTTCCCTGGCGAGACTCTGCCCAATAGCTCGGGGTTTTCTTCGACAAACGCTCGCAACATCTCGACGGAAAGCTTTGATGTTCATCTCAAGGTTCCGTCCACTTCTCAACCGAAATTCCTAATTGTCCATGAACAAACATGATTGCTCATGTACAAAGTCATCATCCGGACAACCTTGACCTATGCATTCCCTGCATGGGCCACCGCAGCCGACACACACATAAATACCCTTAAAATCATCCAGAATAAAATTCTGAGAATGGATACAGGAGCGCCATGGTTTGTCAGAAACAGATTCACTCTGATCTGACATTGCCTTTGATACTTGAGTTTATAACTCAAATATCCACCACCCAGTTCGCAAAAGCCCAAATGCTCTTCTCCGTAGAGTTACCGACTACGATGAGCAACTTCCACTTAGGCATAAGCGTCCAAAGCGTATCCATACTTGATGGACCCCCCCCCCCCGGCCACACATAGCACAACACAAACACAACATTCAAATCCCAACGTCATTGTGTGAAATCTTTTCGACGGAGGTATGGACCAAGGTTCGGTACTCCAGGGACTGGAGTTTAGTGGGTAGGCGTCCCACACTACCTCGATATCCCAGCATTCTCCACTCCTGTATAAAATAAGGTTTGACTGAGTTTTCGCTTGCCATTAACATTAAGAACACTGAACTAGCCTCCAAGGTTAACCCGCAGCAGTGGTCTGCCAGCACCAGCATCGACATACCGAACCCATAATCACTCGAGACGCCCCCGCTTGTATTTTAGAATCACTTAGTGTATAACCAGTGGGACAGAAATGATTTTGCGTTAGCACTTGCAGAGACCTTGATATGTGCTTCAAGAAAGATAGCCCTAAACATCTACATAAGCTGCCTTTATGTGTAACGTGCTTCACCAATAGGCAAATAACACATCTGCTATTATTGATGGTATATATTATGCTCTCAACGCGTTCTTTTCTGACTTGACATTAACGTATAGAGCTGCGTGAACGGAATGTAAAGAGAAATTATTGCATCAACATGCTTGTTCAGGAATAATATCTTACCGAAAAGGCATTCCCAAGATGGCATATATTATATTATGTAGATTAAAAAGCAGCCAATTTAAATTGATATAGTTGTCCTAGGTAGGATATTAATTATGTGTGTCAACGTTCTGAAAGGTCACTCTCGGAAAGCACTGCAAGTTGGCATTTTTCAATTACACGAGTATATTCATATGTATTAGAATGCAAATTTCTCTGTAACTATTAAACTTTTGTTTATCTTGATCTTTTAGAAACCTAAGCAGTACTGTATTTGATGTGCGTAATTATTGACCTATATCAAGCCTGTGTATATTGTATAGCTGTAAATATTACCGAGTTCTTTCATTAAAATAAGTTTTGTAGTAAGCATGTCTTCTACTAACTAATATACAGTGTGTTTACCATATCCCAATCAGCTTTAACCCATTCACATTTCCTTGTTCCTTAAACATACTAGTAAAATTAAGCATAAAATAATCGTTTTTCAATAGCCATTGTGCGGCCATACGACTTAGAAATAAAAGCTATATAAGATTTTGCTACTATATTGTACTATTAGCTGATCCACTGCTTAAAAAAATGGTTTTAAGTGTCTTAGTTAGAGTCGAAAGCTTAATAAAATTAATTTTTAATACTTTGTGGGGGTCTATTTGCGCTCTTAATTTCTTAAAGCTGTGATCCCGTTGTTAGAAATTTTTAATTTACAGTCAAAAGCAATCAGAAATTTTTCATTTTTTAGCGAATTTTGTTAGATGACGGCTTTAATACTTACTTTTTTTTTCACTTCAGCGCGAGCTAGGATTTCAAGAACCAGAGTCAGTTTACATTTTTACATATTTAAATATACAGCGCATTGCTAGAGGTTGTGGGATTTTTTCTGAATTCCTGAATATTACTCTCTCTCTCTCTCTCTCTCTCTCCCTCTCTTTCTTGTTCTCTCTGGAATATCTCTATTAGAGATTGAGAGTCGATTAAATCAGTAAGCTAATGCAGAATTTTAAGAGGACTACAAATCTGTTTATAAATTTAATATATTCCGATCCGTTACCAAGTTATCCGGAAACAAAGACAATTTTTCTAGTGTATTGTTTTCCTCCTAATTAAGCAGCTTTCGGAAATTTTAGAAAAACAAAAGAAATTGTAAAAAACTCGACTGGTATGGCTCATTTTGCAATACGACGCCAGAGTCTGACTGAGCGATAGCTTTTTTCCCATGGACGCCATTTTTGATTCTCCTATAATTTGAAAGCCATTTAGCCTCTGAATACAACGATATATTATATCCTTTATTTTTCACAAAAAATAACTACTAAAACTGATCGATCAAATTTTTTGAATAAAAATTAAGTTACCTTGCTAGGTTACTCCGTTTATAACAAACTACCAGATGCCAGATTAGCTAACAATCAGGAAAATTACAGTAGTGCACCAATAAAATATGGCACTATATATATATATCAAAAAATTGTGCGAAAGCCGTCAGTTGTAGAATAAAACTCTTTATTATAGGCCGAGCTTTCAGAAAAATTTATTCCTTTCTCAAGGCTACAACATGGAAAGAAAAAAGTTTACAATTTACTTGGGAAAAAAAGCTAATAAAATAGTTTCCAAATTAAAAAAACAATAGTTTAATTACACAAGAAATGGCTAAAAAATTAACAATATATAATCAGACGTGTCCAAAATACTATGGTCTTCCTAAAATTCATAAACCTGTTTTATCTTTAAGGCCAATTATTTCTTCCATAAATTCACCTAATAGTAAATTAGCTATACTAATCACTGAAATTTTAACAAAAGCTTACAATATAAACAATGATTATTACATAAGAGACTCTTTTCACTTTTCAGATTTTATAAAGGATGTTACAATTCCAGATAACTATGTAATTGTTAGTCTTGATATTGTTTCACTTTTTACTAACATACCACTTCAACTTTTTAAAGATAGCATTGAGAAAAAATGGGTTCCTATTTCTCTAGAAACATCCATTCCAAAAAATACATTTTTTGAAATAGTTGATTTTATTTTTAACTCAATTTTGTTTTTGAAAACACATATGATAAAAAAATTTTTGGAACTCCAATGGGTGCTTTTATCTCTCCAATTATTGCACAATATGTTATAGATGATTTGCTTGAAACATGTATACCAAAATTAAATTTCATATATTCCTTTTTTTTTTAAATACGTTGATGACATTATTTGTAATATTCCTCTAAATTCAACAACACACATTTTAGAGGTTTTTAATTCTTACAACCAATTTATTAAATTTACATTAGAAGAGGAAACAGATAACAGTGTACCATTCCTAGATACAAAATTAATTAGAACAAACGATAACAACATAATTTTAGATTGGTATATAAAACCAACTAATTCCTAAAGATATATTAATTTTCATTCAGATCATTTGTTTAAAACTAAAATTAACATTTTATTAGGTTTAAAAAATAGAATAGTAAAGATATGCCATCCTTCTTTCCACGAAAAAATTTAAGAAAACTTTTTAATATGTTAGTTAACAACTCTTATCCTCCCAAACTACTTAATAAACTTTTATACAATTGTTCAAACAATCACCATTACAATACAAGACAATCTCTACAAACAGTATCAAATTTATCTGACAGACATAACACCCATATAATTTCGAGTTCGGAAACATCTAACTTTTTTTACATATCAATCCCATACATTAAAAGTATTTTCAATAGGTTAAAGTTTATATTTAAAGATGAAACCAATTTCAAAATAACGTTTCGATATTCAAAAACAATTAATAACATTTTCAGTAAACTCAAAAGTAAGGATGAAATTTCCAAAGTGTCTGGAGTGGTATATTGTATTCCATGTAATAATTGTAGTTTAAGATACATTGGCCAAACAAGCAGATTCCTTAAAGATAGGTTAACACAGCACAAAAGTGACATACGTTTACAAAAAAGAACTTGCGCTCTGTCAGAACATAATCTCGACACTGGCCATAATATAAATTTTAGTAATGTTTCCATTTTACACTGTGAAACCTTAAGTAATAAAAGAATGTGTTTTGAAGAATTTGAAATTACTTTTAACGACAATTTAATAAACTTAAAGAAAGATAATAATTTTAGAAATCACTACCTCTATTTATATTTCCTAGACAAAAACAAAAACACAAATTCAATTAGACAATAGTTAGCTTTATATGTCATTTTGGCACTTTTCGACTCAAATTCATAAAAAGGTTTTCTTTTCATGTTTGTTATTGCATAATTATTTTAGTAGAACTCACATTATATGTAAGTATTTTAAACTTTTATATTTTTCCCAAGTAAATTGTAAACTTTTTTCTTTCCATGTTGTAGCCATGAGAAAGGAATAAATTTTTCCGAAAGCTCGGCCTATAATAAAGAGTTTTATTCTACAACTGACGGCTTTCCCACAATTTGTTGATAAATAACACTATTACCGTCACAAAAATTTAATACTATATATATATATATATATATATATATATATATATATATATATATATATATATATATATATATATATATATATATATATATATACATACATATATATATATATATATATATATATATATATATATATATATATATATATATATATATATATATATATATATATATATATATAGATGTGACAAAAATAAATACATTTTAGTGATAAGTATCAATATTTTGTTATATCTGTAGTTTGCATCTCCAACACAAGAAGTAAGAATTGGGTTACGTTAATTTGAAGTGACAATGCTGCAACCACCTTTGTGGAGCTTAAAATACCCCAACCAACATTAAAATAACGTTATCCAAAGTAAGCACTCTTTTACCCCAACGTGGCGGTCTAAGATCTACAATTATTTCCTTCCCTTTTATCGTCTGTACTGTCTAAACGCCTTTTAGCGATTGAAAACCCGGTTTCAAAACGCTATTTTTAATGACCCTTAGGCAACTAGGTACGAGCCATGCCGAAATGAAATTATTTTATATATTTGAAACGCAATTTCATGGTTTGTTTAAGCTCAAAGGTTGAACGAATTTTCACTGACGACTCTAAACAATGTTTGTCGCATAGCGTTCCATTGTACTAATTATTTACAATTGAATTGGTTTTAATTTTACGGACGGAAAAATCATTAGGGTCGAACTACGTGGATGAAAACAGGATTGAAAATACGCGATTGTTTACAAAATTAAACTATACGTTGTGAATGAAAATTTGTATCAAGCACAAAGCGATACTGACTCGCTTACAAGCAAAAACAATATTTGAGCTAGACGAAAGATTAAAGTATTTAATACAGTTTATAGAAAATTTCAGTAGCACTTAACAATACACCCTTTACACGTCTCATTAATTGCAACCTTCTGGCAAGTCCTCATATAAAAAATTTAATATTGACTTGGCTACTACAGTGCATCTTAAATGCGGACTTTTGTCTACAATTGTCCTTCGTACAAGGTCGGATGGACCCTTTAATTACCGTTAACTCGTTTCGCATAAATTATAAAAACTCTGGACGCAGCAAGTGCGTTATGGTAGTGAATTTTCATAAAAATGTTTCTAATAGCAAATATGTTTTTTTAAGAAAGCAGGCACCAAATTTGGTTACCAGTATAATCTATATATTAGAAACAATGTGCCATGTTTCATCCAAATAACTTTATTGTTTGAAAATGTACAAAAATTTCCGAAAGTAAACTTAAATTGTTCCCGAAAAAACTGGTTTTCTGGTCAACCTTATAGGTTAATAGCAAATTGATTCAAAATTTGAAGCATTTAATGAAAATTCGCTACCATAACGCACTTGCTGCGTCCAGAATTTCCTTTCTTACGAAGATGTATTATATTTCGATGGAAAATACAAAAATGCAATAACATAGGGCGTGTTCGATTAAAAAACTTCACTAAAAAAAAAGAAAATTTGAATCACCAACGACTTATGGGCCAGCCTGTAATTGTGGAAATATTTTTTAAGATGTAGCTTAAGACACCCTACAATTAATGTATACAACTTTTTTTCGTAACTTGCATAATAACGGATATATTGTGCTTTAATGATTTTTTACGATAATTCGACAAAAATGATATACCATTAAACGATAAACTCTATAGCAAACACTACTGCTAAAGCATTAGAAAAAGGGTCTATTTGAAATGAATTTTCTGGGAATATTTTAGTGAAATGAAGGACAATGACGATTGAAACTAAGAGTTCAGGCTTTGTAAAACATTATTCTTGTGACATTTTCCTTCCATAGATCATATTAATTTCAGGTTCACTGCCTAAATATTAACAATTTTGACGTTTAAAATCGCGACTTTGACGTTTTGAGGAAAACCCAAATTTATTTTTATTTAAATGCCTGTAACTTTTTTGTCTTTTGATCTACAGAGCTAAATTTTGGTAGGTAACTTGCCTATAATGATATAAACCCGCGTATAAAATTTGGTTGCCCTTACTTTGTTAATTTTGGAGATATAAATTTTTTTCGAAAGAAAACACAAAATTTTCCGGGAAAACCTCGGCGGATTTTCCTGGCTAACGAACTTATCCAAGCCACTTGCAAAAGGAAGGGACTCACCAATTTTGACATTTAAAATCGCGATTTTGACGTTTTGAGGAGAACCCAAATTTATTTTTCTTTGAATGCCTGTAACTTTTTTGTCCTTTACCCTACGTAGCTAAATTTTGGTAGGTAACTTGCCTATAATGATATAAATCCGCGCATAAAATTTGGTTGCCCATACTTTGTTAATTCCGGAGATATAAATTTTTTTCGATTTTTTTCGAAAAAAAACACAAAATTTTCCGGGAAAACCTCGGCGGATTTTCCTGGCTAACGAACTTATCCAAGCGACTCGCGAAAGGAAGGTATTTACCAAATTTTATCAAAATCAGTGCATTATTTTTTTAGTTATAGGTGTGACACATAAATATATAAACATATATATATATATATATATATATATATATATATATATATATATATATATATATATATATATATATATATATATATATATATATATATATAAACATATAAAGTCTGAAACCGACCTCGGATTTGGGTTCCAGGGGTCCTAAATAGCGCTCATTTGAAGAAATTTTTTCAAAATTCAAAAGTCGAGATCTCCTCATTAGTGAATTTTTTTTAAGAAAATTCACTAAAAGATGGTGCTGCATATACATTTGAATCTGATATTTAAATATAAGAATATAAATATAAATAAACGCCTAGAAAAGTGCAAATAAATGTATACAGGGTGTTTCAAAAATGATGATTTATGTTATAGGTGCACACTCAGCACAAAAAAATAAGACTATTTTTCCATATACACGTGGGTCTGCAAGTGCTTATTTTTTTAAATACAGCGTGTTAGAGTTATTTGTTTTTGTCAGTTTTTCACGAATAAGTCAAATTAAAATCTTGGCGTGAAAGTAGGCATGCGGGGGTTTTTGAGAGCAAGAAATTTAAATATCTGATTGTTAATAACACTGCGGGTAGAGGGCGCCACCTGTAAGACTATGCTTGCATTCAATTGGCTATAATTTTTTGACACCCAGTAATATCGACTTACCGAATAGCTACATTGCAGCCCTTATCAATTGTAAGCAAAAAATGTATATTTGATCCAATTCTAGACACACAATTTTCGAGATATTTCAATTTTTCTATGTCGATGTCGCTCAGAAATTAATTTTTCCCAGGAAATCAATTGTATTATCTGCAAATTTCAACAACAAATAAAACAATAAATAAAAAAGTTAATAACATTTTATGATACCTGACTACAATAAATGTTCAAAATGGCCACCCTCCACTTCAATACACTTTCGTATTCTGCGGAGCATACAACGTCGTACTCTGTGAAATATTTCTGGTGTATTTCTAATTTGTTCGCATCCAAGTACAATTCTTTACTGCAGATCATCAACATTTTCAACACTTGCTTCATAAACAATACTTTTGAGAGGCCCTCATAAATAAAAGTCCATAGGATTTAAATCCGGGGAGTATTGCACAGGTAATTTTTGACATTTAGGGCGAAATGTGGGGGGCTCTGTCATGCATAAACCACAGGTTATGTCTTATGTCAAGAGATACTTTTTCTAATAACCAATTTAGTTGGTTTTTCAGGAATTCAAGATAAGTTCTAGCATTAAGTCTGTGAGGTAAAAAAAGATTGGTCCTATCAAATTAAACCCTACAATTCCAGCCCATACATTGATGTTGATGATGCCTTTCAAAAACTGCGTGGGGATTTTTGTCAGCCTAAACATGGCTGTTACGAAAATTGACGATCCCGTCGCGCCTAAATCCAGACTCGTCAGTAAACAATACACAATTCAACAAGTCCTCTACATTATTACGTTGAAGAAACCATTGGCAAAACTGTAGGCGAGGTGTAAAATCTCTTTCAGGCGATAGTGCCTGTCACGTTGGATGTGATATGGACGCAATTGTTGCTCATGAAGAACTCGCCATATCTTTGCATTGGATGCTCCCAGATTATTGGTCATTTCCCTAGTACTTATTTTTGGATTTTGTTCAATTTCATCCAGAACAGCCTCTTCAAAATCAGGATTTCGTGCACTTCGTAGTCTGCCTCGATCAGCAGTAACTTTATTAAGGGTACCTGGTAAAAAATGTATATTCGAAAGAGACAGATCGATGTATTAGATAATGCAAGTATGTACCTGTTTCTCGAATACGGATGTCAATCCGTTGAAACATCCTTATGTCTGGAATTCTCCGATTTGGAAAGGCTTCTTCATACAGTCGTTTCGCATCATAACAGTTACCAAAAGCCCGTGATTACATAACATGCATATCTGTTAGTTCATTGTTGGTAAAGACTTCCATATTTAATTAGAAAAATTACGGACAATACAATTAATTACTTAAAAATAGTGAGTAGCCTCAAACGTAAAAGTCAAATGTAGTATATGTCACGACGAAAACGCAAAGTCAAGTCCCGTAACGATGGAAACCACTTTGTTAAATGGTTTGTTCAAAGTTTGTTATCATGGCTTTTTATTTTATCTTCATGGTTGTGTCTTGTCAGTTCTCTTTTTTGGTAAAATTTTAATTTTTAACTAGAGAATAAGAAAATTAAGTTTATACATACTGATATCAATTAAAAGGTGAAAAATGTATTCCTATGATTTGTCTCAGAATTATCTTTTGAGCCACATCGACATACAAAAATTGAAATATCTCGAAAATGGTGTGTCTGAGAGATTTGAATCAAGTATTTATTGCTTGCTTACAATTGATAAGGAAAGGCAGGTTTCATATTTCTGGTCAGGAAGGTATGCCAGGAGAAAAACGGTCAGCATTTCTTTATTAAAGTCAATATGCTGCATTCTGAATCGAAGAAATGGCGATAAACATTTCTTTCGATGTATTAGAAATGATAAAATTTGTTGTGGTTGGTTAATAGCATTTGTGAACACTTTTATATTTTTCACACACATGTCGGTATAGTCAGGTCCATTCTTTGAAAAAAGTCTCGAAAGAAGAGATAGATATCAATATTTGCCATCCCTGATCGACTTTTCTCAGATTGAGCACTCCCGAAATTAAATTTTGATTCGGCGAATTTTACTTCATATTTGTCAGAAATTTTCCAGCATTAATCATATATTCACTGAATTGTGCAAATTTAGGTAATTAGAAATCTAACGTGCAGTTCTTGTCTTTGTTCTTTATTGTCTAAACAAATTTTACCGCAACAATAATTTACTATGTTATCATTTACGATGTTTAAAGAATATAATGATGCCAAAAAGGACACAATTTGCATAGACAACTTATGCAAGTATGTCGCATCTGCATACTATATAATTATTCACTGTTTAAAAGCACACACTCGTCTACTACAGACAGATGGAATATCCTGATTTTAATTGGTTTTCTTGTAAGCCTTGTAAAGACCAACAATCCTCCGAGGCAGGAATATACATCGAGGGCCTGGGGGTGCGCGAGAGCTATGCTCTTGGCGCATATACCACGGCATTCGAAACAGAGGTGTATGCTATCCTGTCTGTGGCCAATAGACAGGATGTGAAGAGGAGTCCCAGGAAATGTGTGTCCATCTGCTCGGATTGCCAGGCGGTCATCCGGGCAGTCTGCGCGGCCAGAATCAGGTCAACACTGGTTCAGGAGTGCTCTGACGCCCTCAGTGAACTAGCCAGGACGAAGGAGGTGCAACTGGTGTGGGTTCCGGGACACTGTGGCGTAGCGGGGAATGAGGTGGCGAATAATCTCGCAAGACTCGGTTCCTGGCGGCCGTTCTGTGGACCGGAGCCTGCGACAGGCATAAGTAGGAAGGCAGTCTCTGTCGCCTTAGACAGGTGGACCGAGGAAGCAATGGAGAGGCACTGGGGGTCGGTTGGTGGCTGCAGGCAGGCGAGGGACTTCGTGGAGGGGCTGGACAGAGATAAAGCTGTCTGGCTACTCGGAAGGAGTCGACCTACGCTTCGCCGCATCCTTGGGGTGCTAACACGCCACTGCGCCCTTAGAAGACACCTCGCATTGATAGGCGTAGAGGGGGATCCCATTTGCCAGGAATGCGGCGAGGATGAAGAAACGTCCTACCACTACCTGTGTGAATGCGAGGATTTTGGAAGTCTTCGAGCAGAATTGTTCGGATTGAAGACTCTGCAGAGGAATCAGGTAAGTACCGTTCAATTGAAGACCGTCACGACCTTCATCTCGAGGTGGTGAATTTTAAGTTTTATATTATTATTATTGAGATATCTGATATGGTGACCAGTTTACGTATAGGTTTATTTATATTCAATGTTTTATGTGAAGTGTTGTAAAATTATGCTTGTAAAATAAAAATATGTGACTTACATCCTGGTGCATCCACTGCCTTTTTACTTCTGCCTGGGACCTAAATAAATCTATAGCATGGATGAACTTACTCTCAAATCAGGGAGCTTCTTAAGCTGGTGGGTTAAAGTCCGAAATATCTTTGTTTATTTTTTTTTAATTTTGAAATATTTTGCCCTATCTGATTTCAGTTCTTTCCTCCCAAATACTCACATATGTATAAAAGAAAACAAAAAAGGCA